>JAODLD010000014.1:3322-13855 GCA_026781065.1 Mormyrops boulengeri
ACTCCTTTAACTACTTAGGAGTTAGAATGTACACTTCACATTCCAGGATTCACCATGATAACTACAGAAGATCTTTGACACAACAGAGGCAGAACCACACAGCAACCTTCACATGTGAGTCACGGTTTCTTATTTCTGCCTGTTTTTGGGAAAGCAGTTGAAGTCACCATATCTTACACACAATAGACAGCTTAATCAAGGATCCCAGTGCAATAAACCACTATTTACGTTTATTTATCAGACCCTTTATCCCAAGCAATTTTATGAGAAGGCAGGGTCACGCAGTCCCTGGAGCAATTATGGGTGAAAGGCCTTGCTCAAGTACCCAGCAGTAAAATGACTGAAGACTCTGGGATTTGAACCAGTAACCTTCCAATCCCAGGTACAGCATCGTAACCTGCGGAGCCACACACTTGAGTGGACATGCATTAGCCTATAGTTCAGCGTTGCACCGACTCCGGTCTCGGCCATCAAGAGGGCTGCCCCCCAGCATGCTGCCTGTGCCTGCACTCAGCATTGTATCTCCCATGACTGCACCATTTTTGCCCCCCACAGCTCCTGCTCCTCTTTGCTACTGCTTCTGGAAGTGTCAGTAACAATGGTCTTTCTTTGTCTATCCCTCCCCCCCAAAAACAAACACCTCATCAATTATGCAGCACTGGCAGGACTTCACTCCATTGTGTCTGATTTTTTTTTAGCAAAGTATGTATTAATAACCTCAGATGGCCCAGGGGTCTGCGTGCAAGTGTGCAGGGACTCCGTCTCCACCGTCAGACGGACATCCCGCAGCTGGGTGCGCAGGTGTGATTCCAGCCAGTGCGAGGACACACCAGGACACAGGTAACTGGTTTTGTGTTGCCATATGTTGTTTTGTGAATTGCCATCTTGCTTGGTTGTCTTACAATGGACACAGAAGTCGGTCTGTCCACTGAACGGACCTATACTGGGACGCCCCCCATAACCAGCAAGCCAACTATCGTCACTTCATGCCACCAAGCACTGTGCCCCCATTTAAGTGGTACGGGTGGAACAAGAGCTTGATGTGAACGGTTCCCAGAATGCTGAAGTTCCCATCGGAAGCCTGGGGCCCCAAGGTTCTGTGTGGCAAAGCTGTGGCAGAGTCAGCGACACACACACACACACACACACACACACACACACAGGGGCTTCTCCTGTGTTGTTCTATTGTTCTCTTTTCCCAGCATACATCAAGCAGATAGATTGAACTGAAAACCAGGATCTTGTGCTAAATCAAAGCCTTCAGATAAACACCCTCCACCACTTTGTCACTGCTCTGCGGTCTGGACACCTTCCAGCTCCTGAAAGTCCTCTGTTTGATTCAAAGGACGCCAAAAGACAAGCCAGAGGACAGCCCAGTTTAACATTTTGGCCATCTGAATCTCAGATCCTCAAAAAGAGGAAGGTGTGAAACAGAAAACAGATTTCCTTTTATGGTCGCTGAGCTGGGCGACATGTCCCTCCTCCTCGCGATGGCCAAGCTGGACCGTCGGGGTCGTGGGACGGTGCCCGCATCTGGAACCCGCTGAATTCTGTTTCAGCCCGCCTCCGCGACTCCGCCGATAAAATCGGCGAAGTCCCCCAGTTGACAGAGCCTGGATGGCGCCCGTGAAACGAGTCAGCGTGTGGGCGGGTGACCTGGTATCAACACGGGAAGAGGAGCGGCAATTGAGCATGAGGAAGGAATAACAAGACTCGTTTAAAGGAAATGAAGACCTGAAGACTTCCACAGGGACCTCTCCGGCCATGCATGAGTACGTCCTGCAAGCAGCCTCACCCCGGAAAGCCCGGACTTCACGGCTCTGTGGTTACACACTAACCGGAGATCCAGCTCCGCAGAGAGTGCCAGGAGAGTGTGCAATGCCATGTGACCCACTGTGGGAAGGGGGTCACACCTCGACAAGACGAGTAATCAAAGGGCGACTGATAATGTAAGAATGTCCACCCTCAAAAATCCCCCTGGAAAGCTCTGCTGCTTCAGCCCTGGGGGGTGGGCTTCCTCCAAACACCCCTGATGGAAGTTCTGTGACCTCCCTCCAGGTTCCTACTCCTGCTAGGAGGAAGTGGCCCACCATACCTCAGGGGCCACTGTATGGTCGCGTTCCTCCCCACACGCTTTAATGTTCAGGAAGCTCGGCAGAAGCTGGTGAGGAACATCCACAAAGCGCCTTTCCACCGGCGACGACCTCCGAGAGCAAAGCAACATTCCTAAGTTCAGGAAACAGACATGAATAGCTAGCTGGGGGGAGCGAGGGGTGCCACGTAATTCCAGAATATATCCCAAGTCCAGCCCCCCCTCCTTCCTCATTAGTCTAGGGCCTGCTCAGTTGATGCTGTTCTTATGTCCAAAGTGACCACAATTGGACCGTGGTTGTTTCCCGACCACACACACTGTCAGAGGGTATACCAGGGTCGTATACAGGGGCGGGGCCATGAGGGAACTGGCCCTAGCTGTAAGCTGATTGGCTACTAGAGTACCCCCCACCTTAAAAGAAATCCTAAAACCACCCCTGGGCTAAACCATCTGTATCCTTCTCTACGGGAAAAAAAAGCCCAAGTCATGACCTACAGACCGGGGTAATTTCTGTAGGATTTCCTTGAGCCTGAATGACTGCAAAGCCTTCTTCATGAAACAATCATGTCTGCATCTACTGGCAAGGCTTAGTGCTCTGTGCTTGCTCAGTGATTTCTCTAGCCCCAGCTGCAAGGCTAGTAAATGTTTTACACTAGATTCCCAGCAGGAAAAAAACACTGCATACAAGGAAGGATCTGAAAATTCATGTTAAATTGTCCCAGACTTAGGTACAACACAATTGCCCCTTGTATCATAGTCCCATAACCTATTGTTGGTGTATTCAGTGTTTGCATGAAGATCCTGACTGGTGTGAACACACTGGTCCTGGTTTAGCCCTCTGGCATTGAAACAGAAGGACCAGGCAGCAATACCTAAACAACACTGGCGTGAAGTCGCATACCAGGAGGGTCGCTGCTGCCACATATTCGAGCAAGGACTTGACCCCACAAGCTTGGTTGTAGCATAAATGCTCCAGCTGGAAGTGGAGTCATGAAGAATCAGATGCAAAACTCTCTTCCGATCATTTGCTTGCACTCATTGGCCCATGAATACACTGCACACTGGCGCTTGCAGAGAGAGGAGCACCGACATAGTTGAGGCTGCATTCTCATGCAGCTGAAACTGCTAGCTTAGCGGTAATGAGGAGGGACTGGCCAGAGACATCAGTTTGTGTAATTTCAGGCCTCGGAATTCAAGGCTCCTCCATGAACAGGTGATGTTAGCGCCCCAGGCCTCTCATGCGGGTAAGCACATAAGTATGGCCCTACGGGAGGGGACTACCCGCCCCAAAATGAGGGAGACAGTAAACATCAAGGGGTGCCAGTTCTACTTTGTAATTTTCAAGAGCGCGTAGGTAGGGAGTAGAGTTAAGTGACCACGTGGATTGTTTACAACATGGCGGTCGACTCCGCCCAGGGGCGTGACTTTCTTAGCTAATGTGATACTGTGCCTCATCTCCTCCCTCAAGAGCCCTGAGGTGACGTTGCATCAGGATCGCTGAAATGCCGCCAGATGTTATAACGATGTGTCCAAATGCATGCAAGTTCATTCCAATGGAATGTGGGGTGCAAAATAGATTAAGAAGAAACGTTTGACTGACCCCCCAGCCTGTACTTGCTGGGCATTATCCCCAAGGTGCTCTTATGCATTCTGCTATTATTCAAAGCCGGGACCCAAAGCTATCTGCTGTCCCAGGATGCACTGGGGTGCCTTGCACGGCTGGACCTCAAGGACCCCCTGGAAAGTCTGGTCCGGTGACAGACTGCAATCTGTTCTCCATCATGCCAAGTCATCAGAGGGGCCCCGGCCATACCCCCTCCCCAATGGAAATTCAACAAAGATGACTCAAGAATGCCTCCCACCAGTCCTTCCTCCCCCCCGCACCAGGTTGACTCTGGTAAGCATTAAGTGGTGCAGCGTCAAGGACAGGAAGGAGAGGAAGCAGGATGGCAAAGTTTACATGGCGAGAGGCCGAGCCGACGTGCATCTGCACTTGTGACTATGGCCAACATGTGATGGCTCCACTAAGAGGAAGGAAATGCTGTTTATATGGATGTAAAAGCACGGCAGTCTGCTTCAAATAAAGCAAACGAAAAAGCTTCTTATCGTTAATGTTAAATTAAAAACACAGCCACTCGCTGACTTCTGTGAAGCTCCATTTGATCTCTAAAGAGGTACTTAACATCAGCCTAACTCAGGTCTTCTAACCAGTGTTCTCTGAGAAGCGTCCCACCTTCATGTTACATTATAATTTTATACATTATAGATTTATGACAACTGGCAAACTTTGATGTGCTAAAAGGCAAACAAAGAATACATTGTCTGCATATAGGGGTAGCTTCCTCATTTGACTAGCGGGTGTGTTTCTGTCAGTGCGAGGTGCCATTACCAGTGGTGAGCAGTCGTATATTAAGCTGCATTAATTCATGAACCATTGTTCTTAAGATGCTTCACTGAATTGTTCTACCTAAGGCGTGGTTGTGTGTGTAACTGTACATTTGTTTATTTAGCAGTTGACACACTGCAGCACAAAAAAAAAGTGATCCCCATGTTAAATATAGACTCCATGTCAATCCTCTTCTCTTTGGCCTAGCTGTGCATTCCTCACAAGCTGCACAAAAAAAATACACTTGTCTCTGACACACTCCAAGCAGACAAGAATTCGGCACCCACGTGAAGCGGAAATCAATCGGGATTTACTGTTTTTTCACCACCGGTACTGCTAAGATGCATGACCTTGAATAT
Source organism: Mormyrops boulengeri (assembly GCA_026781065.1). NCBI lineage: Eukaryota > Metazoa > Chordata > Actinopteri > Osteoglossiformes > Mormyridae > Mormyrops > Mormyrops boulengeri. Next base: position 8,160 of record JAODLD010000014.1, read on the forward strand.
ACTTTTTTTCCTTTTTTGGAAAGGGAAAAAAACCAACATATATTTGAGTCACACATCTGGTTTGCATTCACAGAAGTATGCACTTCACTCTCGTAGGCCAGAGGAGGTTTTGGAGAGTAGCTGCTGCCTGGAAAATGCTTGACAGGGAAGGCCTTGACTCGGCAACAGCGGAGAATCCCAGAGAGAGGGGAAGCGTGACCAGGAGAGGTATAAAGAGCGATCGAAGGAGAGCTGATGAGAGGGACGGCGAGGAATTCAAGGCAGCCAGAGGGAACCAGGTTTGGGGACAAAGGAGAACGAGATGTAAATAATTACACAGAAGAGTCACGGATGGGAGGCATAGACACAGAGCGGAAGGAGGGGAAATGAGGATGAATAAGAGGGACTCGACGGGAAGGTGCCCAAAGATCAAAATGTGGTGAAAGAGAGAAAGAGAAGAGGAAGACATAGAGGGGACAAAAGCGTGCTTAGGAGGTGGTGGAGGTGGGGGGGGGTAGCCAAGTGTGTGCAGGGCCCAGGGGGTTTCAGGGGGCCATGGTATAACAGGGAGAGAGTATATTATTTCTCTCTGTGAAAACAAACATGGCTATAATCCCAAGAGTCTCACTGCCCATTTCCCACTGACTATGGCACGCAGACTCATGACCAAATATGGCCTTCCTGGTCACTGCTCCCCCCCCCATGACATCATCTACTCCGTCCACGTTACATTCTCCTCATTCGCGTTCTGTGATGTTCTAGATTGGCAGCATGTGGTGGTGATGCCAATACATGGGTGACTCTATGTGGGAAATTGTTAAAATTCACTTATTAGGTGTGACATGTTCATTCCAGATTGACGACACATTCTGCAGGTGTGCAGTTGATATGTGTCATAACCTACAAGAAAAAACTCTCTTGCAAGTTATGCAAACAGAAGCTGAAAGCAAAAGGGACCGGAGATGACTCAGGCAGCATATCACCCCAGAAGTCTAACCGCTTCCCAGAATTGCGCAAGCCATGCCTTTTGTATTTCTCAAGCTTGGCTTGCAGCCTTCTCAGTCTGTCTCCATCTTCTGTTTGAGAATGTGGCTTCTGAGTGAGCAGGAGACCCATCTCTTGCCAGGATGTTTGATCTTTTCCACTGTTCCATCATGAAGTGTGAACTATGCCAGTTCCAGTCCAGTCCGCAGGATGCTGTGAATTTCGGTGGCGTGTTTAAAGCCATAGGGTAGGATGCCCTAATGAAAGGATCCTGCCACACTATCTACATTTCCTGGGATCAAACCATGAGATCTTCCAACTGGCCATTTGAATGTCTATCCAGATCAAAACGGACTCTCTGACATCCACTCGTGTCTACAGCTGGGCTGTGGAAATTGGGGGAGGAGGCAGAACTGGTGGTTCTGTGATATTTTGGTTTGTGCATGGGCCTGCCCTGCACGGGTCAACCCTGGATGGGTTCTGCAGACATGGCGGTTTGGCAGTCCCAGTCCAATCCCACCCTGCTGCTCGTCTTGTGGGAATCAGTCTGCCATAACGCTGGAGAACGGGGGGGGGCTCCGGCAATAAGCACAAGAGTAAAATGGCTTCCAGCACCCGGCACATGCCATGTGGCAGCAGGGATAGTCACTTCAGCACCCTACATTATGAAGCAAGACCACTCATGGAGGGTGAGGTCTGGACCAGGAAGTTCAGCAAGCCCCCCCCCCCCCCAGCATTGCACTACTAGAGTAGATCAGGGGTATGAATGGGACCCAGATCCCAGTTCAGACAGCAGCCTTGTAGCTCGCCTGCCCACAAAGCATCTGATCACAAACTCTTTTCCCACCAATCCCTCACTCTTTGCATCCCTCTCTTCTGCTGCCATAATGCTAATCAGCGGACAAGCCCAGATAAGATCAATGTTTATGCTCCATCTCTCGCCTTTTTCAGTGATCAGAACAAACTCCATTCAGGACTACAGGCAAAATCAAGACTATCATTGTTTTTGCAGCGGGTTTAATGTGTCTTAGTCACTCAGACCAGGCCGTCAGAGTTTACTCAGTGATCTGACCTTGCTTGGAAGAGCCTCGGTGATGTATGCTCTGGCCTGGCGGCAGTCTAATCCCCCTCCATGCTTTCCCTGGCAGAGTATGGGTCCGAGGCAGATTTTTCAGCACAACACCAGACACAACAGTTCCCTGAAACGGGCCTGTTTGCTCTTTTCAGCCAAGGTCCCTAGACTCGCCGGCTCCAAGAACACCCAGATGGTCTCTCGGAGGGTGTGGCATATAGGTGTGGAGTGGAGGGGTTACCTATAACGTGTAATAAAGCTCTGAAAAGGGGACAAGCAGTACATTCTTTTTCGGGAACGAGGAACACAATGTTAACCCCCCAAATTCCTCAGCTATTTGATGACCTACAGCACCTCCAGAACCTCTAACTTAGCACATTCCTCAGCAAGGCTGCATCCTGTGTCAACTTCGTATTCCTGCCCAAATCATTCTGGCAACACGTAATTTTAGACAAAGAAAGAAAATAACCATGATGCACTCTAGAACCTCACTCCACCTGGTGGTGGCACCTCTGTGGTGATGGAGAGCAGCCTGGTCCATTCTAATGGGCACTGCAGCTGTCCATTTGTGTGAAGCAGAGGTGGTCTTTCTGAAATGTGGTGATCCAACACCAGAGAAAAAAACCAGCAGCTGGAAACGCTAAGGAAGGCTCACCATTACAGTGTAACTCAAAGCAATTACTACCTCGCACACTCACGTGCACTGCGGATATCACGGCAGTGCTGGACCTAACAAATAAACACACCGGTTGACCAGGAAACCGTAACGTGCATGCCCTGCCAACCTTACAGGGCCCAAAACACCACAGCTCCATTCTGCGCTTGTCGCTCATTATGGCGGCCAGCGAAAAACTGGCAGGAATCCATCCTGACGATATGTAATTCATAGACGGTGGAAGACAAAGAAGAGGATAAACTGAACAGTAGGCATGGGAGAGGTTTTGAAATGTGGGGTTAAACCTCAACTTTGCTCCATCTTCCTGCATCGTAGATGCAGATGCAGAGGCAGTAAATTACTTCCTTATTTCCCTCTGTACCATTCCTCGTAATCCTCACCCAGAGACAGGTTTGGACCCTGCCACCGTTCTTAGCCTTTGGCAGGAAGGTGTCATTAACAAAATGCATAATGTAAGTGCGCAAACGTAGGGGGTCTACCAGATGGGGAATGATGGGAACGAGTAACTGTCATTTCCAGTATATATATATAATTTTTTTTTGGACTTTTTTTTGGCAACCTGCAAACATTGCCCTTGTTCCTTGGTTCCATAAAACACTATGTAGCCATGTCTTCCCTGGCTTGACCCCACAAGCTTGGTTGTAGCATTTTGGCAGGTGGCATCATCCTTCCTGCCATCCCATAAAATACACCATGTCATGGGAACACCATCCAAAATGTACTCAGTAGGATCTCAATCGTAACAATAGGTGGATGGCCAGCCTCCAAAAACATGCAAACCCTCCTTGCCTGTGGGTTCAGATCACTGTGTTCACACAAGTCTCTAATTTAGCCTTGGGGCATCCTGGGTAGGACTGCCATGCTTTCCAGGGCGCCCAGTGCCCCATATCCTTGGCTTCCTGGGATTGACTCCAGGCGTGCCACAATCCCCTCCTGGATTATCATTTCTGGAAAATGTTGCAGCAGTCAGGCCCTTTTAAAAAGGTCAAAGCCTATAAAACAAACCAATAGAGACTCGTGGATGACAGGTTACTAGACAAACCTGCTATTATCTGCAAGTATTAAAGCGTGTTTATGGCGCTACATTAATTGCCGGTTTGCTGACATGCAGTATAATTCAAACCCAGGCTTTAACCGATTGAACCCAGTGCACTATAAGACAGCGGTTGCCACCTGATGACGGACACTAGAGGGCTGCAGCGTGTGACAGAAAGCAGAGTGGGATGCGACAGGGTTGGGGTGATGGCCAGACTATCTTGGATTCTACTGCACAAGGATCACCAATTTCCAGCGTCGATGACCTAATGAGTCCTTTTCCTTTGTTCCAGTGTCTGCTCAGAGGTCGAGCGCGGATTCATTTCCTGCTGGACGGTGACCTGCACGACCATGACGGAGATCAGTGTCAGAGAGGGGACGCGCCAAATTACTCACATATTTGGCGTTTTCATCCTCTCCTGGCCCATGGGGAAAAGACACACACACACACACACGCACACACACACACACACACACTATCCTCTGCAAGTTAACAGAGGGCCAATATAACAAACTGAAATATTTAAAACAAGGTGAGAGAGACGGCAGGAGGGGAAAATGAGCTTAGAAAACAGACCGAGGCAAGCAGTCTAACAGACAGGGGATGAGAGAGTTTGCACCAAAAGTGTAGGTTTTGTTTCAGCATTGGTAGGGACCAAATCAGGCCCAAGCCCCCCACCCCCCTAAACACACACAGACACGTCCCTAGAGTCCAGGCCCCAATCTATGCCCTTGGTTTGAATGTTGCCAAACCCTCATTATAATATTAGCCATTGCTCTCTTTGGAGCATCTCAATTCATTTGATGGGCTAGTTAGCTACTGAAACCACAGAGATAAGGGTCATTCACACAAGTATGATGGCATTTTATTCACAAGTGATTCAACCAGCAACCGGGCAGTAACATGGTACACGCTGCACTCTTAGAAAAGAGGTTAAAAACATGTACCTTTGCTTGTCACTGGGGATGTACCCTTGTAACTGTACCTTTTAAGGTACAGAAATGGATTCTGAGGAACATCCCAAAGGTACAAACAGCACACTGATGTACCATCAATGCTACAGAAATGTTCCTCAGAGTCCATTTCTGTGCCTTAAAAGGTACAATTGCCTACAGCTATAGGGTTAAATTGACAGACCCTTGAGAGTATAGCGCCAGTGACAAGCAAAGGTACACATTTTTACCCTTTTATCTGAGAATGTAGCTATTCCGTTACGTAGCATGCCTGATACTCTTACTGGTGAGCAGTTTTACAAAACCTGCAACCTGGCCAGCCCTCATTCCACCACAGGTTACTCTTCCAGAATTTCATAGCAAGTGGCTAAGCTTCTAAAATCTAATATTCACCCTCTGTGTTCATCTACAGGCACCAAGTTGCATTACGCTAGCTTCTAGCATCTCCGTCCGTCCATCTGCCAATTAACTCCCCAGAAACAACTGGTGCAGACTCTCTTACACTCCTGACAGACACATCCGTCCATTTGCTTGACACTAATGTATGTCCCAAGGGTAATTAATTCATCTGGAGTAGTTTTACAGGTGAAGGGGAACAGGTCTTACCCATCAAACGTCACCAAAACGGGTCTCATTTTCTCATTAAATAATGTGTTTAAGATGGATTTGACCCAGAGGGTAAAGAGTTTCTTAAGACTTTCAAAGTAAGTGATGACATCTTCACAGTCTAGACCACTTGCAACAGTCTGGACCAATCCAGCTGATATTAAGAGATCTTATTAACCAGAACAGAGAAGGATGATTCATTGATATTACTAATGAAACAATAATTGCTCACTTCTCCATTAAATTACTGTGAACCACTCGTACCACATGAGCATCCCTTTTGTGGATATTGCAAAGATGACTAAACAGGCATTTTCAGTCACCGTGGGGGGGGGGGGGGGGGGCGGGGGGGGGGGGGGGGGGGGGGGGGGGGGGGGGGGGGGGGGGGGG
>JAODLD010000014.1:27120-37775 GCA_026781065.1 Mormyrops boulengeri
CCCCCCCCCCAAGGGTTATAAGAGCCTCCCCCTTACTCCAAAGCCAAAATGACCTCATTTTGATTTACTGGAATCGCTTCCTGCAGATGGGATGTTGTTCATGAAGATCTGAGCTATGTTGGTCTGAGACACAAACCTTCTCCTCATGCTTCTGCCAGACGGTGATTCCTGTGCAGTTTATCTGTGGCGCAATCAGTCGGCGCATTCAGCTGTTAGCAGAAAAGTTGGTGGTTTGAGCCCACCTATACACGATAAAGCCACTGCAAACTGGACAATGCACCATGGAAGCTGCAGAACTGACTCCGCTCCCGATTCCCACGGTGAGCGTCATGTCAGCTTTTGGCTTTGTTTATGAGCCTGTGCCAGTCCCGACCAGGTTGGGAAATCCATGAAAACCAAAAGCTGTCAAATATGGGGATGAAAGGACAGGCAGAGCCAGAGGCATAGCTACAAGACAGGCAAGGCAGACAATGTCCTGGAGCCCCCGAGCCTGGAGGGGGTCCCTGAGGGCAGAAGATTACATAGAACATTGTAACGATGAATACACTTTATTTGCATTTTCTGTTTTTCACAAACTTGAAAATCAAGGATTTGTGTTTACTAAATTCTCTTTGTTGATATTATTAATATAAACTCAACGCTAATATAATGGCAGTAAATTATACCAGGCCAGGGAAGGGGAGTTGGAGAGCCCCAGAGTCCCTAGAATCACCTCTAGGCATATAAATATTTGCTGAATAAAAGTGGCAGGACCTTCAGTTCACTTTCTTGCTGTTACAAATGGGAAAAATCTGACAGTGTGACACTTTAATACTTGTGTAACTAGCATTCTTTTTAAGAGTTCCCACTGGTATTAGCCTGTACTGCGATGCTGCTATCTAAATCCACCAAACGGCATGGAGCGGATAAAGTAAAGGTCATGGAAAAGCCCAACAAATCGACAACAACAAGGAGACGAAGTCAATGACTTAATGAGCTGGTGTGGAAACACTGATTCCAGTCTGGCTTTCGTCATGCACTAAGTATTCAGTGCTGCTGCAGACTCGCATATATAAAATTAATTCTTTTTGTGGTCGCAAGAAGCGACGGGGCCACAGATTTCTGGCGAGAGTGGGCTTCTTTTCCTCGCTGGAGCCGTATTTTCCACGACTCGGAAAGTCACCGGAGCCCGGGCAGGATTAGGGATGCGGTGCCGCCCGAGGCATCTTCTCATTCCTGGATTAGGCCAGATGGGAAGGCCAGCGAGGGCGCCGTGTGGTGTCGTGGATCAAAGGTCACAGTGGCAGGTCTGCGCTGCCGAATCACTTCGCTCTTCACACACAGTGATTTGTTTTGGGCCGCAGCATGAACAAGGTCGGACGACAAGTCCTCACCAAAGCAGCAAAGATTGAGTCTCAAACCAGCAGCCTTCACACTATAGGCGCTCCATTTTAGTCATTACTCTACCCACCACCTTGCGTGAGTGTACTGCCTGTGCATTTGATACATGCACTCCTGGTGCTAAATTTTGGCTTGGATGCTGTAGCGCTTACCTTATGCTCTGTGCCTGTCATGTGTCTTCCTTGCCGTGCCTTTCTTTATGAAAAACCGCCAAGATTAGTGTGGGGAAGACAGACAAGAAAAATAATTCGGGAAGTTATGTGACTTGTCATTGGATTAAAGCAGAGATAGTGTCTATCATCGGGGGGGGGGGGGGGGGATGCTTGTGACGTGCGTGGCGGGGTCAGCTCGAAGCCAGCCGGTTGAAAATGGCACACGAGTAGACGAGGCAGATGGTCTGGCTGAGCCACAGCTGCATACAGAAAAAAAGATCATATTTAGACAATTTAGAAGACCAGGATTAATTATCTGTTAGTGTTAACCAGTCTCTCTGGCAGCTGAGGCCCTCGCCACAGCATCCGAAGTGATTCGGACCAGCTGCACCTTGGCAAAAAAGTATAAACGTAATATGCATCTTGTATCTGATACAGATCTCCTTCCTATGCTGGCCGTATTCCGCTTACTGGTGGGGGGTGTTCATGCTGAACCTGACTGGGGATCAGCAAAACAGGGCACCCCATGCTTTAATGTTGAATTAATAGGAGGGTTTAAGCATTTTCCCCTTTGTAAAAAAAATTAAATTGTTACTGCCTGTAAACTTTGCATGGTCAATGTTATAAAATTGGCAGATAAAGTAAATAGAGATGTAAACTGAAGTACTCTTTGAAGAATGGGTTTTATTATTATTTAGTTGTAGTTGTAGTTGTAGTAGTAAAATAAAACGTACCCGCCAAACTAACATGAAGCTGACCCTTCTCTCTTTCATGTAAATAACATTTGTTCTTTTGTAAGACAGATGGCTTATGTTATCATACTTGTGTTATGATTATCTCAAGCTTGATGGAACAAATCCGCCTTCCAGTCAAACTACCGTGAACTCAATGGTGAAAATTCCAGAAATTTAAACAATATCGCCACCTGCTGTCCATCTGCAGCAAAGGCCTTTGTAATGATTGAAATCAGAAACAGCGTTCTAATGGGATACCTGTTGAAGCCCATTTAAAGCCTTTTGGCAAGCCCCCATCGCGTAGCTTTTCTGTGCCGGCACTGCAGAGGGCGCTAGTATTTCTATGGGCGCCAGACCAAGCGAGCGACCCCTCACTTAGGGTATGTTCACACTAGGGAAGCAATGAAAATGGCAAGGCGTTGGTTTTTTTGCATGCGTTTTTACGCGTTTGTCCATTTACGTTACTCGATAGGACGTAAGTCGACGGATCCCTTTAATTAGATCAATATCAAATATGAAGGTGGATTGAAATGCGTGGGTCTTATATTGTCTCCAGACTCCCTCTGTTGGCTGAATCGAGACACGACAACACCAGATGACTCACACCAGTATATTTTCATGAAGTGTTACTATTAACCGCGCAGTACCGGGCACGGCCGCGTAATCGGGTTGACCGGCACTACAACCCACTAAAGTGTGCAAAAACAAGCCTGAACTTTAACGAAGACGTATACTGATAATCAAAACACATTTTAATCATCCTTAAGTATCTCAAGCAATCCCGTAAATTAAAAGCTCATTTTACGCATGCGCGCGGGGGTCGCTTCTTGATTACGTCAACACGTCGACATCCGTCCATACGTATTTGGCGTACACACATTAAACTCCCTACACGTTGAAGCTGTTGCGGCTGCTTGGATATTCAAACTTGCATCGGTTTGTGTAGGGTTGAACAATGTCTTCATTTAGAAAAGCGCTAAAATCTCAACAACGGAACCACAAAGAAAGGTCTCAGGTAAGCTTAACTAACAGCTAAGTTAATCGTATGTTTTTTCTAGGTCGTACGGAGCGCTTTAGTGCCATGTCTGCTTTTCGGAATTAGCATTGTATTTTCTCTTATTTCGTTTTATGTAAACGAAAACGTTTTATGTAAGATTGCATGTCTGACCCAAGTTCTTTCCTTTTCCATGTGTTGACCAGCCCGGTTTCAGGAAACAGTTGGGTATTTTGGAGAAGAAAAAAGATTACAGACTTAGGGCAGAGTAAGTAGCTCCCTTTCTGTACTGTGAAACACAACAGTCGTATTTTTTTCTATAATCTTTTATTCTGTTATTTCGATTCAGTCGATGGCTGTTGAAACATTTGAACAAGTATTACCGACCGCAACGTGGGGTGCTAGAAACAGTGCTGGGGCGGTCCTTAAATCTATGAATTGCTTTGATTGGCTGTGTGCTTGTCGGACCACGCCCACTCAAATTTACCTTCAAAATTCTGGGGTGCGTTTCCTCGATAACGGTGTCTCTTACCGTTTTACGGTTATTTGAAAGGTATACCTTACTAAAGTTCTTTACCTCACAAATTCTCGCTTAAGAGTTTGCTTAGGGGAGAACTCCTCACGTGGGTCGTTACTAAGTGCTATCTATGGCGATGGAGCTGAATTGGTCGACGTCGATGGTTGGAGAATCGATTATTTTCTCCATGCAGCCAGTGATTGATTACGTCATTAGAGAAAGTGGTGTTCTTTATAAATAAAACGCGTCATTACTCAGAACTGTTCAGAGAGGTGTGAGTATTCTGACAGCATATTTTGAAAGCTACTACCTGGAATTATGTTTGAAATGAGTTAGGAAATAAGGACATTCCAGTTCATGACTGTGTGGGGTCTATGAGCATCTGAGTGACTGAGAATGGTTATTGGAAAGATGGAGTGTGGCCATGAAGTGCAAATGCGGAAGAAGAATGAACACAGCCATGCAAAGTTGCAAAAAAGCAGTGTGCCCCAAAGTAAATGGTAGGGAGAAAATGTATAGGAGATGGGTAAGGTTTTGTGACTGGTGACTTAATGGGGGGGAAAAGGAGAAGAATATTATCCAAAAACTAGTTTGAAAGAGTTGGTGTCTTGCTTCAACATCGGAAGTGTGAAGGGCAACTCGTCGTTCAGGGGGGTCCGGCAAAGGTCCACCTCTACCAGCCGTGATATTTTGCTCCATAGCCAACAGCAACACTTGTTTGGTCTGAATTGTAGTCCTCCTGCCAATTTCATGTGGGCAGCGATGGCATGGCTCTCCGGATGGAAGAGTTTTTATCTTAGCACGACTATACGCTGAATCGCTGCCATAGTTTGGCCTTAATCAGCACCTTATTTCCCTATATATTGACTCTTACCCATGTAATCCTTAATTGTTTGTCATCTGATATCATTTTGGGAAATATTTAGCAGGCAACTACATGTTTAGTAATGTGTCCATCGTACAGTCGTACACTTTTGTTCGTTGTATGAAACTCCAGCTATTAATGTAATGTTATTAATATTATTTGCAACTCAACTGTTGGAGTATTTGAGTACGTATTGCTTAACAACTTGATATGTAACAAGGTGGAGCTGCTGATGTCAGAGGTGTGTGAGCCTCCCAAGTAAATAAAAATTAAATAAATACCCAGGTGCACATTTAGAAAATTAACTGTACCTGATCTGTACTGTATTCACATTAGCAGCTTCATATTAGAACTGGGCGACACAAATATTCTCTCAAAAATACAAACCCTAACAAAATAAATATCCATTATGGTGCAGCATTAAAAATAAAATTCCTGTGCTGTACTTGTATTCACATTAAGAACTTCCAGCTTCACATTAGCACGTACACGCACATGCTTGGGGGAAATACACACATTCGTTCGGTACTTATGCATACCGAACCGAAAGACCCGTACTGAAAATTTTCGGTATGAATACGTGTGCCGTTATACTCCTACGTGATATGATGGTTGAAATCATACATATGAATGTTTATTGCCTTCATAAGAAATAAACGATTCCAAATTCATTAAAGTGGCAGTTCACCCCAAGACTGGGAAAAAAAAAACATTTTAGAGGTTTTAGGTTTAGTGCTGTCTATCATCTAGGTTGTTCTGCCGGAAGTTGCCTCGTTTTGAAGGTATTGGCCATAGAAATGTCTCTTCCCTCAAATATAATTGGAGTGAATGGCATTCTTTCTGTGGTGGAAATACATGTGAAGAATCCAACAGCAGTGTCTCTTACCAGAATCATGACTTGGACATTCATGATAATCCACCGATTTTGTAATGAGTAGTTTAACCAATCGTATCGCTACGCAGATCACAAGTCACTTGAGCACATTGTAAATGCAAAGTCTCATTGTTTTGGTCAAATTGTAAATGCTTTGCGTGACTGCATTTGCAGTCATGCAAATGATTATGTAAAATCATTTGTTGATTCGTGAATTTTCAATTGTTTATTTCATGCTGATCAAAATGTATCATACTGGTACTCTGTTGAATAGTCTTTCCCCCCAAAATATCTAGGAATTAGTTCATTGTATAAGTCATTACATGCAAAATGGTTGAACCAGCACATCTCTGTTAGTTTTTTTTTTTTTTTATTAATCTGTAATGAATTGATGAATTGCTCTCAGTGGAATCTTCACTTTCACCAGTAGGGGAATGTTTAAAGCGTTAGATCGACCAGTGATCAGCCAGTTCTCTAAAATAGATCAGAGATGCATCTCATGAACCTTCAGTTGGCAAGTACAGACGCTCCTCTACTCCTCAACTCTGAGCTATTAGTGAAGTTCTCCCCAAACGAGCTTGATGGGCCGAATGGCCTCCTCTCGTTTGTAAATTTCTTATGTTCTCTACTTGCGTACGAGATGCGTCCCGAACGGCCGTTCGTAACTTGAAATGTTCGTAAGTCATTATTCAGCGTCATTTTAAGGGCATACTCAAGTACAAAGGACTAGGATGCTGGGAGTACGCACACTACGCTGCTGTGTGGCGGGAGTAGCGGCCAGAAGTCATACTGGGCTGAATTGGCGCGTCAGAAAAAAAAAATTGATGTTGCGGACAGGAAACGGGAGCCCAGTGAACACAATTTGGGCTTACAGTACTCTTCGTTCGTATGTCTGAAAGTTCATAAGTTGAATGTTCGTAAGTAGAGGAACGTCTGTATATATTGACAGAGCACAAGACAGTGTTACAATTTGACAATGGAAGAACAATAAGGAAATGAACAGGGTAAACAGTCTGTAAGCATTTGATATCAGACTATCACAAGCTGTTTGATGCTAGTTCAGCAATCAATGCTGGTTTTGGTGTATAGCCTATATCCTCACCTGTTACTGGCTTGTTTAGAAACACTAAAGAATTCATGGTGACTCTGGAAGATCCCTTAGCTGCCTTTTCCTCTATTATGATTGACTGCAAGAACTCCTGCATGTATAATGAATACAGACGCGCAGAGAGCGACACGCTGTGGATTCTCTGCGGCATATCGTGTTTGGCAGCCTGGTTGGTTGAGCCGTGCCGATGATCTGTGCTCTGTTTGGAAACCCAGTGACTACCACAAGAAACAGAACACGCTGCTGGCGCTCCGCAAGAAGGCGCAGCGGAAGAATCCGGACGAGTTCTATTTCAACATGATCAACTCGCAGCTGCAGGTGGGTGGCAGGATCCGGAACGGCGTGTCGCTGACTGAGTGGATAGTTAGATGTATATATGGCTGCTGGCAGGGACAGCTCTACCTTTTCAGGGGCCCTGGGTGACCCTTTACTTGGGTGGCCCCCCTACCAAGAAAGTTAAGTTTCCTTCACAATGCAGGTAGTTCAGGAGCCTTGACAACACCCATGCTGTCTGTAGCTGGAGCCAGCCCTGACTGTTGGGATATACAGTGTGTAGTTTGCTATTTACCAACAGTACAGTTTTACAAGTAAATGTCTGTCATGAATAGTACAAACAAACTTCAAACGAATGACAAGTTTTTAAGAAAGAGTTAAATGTACAAAAATAAAAATGTGTTGCTGAGTGGGGCACTGCCGTGTGCCCTCTGGTGGACAAAGTGTGCAACAATAACACTCGTAACATAGCTGCAGGATCTGTCTTCTGTCTCACTGTTTTTTTAATTGTCAATTTTCAGCTGTTATAAATGCTGATATTGACTTATCTACAGTTGGCTCGTTTCGGCTGATAATTTCGGCATGCCAATTTCTCAGTCTGGCTGTGGAACTTAAGGGTTGAGGCCCTTCTCCAGTATCTGTGTGCTGTTGAATATTCTGCGTAGTGCAGATAGTATGAATGCTGAAATGTATAATTGGTTTGAATTGTAACTCGCATGGTAAGAATCAGGTGATAATTCCAGGTTCACCCGTGTTGAATGAAGACCCCGTGGGTTTCCACGTCTCACCATTTGGGGTGGGGTGGCAGTGAGTGGGTGGGGGTGATGATTTTGAGAATTGTCAGGCAGTGAGATTCATTGTGTTCATCTGCGACCTTTCTCTTTCTGCTATGGACAAATAGGACGGCGTTCACCTAAAGAAGCCAAAAAATGACGACGTGGTGACGGAGGAGCAGAAGAAAATGATGAGGACTCAAGACATAGGCTACGTGAGGATGAAGAGGGTCGCCGAGGCTAAGGTAGCTGTGTCGCTGCGAAGATATTCGTTTCTGCTTTTGAGGCACCTTAACTTCACTGGTTTGCGCGCAAACCTCCGTCACTGCGTTGAGATTTGTTAGTCACAAGCCGCTCCCTGCCCAACTCGGTAATCGTTTATGCAAATGGATATTTGACAGCTGAGCTGGTGAGAAGCCTGCTGCTGACCTATAACATAATGCATTCTATCCCCCTCCAAGAAAATCGAAAGGCTAAGATCGGAGCTTCACCTCCTGGACGCTGAGGGCAAAAGGAAGAATAAACACACGTTTTTTGTAGATACTAAAAAAGAAGGTGAGAGGAGCTGTGTTTCTTTGCCGTTCCTCAGCGTTCGGAGGCTGTGGGGCTGGGTAATGCGCCGTTGGCTGTGTAGCTGCTGTGACGCTGATGACCTCTCTCCATTGCTGCTGTTTGGCTCCCCCTAGTGGACAACTTTGACCTGGCTACACACCTGAACACCGCCCCTGAGTTGGTGAGTCGAGTGTTCAACCGGCCCAGTATGGAGACGCTGGAGACGAAGTCCATCCAGGGGGCCACGAATCCCAGGCAAATCAAGGTAAGCTCTGCAAGGGCACCCCCCACCGCCTCACTGGAAAGGCCACCGTGGTCCAAGGTTCAATTCCATTTTGTCACGAGGGGCTTTTAGTGTCCTTCATTATAGGACTTATAATATTATCACTTAATTGCTTTAATCTGAGAAATAACAAGTTTGCCTGAGTGCTCAGTTGCACCAGGATTGCACATACATTCGGTCTTGTTAACAAATTATCCAATCAGGACAGCAGCCAAACTTAGTCCTGCCCTGGATATGAGAAGGGTCTAAGGCTACGTCCACAGTAATTCGTAAAAATTTTTTACGGGAGTTTCCGAAAGGAAAAGATCTGTGCCTGCATTACCTTTATGACTAGTGCTGGAAAAAAAAAAAAGTCTGTTCGCACTGCTCAGTGTAAAAGGCAAATGTTGTAGCTTACGACTACACAAATAATTAGCTTTAGCATTTGTATAATTCTATATATCGTATGTAAGAGTGGTTGTTAATGCATATATTTCTGACATTCTTCATTTGCACATTTAAGCAAAGCTTTATATATTTTTAGACGTGTAGCTCAAGCACAATGTGTCATTTGCATTTTTTTTTTTGTCTAGCCAAAATTATTTATAATTCTAGAAGTGGCAAAGTATATATTTTGAATCATTTATTTTCACTCTTATTAGTAGTTAAGTTCAGTTTTTATAAACGCCTGACTTGATGAATCTCACACACAACCATGTGTTTAAATAAATGCTGCATGTCTTTTCTTGGCAAAAGCGAAATATCACAGTACTGTGTCATCACAGACACAAAGCTGTTCATAAAAAGAATCATCACAGCAACAACTCTTTATTTTCTACATGCCTCACTCTCTTCCCCTAGGGATCAGTGCACTCTTGTCTTACTCTAACATTCAATGGCTGGATGTCTTTATCATAAGCTAGAACTGCACTTAAACTTGGCTCTGGCACAATATCATTTTGAGCTTCACAATAGTTGTAAGCGGCAAACAATGTACACAAAACACAATTTAGCTGCATACATGGAAGCAGAGCAACATATTCCAGGCAGCGAGAGTCCTGTCCATCCTCAATGCTCACATGTGGTTTACTTCTGTGAAATCAAAGCCGAAGCATTCCTCATTCCCGTGAAAAATAAGCAATTAGGAAAAGAAGCATCGAAACGAAGAGAGCTAATCAGGAAAGGGTCACGAGCCAAGTACAAACCAATCGGAGATCACCGTTGTAGGCATAACAAAATTTCTATGTTTATGAGCGTCCGCACTAATGCGTTTACAGAAAGATCAGTTGTCAGACAGCTATGAAAATTTTCTCCCACTTCTGGGGAAAGATAGATCCGCCTTAGTAAGGGCGGAAGGTTACATTGGAAGAAAATTTTTGCATTCCTGAACGAAAATGTATTATTGCGGACGTACCCTAAGTGGCACGTAGACTCACAGAACTGCCATTAAGCCATTGACTAAAATGTAGACCTAGAACTCTTACATAAATGTCAATAAAAAAGTAAATGAATGAAATATGTATATTTATGCCTCTTATGTTACTAACTCTTCCAGGGGATTTGCATAGTGCATCCAATGTGGATGTAAATGCTGTAAACGCGCAGCGGCTTGCATGTCTCTACATGCCTTATGGGCCTGGTTCTGCTCAGGGCGGACTGTGGGACCGTCAGGGAGTCCCCTCCCGACCTAAGTACAGGTAACAAGCCCTGGCGGGGGGCTTCCTCTATTGCATGTTTCATTCCTTTTTAAATTCCCCCACCTAGAACCTGGCCAGGCAGAGACGACACCAGTACAAGATGCTGGCCCAGCGCATGGCGAGAGAGAAGGAGATGTTTGTTATTGAACAGAAGATCCAGACCCGGAAGGATCTGCAGGTAAGCTGGACCCGACCCAGCAGTCGGGGATGAGGACACGTCCCGTCCAACAGATGGCTGTGGGCTCAGTACCGAATGTTACACCTGACTCTGTGGGATGTGGTATACAGAAGGCCTGGTGCTGTCTAACCTGACCCGCAGGCCACATCACTGTATTCCTCTCCAGGAAAAGTGCAAGAAAATAAAGGTGTGCAAGGAGACCAAGCAGACCCCAGCAATCTACAAATTTGATACCAAGAGGACGCGCTGAGGTCTCACAGTGGGGGGGGGGGGGGGGGGGGGGGGGGGGGGGGGGG
>JAODLD010000014.1:55115-66511 GCA_026781065.1 Mormyrops boulengeri
TACACTTTCCCCGTTTTAAATCAACCTGCTGTCTGTGAGTGGTGGGTTTTCGGCATGCACCGGTTATTTTTGTCCCCCCCCCCCCCCATCAGAAGTGATTACCCCTGGCTACCCCCATAAATATAAGTGACCAATGGTGGCCAGCCAAATCGAAATTTTCTGCAGGTGCCGCTGCCCTCGGTTTTGTCAAAAACACGTGCCACATTCACCCAGGAATGACGGGGCCACCCAGTCACCTGTGCCCATGAACTTATCCGGGAGTCCAAAATTCTTCCATTGCTACCTCAGCGCCCCATCATACTCGGGACCCGTGCTCTGCTCTCATTCGTAATTCCCGACTGCTTGACCGGCGACACGCCAATCTCAGGCTCCGACTCACGGCAACGGGAAAATCTAATTAGGCTTCCATTCCTGCTGAGAGACCCGACAGAGACATTACTGTACTGTTACGTTTCTATTCAGGAAGAGTGATTTAGCTCAGCACCACGTTACACCTTCCAGCTTCTGCGGCAAGCAGATCAGCATGAAGGCTGTAATTGTGCCCTGTTATTACAGCAATTACCGCTGCTGTTGTACTGCGTGTGGGTTTATTAATAGCCACAATGGAAAATAACGTGCTTTGCGTTGTTTATCTGTTGACAGATAGCTGTTGCTAATCCATGTTTATTTGCCGGGGATCAATGCAAATCCACCGGGCAGAGAAATCCCTGGAGCTTGCGGATCCTAATGCATTTCCCTGCCATTAACCAGCCATAATCCGCCACTAATCATCGCTAATCCACATCTTCTGCGTTTGATAGTGCTCTCCTATGAAGGATGTATTACAATGTGTGCCCCCCCCGCCGAAATCTGCTGCAGCCGGAAGAGACAAATAGGTGGGGCACAGGTGGGGCAGGGGTGGTTGACATGTGCCCATGTGACAGGAAGTACTCCAGCCACCTTATTGCCGTTTTTGTTAACGTCTGTTGGTGGCGCCGTCGTTACGTCACCCTGTCCCCTCACCCTCTTCCTTTTTTCAGCAAGACTTAAACGGAAGTGTGACCTCAACTCGTGGCGAATAAGACGACTGTAGTGAGTTTGTAAATCATGTGGCCCCAGCAGACATGGGACCAGGGTTCTGCCTGTGACCCTCTTTTGGTGACCCTCATATAGGACAGAAGGGAGGCTTAGTCTGCTGAAATACACCAATGAAAGTGAAGGAGAGGACATCAACCTCACTCTCTGCTGACACTCTGAAACCATCCCTCTATCAAGGTTTCCACCCCGTGCAGCCAGACTTCTTAGTCTGACCTACTGAGATCTAATGTTGCATGTTGCAATGCAGTTGGCGTTTTTGTCCTTTTTATAAGGAAATGGAATCGTACCTTAGGTACACGACAGGAAGCCGTTGTAGTGGGCTGGAATGTAAACATACATTCATTTTTTTCCTCCATCGATTTTCTGTACCCGCTTGTCCTATTCAGGGTGGCGGGGGTCCAGGGCCTATGCCGGGAGCTACAGACACAAGGCAGGGAACAGCCCAATATGGGGCGCCAACCCATCGCAGGGTACACTCACATATGCGCACCTATGGGCAGTTTAGTAACTCCAATTAACCTCAACATGTTTTCGGACTGTGGGGGGGGAACCAGAGAACCCAGAGGAAACCCAGCGACGACATGGGCAGAACATGCAAGTTCTGCACATGTAGAACCAGGGCAGGGAGGTAAACCCTGTTTACCAGATGTATGAAATGACTGTGCTAACCACTGTGCCATCGTGCCGCCCCAGTAAACAGCCTAATCACGCTCAATTCCCAGGGATTCCAGAGAGGGACACAGGGCAGAAAATCAACTCATGATTTTCGTGGTCAGGAGAGTTAGCAACGCCGTTCGACAGAGGAGAACAAGGATCATCAGGCATTGCGGCCACAACCATTTCGCTGCTTTCTCGAGCTCACCTGGGGCCTGACTCACAGCAGCTCCGCTCAGCTGCCGCTTCACCTGCCCCAGTCGAAGGGACCGACGTTTCATCCGAACGCCTAAGGCCTTCAACAGACCGCCATGGAGGCAGGTAACTATGGCGACTGAGCCCAGTGCAGATTAGTCTTCCTCCTGCTGCAGCCTTAACGTGATTAATCAAAATGATAAGCGCAAGCGATGCCATTGTTCACGTCAAAGGCGTAACTAAAAACCAGTCTGCTGTCATCTGATTTTTATGGGACAAAAGTGACCAAACACATTTCCTTGCAGCAAATAACAGCGTTCATACAAGCAACACAAGTAAATTTGATTTGCAATGCAGTGTCAAAGTAACAATCATTTATATAGCGTAGATGTCATCATTTTAAATTTGTTGAAGGATTTCCTACTGGACTTAAAGGCCTAGGGGTCCCTCTCTTCGTAAATTTCTGTAACCCAGTAAAAACACTTGCTGTCAGTAAGATTTGCCTGATGTAGTTTTTCAAGTGCTGTTACATGTTACAGGTTAGGTGTGTTCAGTAAACAAAAACAAAGCGAGGCCTAAGCGATGGGTTTGTAGCATCGGTTTAAGATGCGCTTGTTTGGACGCGCTGAGCGCCGAAGCGGACGCGCCTGATTAATGGCTGTCATTAACGGCGCATGTCGAAATGAGAAACACCGCAGTGCCGCGATGTTCATCAGGGGCTTCCTCCTTTCGTTTTACGAATCTCGGTAAGTTTGTTGTATTATTTTTAAAAATTGGTTTGTGGCATTAAAATGTGTTGCGCAGACTACAAATTTCATTTTCTGCTTGTCCATTTAGGTCTCTGTCCGAGTGGTGCGGAGAGATTGGCTAATATACGGGTTAAAAAGCAGCAGTTGGGTAATACACAACACAGGCTGGCATTTCGCGCAAAGTCACGCAGACCCACGTATTTATTTCCGCCGTTTGTTAACGCGATGTCACTCCGCAACCTGACTTGTAGGCAGTCACCAGTAGGAGAATCAGTAAATATTTACATGCTTCATGCTTTACGAGGGGAAAAACGGCACGGGAGGACTACAGGTTTGTTATCTAGCTGATATCGTTTCACTAACTTATTAAACTAGTTGACACAATTGAAGCTGCAATGAATGGTTCTTAATTTTCACGCTAGAGGGCGCCTGTGTCAATCTAAACAGCCTGCGCTCCTGTTCAGGCACTCGGTGATATCACAAATTTAGCCCTTCGGATTTCTTTCAGTGGTACAAAAGTGTTACAAAAATGAATTACAAAAGTGTTCCTACCCCAGTATAAAGGGGTGGCTATGAATTATCCCGTAATGGAAATAATAGAAAATGTGGGATAATCACACAAACCGGCAGTAGTCCCCTGAACGTTGCGGAAAACATGCGCTTCTGAAAATTGACTTTTGAACCAATGAATTTTGTAAAGACTGTTCTCCGAGTTGTCATGAATTAAAACATAAGAAAAACTATTTGTTTGTTATTTACTAACCGCAGACTAACGCAAACTATCGAATTATTTGTAGGCCTGTGTTACATGTCAAATGGACCAAAAACGGAAATAATCTTGAGTGTGTAAAAATAACCCCCCAGCAATATTAAATCATTTACATTTTAGAGTTGCATACACAATATGCATTCGTTTTGTTTATTTTAACTGGAAAATTGTTACAGAGTCACAAAAAGCAAAAATAATTATACAAAATACCGCAAAGATTTCAATTTAAGTTTAATTAATCATGACATTGCAGTACTACTACATACGTAAGAATACTGTAGTCCACAACACAGTAATTTACTGAAAACAATAAAAGCAAACTGAAGAAGCAATCGGCACATACAGCGTCAAAAAATCAAGGAGCTGAGAATTATGTATATGAATCACACCGGAAATCTGCCGTAGACCACACGGTTGGGGTCCAGTTTAGTCTTTCTGATTGCCCACTTTCCTTCCCGACGGGCCTGTACTGCGGGTTAGATTTACCAGAGATTCAAACTGCTTTGAAACTACGATAAAGTCTCTCGTCTTGTAGGGCTGCGTCCAGAAATGTATGTGCCGTATTGCAAAATGACATATATAGTGTAGAATCACACAGCAGAAGACTCTTAATTTTAATTATTCTTCTAATCTCCATAACGTTTATCGTGCTGTTAGAACAGACTAAATTATCATAGTGTTGTTAATGTATTTATGCCTAAGTCGACAAGTGGGAAGCCTGTACAAATAAAAGAAACGTGACATTCTGATTGATCAAACAAACCAGTTTAAATCCTTCTTAACCGATAGAGCGAGATAACAAAACAAATTCACCTATTTAACATCTGGAAAGACATAGCCTATGACTCGTTCGTTTTGATCCTACTCAATAGCTGTGCGGCGCTTATATTTGAATACATTTGTATTTTAAAAAGATTGAATTTTTAATTTCACACAATTTGCAGAGCTTTGGGGTAACATGAGGGCACCCCAGTATTTTGTTATGATAGCCAGGGCCCGATAATCGTAATAAGTAACTTATCGTAACCAACGAATGAGACGTATTTTCCAGCAGAACTCAGATTTTTATGATCAGTTCTTCATCTTTGCTGTCAGGTCGTAATTTAACTGAGCCATAAAGACGTGTTAGGAAATCATTAAGCTCCGGAAGAGCGCGCACCTGTCTTCAGGTGATAGAGAATGAAGGCAGAACACATGCTATACCGAGTACAGTATACACTGTATGTTCCCCATGCTTTGTACGGAATTTTTTTTTTCGCTGTTTCGCTGTTTTGCGGCGATGGATGGATGGATTAAATTAACCAAAAATGCACAAATTTTTCTTTGACCGATCGTATGAAATTATTGCGCTGCTCCATTTACAGGGAAATTTATACCTTGCATGCGTCTTATACCTCAACACTCTTGTAAAGAATAAAGTAAATAACGACACAAAATATATTGGCTGCATTGGTTTGTTTATATAATTAATGCAAGGCTGCATTAACACTCACTTCCAGTATGTATTATAATAGTACCTACAAAAGCGGTCCGGTAAATGACAACAGTGTAAACATTTTCATATTAATATTGCACAATTTAATACTGCGATTACACAAGAATGTGGAACACCCTTTGGCGGCCGTGTGAATTTGATACGGAATGTCTGAGGTAAGATTTCGGTTCCCTTTAAAACAGTACATCAACACAGATTTCGATTAAAGCGAATTCTCACATGACGGATTACCAGTTTAAATGTAACACATTTGGTCTGACAACTGCTGTAGGGGTAGAATAGAGATTTTACATTTGACATTGGTCAAATCAAATTTCGAGTTTCTAGAAATTATTTAACATACACATTTGGCGGTGTCACAATAGATAGCGACACACGTTTTGAGTGAATTAGTACTTAAGAAAGACAGAACACCTTTTCGTGTATATGCGTTTTATGTAAGTAATAAAATATTACTAAAACATAAATATGAATGTGACTTCGCAGTCTACATTTTGCAATCAACATACAACCAATGTAGTAAACAAAACATTTTGTAATTCACTGCAACATAATTATTAAAGAGCTAAACAAAAGCTCCAAAACACATTTAGGAAATAAATATATATGTATATATTTATAAACGGCAAATTCATAAATGAAATCATATTAAAATATCTTTTCGGAATTAGTAAGTGTACAAAACTTCCCAGAAAGAAAAAGAAAAATCAAAACAAATTCATAAGTTTACATATTCGACATATTTACATATTTGAAATAATCCTGGCAACAGTATCTTAAAATGCGTTTCATAAAAAGTAGTAGTATCGCGTTGTATCGGGTAACGCTGCGGAATGAATTTGCCGTGGGTCTGTCTGTTGAAATCTGTCAAACATTTAGCGGTAAAACACACTACAAACGAATCCGTCTCTGTTTTGAACGCAAAAATGATAAACATATGCGAAAGGCCTGCCTTCATTACCTTACTATGAGCATTTTCCGATGTTATCTGCATGTACTGAATATGATATAGTTAAACAATTATTTAAACCAAGGGGATAGCCTTTTTACTGATAGTAATATGATGAGTCGATAATTTTTTACATAATACAGCGGGAGTTCGAGCTGGGGTGAATGTTACCTGAGACTTAACATTCTTTCTGTTGTGTTTCACTAATCACTTCTACAATGTTGTGTGATGGTCAGCGATTTACTTGACAGCGTCAACTACTCTTTGAAACTGTAAACACGAACATTTTTGCACAACTGAGAGGAAATTCGGTCACAATAAAGAATAACTAATTAACGTATGACAGCAACAACACCGTGACGTTAAAAAATAAGTGCTACACGCAAAAGAAAGGGAAAAAATAGACAAATAAAAGTTGAACAATCCGTATGTTGTTCTGTGTGATGTGTGCTTCTATATGCAGGTTTGGGCACTGCCGTCACTATAAGCCTGATTACTGTCGCTTTGCCAGCAGGCGATATCCGTACAGAAATGCTTTCGACGAAAGTGTCAGTGTTTTGCCAGTGTTGTCACGCTTTCTCTCAAAAATATGACCCCCATCCCGCTCACGATTTTCCCCCAGTGTGGACTCGGGGAGTAAAGGTTGTTTTATGCTGTGTTAAATAGCATTATAATTAATAGAAATAAACAAAAATGACACACTTTTAGTTCAGCAGTACAGGAGAGACACTGATGCTAGGATACTCGAAAAGCAATACATCACAAGTAATACGTAAACGAAATCAATAACAATAATAATTAATAATAATAATAATAATAATAATAATAATAATAATAATAGATCCGGTTAACCTGGGGGGGGGGGGGGGACAGAAAAACGCGACGCTATTTATTGGAAAGGCCGAGTTTGTGGGAATTTCTTTCGGAAATAGCTCGTGAAGTGCGCTTCAGCAGTTACAACACAAACGGCCCGCGATTTCTCTTTCAATAGCACGAAGGTTCATTTGCCTATATGTTTTTGTCTTACTCATCCTCCTCGACCTTTTGGTACATAAAATCTTTGATTTATTTAAATGCAGGTGGATTTTTTTTTCATAGAAATAAACCTATTAAAACGAACAAATATTTCCAGCACGCCTACATGTTTTGTACCATAATCTTCGATTACCGGCGACCAATCACTTGCCACATGTCTTTCATTTTTTTTTTTTTTTTTAAGAAAACGAAAGCAAAATAAAATACTGTAAATTCCACAGTCCCTTTTGTAATTTGTAATTATTTTCTCTTTTAAATAATAGACTAGTTCATTAAAGTAGTCACTGGACAGGACTCTGTAGCGTGTGGTGTAGCGGGGGGGTGTCTGCCTGTGAGTATACATCCTCCATACTCGGGTGAGGTACCCCGACCGGGGTCATCCGTTTCTCTTTCTGTCTTCTGTTGCAAAACCAAACACGGACAACTTCTTTTTCCAGCTGAAGAGTTCCCGCTAAGCTGGTGATCTCGTGGGCGGAGGGTTTAGGGCATTTTAAGAAATGGTTCTCCAGCGCGCCTTTCACCCCGACCTCAATCGAGGTCCTCTTCTTTCGTTTCCTGCCCTGAGCGGCGATCTTGTCCAAATTGGTCGGACTGCCGGTGTTGGAGTCTGTCTCCTCCAGCCACTTGTTAAGCAGCGGCTTAAGTTTGCACATGTTCTTGAAACTCAGCTGCAGCGCCTCGAACCTGCAGATGGTAGTTTGGGAGAAGACGTTACCGTACAGGGTTCCCAGCGCCAAGCCCACGTCCGCCTGCGTGAAGCCCAGTTTGATCCGCCGCTGCTTGAACTGTTTAGCAAACTGCTCCAGGTCATCGGAGCTGGGAGCATCTTCGTCCGAGTGGTCCTGGTGGTGTCCAAAAGGCTGCTGTGGGGACTCCATCTGGTTGTCGTGACTGCTTGCGTCTTCGTGGAGTGGGTCTCTCATTCCGTGGTGCAGGGAAGAGGGCTGCGGGCTCAGCATGGCGTTCAGATTCGTGTAGCCCGGCTGGGAGTAGACAAGAGACTGGTGGCCGTTGGAGGCAGGAGACAGTGGGGACAAGTGGTGAGTCGTGGTTGGCGCCCATGACCCGTGGTGGCTGCTCTGCGTCTGTTGGTGTACCAGGTGCGACCTGTGGTGAAAGCCGCCGTTCAGGTCCTCTCGGCTAGCTTGAACGCTTGATTTATTGTGCTCGGGCTGCCCGATGTGGGTTCCGCTGGTCCAGTCGGTGCTGGAGGTGGGTAGCCACTGGTGGTGCGTCAGACTCATCGGATGCCCCGTGTTCGTCGCCGCAAGTCCTTGCAAATACTCGTGGTGCATCATTTTCTGCACCTCTCTGTAAGTTGTCCCCTGATGCATCCTATCCGAGTCCGGATGCATGAGTGGATTGGAAGGTAAAGAGTTATTCCGGGGAATATACTGAGCTGTTGTAGCCATGACTTCTACTTCGAACACTGACGGCACTTCGGAGATCTCTGGGCTTTAGAGCCAAAAATGCAACAATCTTCTCAGGGAGGTCTCGAAAACGACAAGACACTCCTCCCCTTCGCTTACATTGGCTCCTCACTGACTCATGTGCCCCGATATTCCGCTTTCCCCCTGGCGGGCCGCTTGGTTGGCTGACGGCACGCTGGTCCCGGCTCCTCGCAATTGGCCGTCCCCGTGTTTGTTTTCTCCGTTTCCACCCCCCAACTAGAAAAGGCAGAAGGGGCCGGGAAACAGTACGGAATAATTGGGTTTCTCTGGGTTTATCCGAGTTGTTTTGAAAATAACCACGTGGGGGAGTACAGAGATCTTTTTGCAGCGGTGTAAGAATTATACGTCTCCCCACCACAGCCCGTTTAGTCATTGCAGCTTAAACGTAGCTCCCTAATAAACTAGATTAGCATTCTTGTTCCATTTCCGAAGAATACACCCTCCTTCACAAAAGAAACGGGCGTAAACAAATACGATGTGGCATTAATGTAAGGTTGTCAGTTGCGTGGGTTTTGTCAGCAAGAAAATGACGTTATAATCAGTGCATTCGCTAAATATTAAGGAATTTATCATGGTGCGTGGAATTAGTCCTCTGTTCATTCTGTAATATTTGCAGCTCATGCGAAGCGGATGTTATTTTAATCGGCTCTGCCCATTACAGTTTTTATGATGACACCGCCGAGCGACTTGTTAACAGATATTTCGCTCAAAGCGCATTTTATGTCCTGTTGTCTGTCGTGTATTGTGCAGTGCCGTCGCCTGAACGTACAATGTCAGGTGCATGGGCTGATTAAAGCTTTGTTAGCTAACATAGCCGATCAATGTATGACGAAAGTATGCGAATATGAGGTTAACTTAACCGCGGTAGTACAACAACTTTTTTCGCGATCCGAAGAATCTGCGCTGCGGAGTTTAATGTATGCCATCTGTTCATTACATCGGTATCGCAACATTTGTGCAACACAGTTAATGGTTAATTATGACGTGATGACGAGCCGTGGCATTTTAACCAAGTAACCCATTGGTTCATTAGTTTTAATAATCGTTATTTAAATAATTTAGGTAAAACTCGGTATGATATACCTCGTGAAATCAAACTCATTATGACAGTGTACAATGTAAGGTAGACCGCACCTACTGGCAGGATCACAGCAAACAGAATTAAATCTGATTATCTAAAAGTGCAGTCCACTTCTTCACCTTTCCCATGCATACAAGTAAAATACGTTTGCGTTGTAATGTGAGAAATTTGGTAGATATATTTGGATTCACCGCTATCCGAGGAGGACTAGAGTGTATATGAACGCGGGCGTGCATGTGGAATTTAAACACAATTTACATCCAACGCCGAGCAGTATAGTCGCTGATCGTGATAAAAAAAAGACGTCTTATCACTAACGCTACACAAACCCCATCCGAACTGTAAATATTGAACACTTTTTCTTGCATGATTTTTTTTTTCTGAACAGCAACTTATGGAGAAATCCGGCGCTTCTCTCTTCTGGTTTCTTCTGCACTCCTTCCCCAGTTTATCTGATTATTTTTCCCTTCACGTTCTGTCCCAATAGCAAATTACCAATTCCATGAATTGCAAAGCAGCTGCACAGAGGCTGAAGGCTACAGAGGGGGAGATGGGAAGATTGAAAGGGATCTTTGCAAACACAATCACGTTCTTAAATGGAAATTCGGGGCTTTAAACAAATCTTACATCTCTCCCTTTCCAGTCGTCTAAAACTCCGCAATCAGACACACATTCCAACCGTTACATAAAACCGCAGCGTTTTACTATCGTTAAAACGTCACCTTAATCTGATCGTTTATTTTAATATACTTCATATTCGTATATTCTTCTTAATCTTATACCTTGGAGTTCGTTTTTATTTTTCATAGGTTTTAAAAGAAGCCAATGAGGTATCCCAGAAACCACAAAAGACCCGAAGGCAGCCGAACGGTAAGCGTCCTTGTTTTATGTGTAATCAGCATCCCTTTGGTTAACTCGTCTATGAGACTGAGTTGCGGGGAGTGCGTTAGACTGGATGTTCTTGGGGGTCACAGGTGCTCGTCACAGTCTCAAGAAAGGCGTGGTTTTGTTGAACCTACATTATATATTTATTTAAAGATATATAAATAAGCCGTTAGTGATGTTTTATGAATTCGTAAATAACCAAAAAGGCAGCTCGAATATGCACCGTAGCGGGGCTGCCCGCAGACTTTATTAATAAGCTAACTTTGTGTCCTTCGTGTTTAACTCGCGCTATTTGAAAATGTACGGCGTTCGAGCCCTCTTTATTTCTATATGAATATCACTTGTTGTCGTCTTATGTATTCAAACTAAATTGTAAAAATGTGTATGTCGCTCGTTGGATTTTTAAAATGAAAATAGTCAAAAAGTATGGAAATACATAATCCGTCGGATGAAAAAGTTGTTGTAGATCATCGGGAGTAAACTAATAACTGTTGGGAGGGTTAAATAAAAATGTTTTAATGTAAGCACGCGACCGCCGCCCAGCACTCTCAAAAAATATAATATAAAAAACACTCGGATATAGAGTCGCACGAACGCAGGCACATTGTAGCGCGCACACCCTTAAGGACACAAACGCTCAGGAACTGTTAATACGGGTTCATGTGTACTTATCAGTCCTGCGCTTTTGTTCACTGGAAGCAAAGAAAATGAGTGGGAGAAACAGTCAGTAGTAGGTTATTCACAATTTGCCCCTGTTTGTCTTTTTATTTGTTTCCTGTAAGACCGCAGATGTTGAACATTAAATCAGCATTTTCGTTCAGAATCAGACACGCAGTTATTAAGCATGATCAAACGCTGGTCTTCCTTTATTCCTCGGGGGAGCAGGGTCGTGTTGCTGGGGTTATGTCGGACATGACTTCCTTTGGCACGTGTGTATGTGTATGTGTGTGTCCTGTGATATAAATAATGCGATGCACTGGGAATAATGCGATGCACCATTGCAAAACGCACAAACAGCATAGTCTTATTTACCTTGCAGGTTAATATGCTACTAAG
>JAODLD010000014.1:89083-102098 GCA_026781065.1 Mormyrops boulengeri
CCCCCCCCCCCCCCCCCCCCCCCCCCCCCCCCCCCCCCCCCCCCCCCGCCGCCCCGACTGGGACACAGAGGTACCGAGTGCTGGGCGGGGCTAGACTGAAAAATCACAGCCAATGCGGGGGAGGACATACATTGCAACCTTTAGCCTATAAGATGACAGAGCAAAGGAGTGATCGCAGGTACTCCAGTAAACAGCCCAGTTAGGACAACCCTCAGCCAGTATGCCACTAGTTTCTCCAATAAGCAGCCCAGGCCAGTGAATAGCTCACCCCCTCCTTACCTGCTCTCTCTGTGGACGTGGCAAATCAGCTTTATTACACTAATGAATCTGCTGTAATCAGTTCAGAGAGTGATTCCCAAACGTGGCCATTGAGTAATAAAATCACCACATAATTTTACTGTACATTAATACAATCATCACACACTATCACCGTATAGTTATAAAATCACTGAGCACTATTATTGTACATTGTAACAATCACCAGTAACCAAACAGTATTGCTGTACAGCGATACAATAACCACAGATTATTATTGTGAATTTAAATAATCAGGAAACACCATTACTGTACATTAATACATTCACCACAATCTATAATTGAACAATAATCAGCAAACACTAATAGGGAACAGTAATACACTCACCACGCACTACTGATGTACAGTAATACACTCACCACGCACTACTGATGTACAGTAATACAATCACTTCACAGTGCTGCCAAGGAATAGCACAGCCACACTGTTATGCATTTATCATTTTTAAGATGGTCATTAAGGGCCCTTTCATGGAGACCCTCCAATCAGCTGTAGTAGTCAGGTGACGACATCGTAAAGGAAACTCCCGTATTAAGGAGCACCTCTACCCTGTAATACGTCGTTTTAATTACACGCCGACGAGAAGCTCAATTAAGCTAATCGCATTATCGTCAGCAGACTCTTCATGTCAGCGCAGCAACGCGCCAGTCGATCAGGTGCGGCATCTATCCTGCGACAGAGCAACACGGGCGGGCCGTCGCTCGCCAGGAAGACAGCTCTTTCCGTGGGATGTCTCCATGTGGAATGTCTTCATTCCTCTAATTTCCTGTGACAGCCCAACAGCTCTCCGCAAGCCCGCGCTAATTTCTGACAGCGGGAATCTTGCCCGCATCCCTTTTCGACGGCAAGCTGCGATTTCTGAAGTGCGAGAGGATCCGTGCTGACAGGAGGGGTGTGGACCCAGTCGTGGGTCCAAGACTGTGCCAGTCGACCGGGAAAGATCCACGGAGAACACGCCGCAGCTGAGCCTGCTCCTGTGCCCGTGTGTGTTAGGGTTATCTGATGTTTCCAGGGAGAGTGTGACTGTATGAGCGTGTGGGGTTTCCCGCCCCTGCACAGACTCGCCTTCTCACCCATCCTTCCTGGTGATTATCTGCCCAAACACTTCACCCATCCACAGGGGCAGTCCAGCCAGCTGCCTACACACGCTGTCTCTCGGCATGTTAGACAAGAGGCCCTATAACAGCCTCCACTGTGCCTACAGAGGTGCCCGGGAAGAAGAAGAGGCCTGAAAAGGACACAGAACAAATAAGCCGTTTAACCAGCATCAGCACCTTATCGTGGTCCGGACCAGTGCTGTCAATATCTGGAAAGTGTTGGTGATGCTGGGGTCCCCCTCGAGTGACGACCGGCTAATTAAGACAAAGTGGTGCCCCCTTGATGTGGGTTGTCTGAAGGCAGCGCCCGGGTGCGAGGCCCAGAACAGATGTCTGGAATCTCCACGGTAACGAGGTGCCGCCTCCAAAGCGTGACCGCCGCGCTCACTCTGGCTGCCATTAGCAACTGATGGGCTCTCGGGGGGAAGTCTGTAGCGGACAGGAAGAGGAAGGAGGTTGTGTGTAAATTCGGGCCTGGAGTGTCAGGCAGGAGGAATAGAGGGGCTCCCAGGGGCCCCAAGAGCAACCCAAAGGGAACCTTACGGCCCAGATGCCCTTCCCAAAGAAATTAGCTTCCTAATGATTACAAACACACTTGTTTGCACAGTACGCAAGATGTGAAATGCCAGTATTCGCTCCGGAAAGATGCACTCCAAGGTGCACTCTTCCCTCGGGGGACTGGTGGCGGCCACGTCCATTGTGGCATCTCAGGCTCCATGCTGACACGGCAACCATCAGGTGCAGCAAAGATGGCGCCTCAGAGATGGAGAATGGGGTGCCCTCCCCACAGGTGCACATTTCAAATGATATGACACCCCTGCTGATTTCTCTTTATAATCCGAGTGTGCGTGCATGTGTGTGTGTGGATTAGGTTTATATTACATTGTGGGGACCACAATGTAACAAAAACCTGTCTTCCTGACGTTGTGGGGACCACTTTTCAAGTCCCCACAAAGATCTGTGAATGCAATCAAAAAACTTAAAAAGCCGAAAGTCTCATCTTTTGCTTGGTTACTTATGGTTAAGGTTAGGGCTGGGTGGTGGTGTCTGTGTGTGCGTGTCTGTGTGTGTGTTTGTCTGTGTGTGTGTGGCAGGTGGGGAGCAGGCGAGCACCAAGTCATAATGAGAAGCCTGGTGTCAACATTATTTGTATGTCGAGCAGACGTCAATAACAAAGGAAAAGCCATCATCGGCTCACTTGCAGGACCCTCCATCTCAATACCGCCTCGGAGGCCAAAGAAGACCACCACCCTAAACCCCCAACCTGCTTTTCATTACCCTGTGATTTAGCAGCCATGTGACCTGGACTTCAGGCCGAATGGCATCATTAGGTACCCATAAACACCGGGGTCGGGGGCGGAGTGCCGGTCAGCTCCTAACAAGGATACTCTTTACCCCATTACACAATGAATGAAAAAGCAAACAGTTAAAATGATACACACACTAAAGAAAGGAAACTGATCAAATGCGCTGGAGGCCAACCTGCCTCAAAAGCGTGTGCTGCATTAAAAAATGCACAGGCTTCCAGCCTCTGATTGCAGCATTACTGTTCCCCCGCCACAGTGCACAGACAGCATTATAGCTTGGGATTTATACCGGGTGGGACGTGGCTGAGGTGGCTCATGTTTAAAACCCCCCATGCAGCACTCCTGCGTATGCATGCGCATTCTCCGCGTGAGCCTGTCTGAATGCAAATTGCCCCCCCCCACCCTACTCCCTACCTTGCCTCTTCTCTGCGAGGGCCCCTTTCCTCATCTGAAGTAGGCAGCTGCTTCCCCATGGTCAAGGTGGGTGAGGGGGGGGGGGGCACTTGGGTGTCACATGAATACTGAGCATGTTGCTTTGGGAAGCACGCTGTGGCCCCATACTGCTCCTCCGGACGAGTGTCATCCGTGAGGAGGTCAGACGGGTAGCTTTGTCATCACACTTAAGGGGAAGACTCCCCATAACAGATCAAGTTTATTAGCTATTTGCCATTTCCTGGAATATTCCACGGCTGGCGTCGAAAGTGGAGTTCAGCTAGAATTTATGTTACATGATGCCCCTGTTGGAGAAATTCTGACCTGTTCCTGTTCCATGGAGTTTTGTGGCTACCAGAATCCTGGCATGGGTGCTTAGGGGCATATACATGGGTGGAGACACAGCTGATTGGCTAACAGAGTGCCTCCTTCCGTCACTCACCGATTCAAAACATATCATTGGCTAATGATAAGTTTGGCCCCTGTATATGAATTATGGCCCTTCTTTTGCTATTCATCTTAAAATCTAGAATTCCTGCTATTGGTGCCTATGGAGGTTTTTAAAGACATATTCATGTGTGTGTGTGGGGGTGGGGGGTGGGGGGTGGACATACGCAGCACCAAAGGTTCAAACCAGGTTGCTGTGACACCTGGTGCAGAGTACAGGTGAAAGCCGGTGATGTTCCTCAGCCTCTGATTTTATCAGACGGGATGGCTCGTACACCCGTTGGGAAAATGAGGCCATGCGGCAGGTGATGGCTTCGCAGGCCAGGCGAGGTGAGCATAGACAGAGGAGTGAAGATAAATCACTTATAATCACACCCCTGACAGGAAAGTAAAATAAATTTCAGCTAATGAAGGGATCGTGGCTGACAGCGGTGAATACCAGTATGGAGTTTAACATGGTGGCCTCAACTGTAAGAGTCAAAAAAGTATTTGCAGATCATTGTTTTGGATTGGTTGGCTCCGTTTTTGATTGCTTTGGACTGTTTTGGGAAGTTTTCTGTTTTTTGATTGGTAGAGAAAGATTCTTGTCCTTATTCATGGTTCACCTACCCTACCTAGGAGGAGCAACACAATACAATGTTTTGAAATATGACATAACTACCTGAAAAGGTCTGCCTGTTTAAATGGCCCAGTGCTGCAAAGGGGCTGGGCTGGCAGTGAAACTAGATAAATGTTCAGATAATGAGCCCAAATATCCCTTAGTGTAAATGCAGAAAACCATGCTCATCATTATATACAAAGATGTCTGGATATCAGACCCAGTCTGAGTGTCTGTGCTGGGTTTGAGTCCCTTTCAGAGTCACTGTGCTGGGTTTGAGTCCCTTTCAGAGTCACTGTGCTGGATCTTAGTCCCTTTCAAAGTCTTCATGCTGGATCTTAGTCCCTTTCAAAGTCTTCATGCTGGATCTTAGTCCCTTTCAAAGTCTTCATGCTGGGTCTGAGTCCCTTTTACAGTTACTGTACTGGGCCTGGGTCCCTGTCAGAGTCACTGTGCTCAGTCTCAGTGTCCCAATATTTAATATGAGACCTAAGTATGAGTCCCTGTACCAGAGTCTTCTACACCCTGAAGATCCATCTCTTTATCCACCTTCAGGTCAATGGTACATGGTGCACAGTAAGGTCACAGTAACCCAGTAACCCCCGTTCAACCTCGACAACTCAACACAGCACATTTAGACTGTAAAACCACAAGACATGAGACACATAAACAAGACATATATCACACATGACTCCAAGTATCTATGCAGAGAAGGGTGCATTTTTCAGCGCTATCGCCCAGCAATGAGTAAATACAAGAGTTGAGTGCAGAGCAGGCCGTCCTGCCCAGCACGCTGATGGCAGAGATGGGGGGCTTGGCAGGAAGCTCACCGTAAGTGGCCGTCCCAGAGAAGATGCCGTGTCTGGGGATCCCTGCCGCCTCCATTGGCTCAGTTTAATAATGCATGGATACGGGGTTAAGGACAAGTCTTTGATAAAGTGTGGTGTCTAAGCACAGGAATAAACAACCAGCAGAGCAGATCACAGAGATAAACGGGTGGGGGCGTGTTCTGGAGCCGTGTGTGTCTGTGTGTGTGTGACTGTGAAAGTTTCAGTGATAAACAGCAAGACATGGCAAATATTTCCAAAGTGTAAATAAGCACATTAAGTAAACAAGGTGAAGAAAATAATAACTCAAATAATAAAGCATCAGTAATAAATGGCTAATATGACAGCAGGTACACAGAGTAAACCTTAATTTAATGGGATCGCTGTACTGTGTCAATCTCTCTCTCTCTCTCTCCCTTTCTCTCTCTCTCTCTCCCTCTCTCTCTCTCATGTCTTTCCCTTGCCTGCCTGAGCTACCCTAGCCTCATGCAGAATCTTCCTCTGCACTCTTGTTCTGTAGTATGCTAGGATTTTCCTGCCCTTTCCTGTTTTAAACTGGAACGCCCCAGGTCTGTCTCTCAGAGCTGGGACTTCTTTCTTTGCCTTAATCCCCCCCCACACACACCATATTTCTCTGAGCTCTGATTAGCTTTGCCACTTACTGTTTCAGTTCCCTTTGCATCATCCTGTTTTGGCTGGTCCACCTGCTTAGCACCCCCACGTGAACTCCCCCCCCACTACCACCCCACCAATTCCCCATCTGAGTCAGTCATTGCCACACTCAGGCTCTCACCCTGCTGTGTGAGTGTGTGCCAGCACACCAGCTCTGCCAGCATGGTGCAGCAGCCTTGCCTAAACGGAGCGCGGCACTTGGGGGGCACACGGGTGGGGGGCTGATGGGCGCAAGCAGCTCCCCTCCCCTCAAAGCACAACACAGGAAATGGAAGCCCACAAGGAACTTTGAGGAGATGGAATTGGATTTTCTTATGAGGGATGGATGGCACGTCACCTCTATTACAGATCAGCACATGCTACAGCGGGCCTGGTGGGATTCCACATGGGACGGGAGGGGGCGCCGAAATAAAGGACCCCCCCCCACCGTGCATCGAGGCATGTCGGGCCACCAGCTCACCAGGGCACTTCCACCCCACTCCCATTCCGGAATGTTCTCATTTGGACACTCGTTTAAAAGCGTGAAGGACCCGCCGAGATCCAATATGGGGTGGAGGCGGGGACCTACAGCCAGGGGCGGGGGGAGACATGGAAACAAGATGGAGAGGCAAATGAGCAGGAGGCTGCTAATGCCCACTCAGGCAGAGATGGGACTGGCGGGGTCTGAGGAACAAATATTTGCTGCTCTGGCACATGGAGACCTACAGTCATGGACCTAGCCTTTCATCCTGAACAGAGGCCTGGTTCTTCTGGTAAGCCCTAGATCTCCTGGGCCATGGTTAAAGCAGAACATGATAAGACTTCATCATGGCTGTGGCAGAACATAGACTAGGTTCTTCTCGGTAGGTGTTATGGCGGAACCTGAATTTGCATCCCCTCGCTCATAGTTAAGGCAGAACAAGGATTAGGTTTTTCTTGGTAGGTGTTAAGGTAGAATCTTGACCTGAATCTTGTTGGTCATTGTTAGCGTGGATCCTGGACTGGGTTCTTCTGAGTAGATGCTACGTTGAAATCTGGACCTGGATCTTCTGACTGGTTTTAAAAGTGCCCACAGCAACACCGGCGTTCCTGTTGCGGACCCTGTGGTTATCAAAGCTGTGTCTTACATGCAAGGTGTTCTGGAATTATGGTGAAGAGACATACTCAGAGACACTGAACATGCAGTTTCAGTTTACAGCCTCGGTGGAGATGAATATGAACTATCATGGCTAAATTAAGCACCATGATTAGGCCTCAGAGTCGAACCTGGGGGCTTATTTCAGTGGCCGCCCCCCTTTGGAGTGACAGAAATAGATGCGGACCTAGCTGAGTATGGGGGGGGTTCTGGGGACGGATGTGTCCACTGGCTTCCACAGGGCCATTACTAGGGTGCTGGAGAGCAGATCATTGCCATTGGGGGAGGGGGGGGCTCAAAAAACGGCCACACACATCCCGGCCCACAGACGGCCCTCCCAAGGGCCCAGTACAAACACACAGACCCAGCACCTCATTCCCAGTGCTGCTGTTTCTGTTTACTGAAAGGACAGCGAGCGGCTACAGCAACGGGCTCTCTAATGACCACTGGTTATGGATCAACTCGCAGGCCCACAGAACCTGTAAATCAGCGTTCATTTTAGGGGGGGGGTGCTACCTGTGCAGTGGATGTGACTGGAAATGTGTGGTACATATCAGCATTGCATTTAAAAAACAAGCTTTTTAGCTCAATCTGAAGGCTAATAACTATATACATTACCAGTAAATATGCAGGATGCCTGCTTTGCCTCCAGTCATCTGTCAGTCATCCAGCACACTGGATGGCCCACATGTCCGGAACGTGTGAAAGTGCAACCTAGACCTGGATTTCCTTTATCATGGTTGTGGCAGAACATAGACTGCACCCTTCTGGTTGGTGGGTAATGTAGAATGTGGACCAGGATGTCTTTGGTCATGGGCAGAACATAGACTGGGTTCTTCTCGGTAGGTGTTAAGGTGGAACCTGGACTTGGTTGTCTTCGGTTGTAGTTAAGGCAGAACATGAACTGGGTTCTTGGTGAGACTCAAGGTGGAACCTGGACTTGCTCTCCCTGTTTATGGTACCAATGACCATCTGGCTACCTGTTTGGGAGTCACCTGACAACTAGATCTCCAGTAAAACCTACAGGTTCAAATCAGTGATGCCCCCCCAAGCCCTGTGAGAAGGTCCCTTTTGTCCAGGCTGAGGCAGATCGGATACACGATCATGCAAATTAACTCAAAAACAAAAACCGAATGGGGCCCAGCTTTACATAACACAGGCGGCAGCTGTATCACTGTGACGGTGAGAGCCTTGCAGCAACCCTACCCACTGACCCCCCCCCCACCCCGATACCCGGACCACGCTCCTCTGATCTCCACAGCATCCCATTCATCCCACAATTACCTGGGAAGGGAACTGGCCTGCTGGGGGAGACACACGCTCATGGGTTGTTAAGCCTAATTGAGGACGCACCAATACAGGCAGCTTAGAACGCAAACAAAATCAAAGCTGCGTGTTGCGGGGGGGGGGCTCTGAAAAGGTGTATTTACAGCCCATTGAAGGCCGCTTTTCTCCCGCTTACGGTCTCACTCTACCGTTGCCCCCTCATTGTGAACACAACTGCGAGGGTCGAGATCAGACACACGGGGCTCTGCCACTTCCAAGCCACGGGAGGTTTACAGAGCCGCATCAAGGCCCGTTTTATTGCTTAAGAGATGGCCGTCATCTCTGGCCACATGGTCTGCGTGGGCTGTCCACTGCACTGAGATGCCTGGTAAAACAGATTGCGCACCCCCCCACAATCTGCAAAATTTACCACGAGCCTGTATGTCTGGCGGGCTAGTGTGGGCAAATGCCTAGGTCTGATATTTAATCCCATTCTAGTCCTGCTCCTCAGATTGGACTCTGCAAACATACCCGGAGGATGCGAAAAAGGAGACGGTGTGCTCCAGTTCTCTGGCACTGAGTAAGTTGGAGCTCGGGGACAAATGCGGAGGTATTCACGGTCGCTGGGGCACAATGTGACCCCAAAATCCCCACTAAGCCTTCCTCGACAAGAGATGTGACCCCAGTGCGTGATTGTCAACGCACCTAATCATAATGTGGACTGTGTTTCCCCCCATTAGATACCGGCCGTTCAATTAGCCCCCATTTCCATAGTAATTGAGGACCGTCAGAGGGGTCAAGCAAGACAAGGGAAGGGGAATCGCTGCTTAATGTGGTCCATCAGTGTGATAGGGGAGGGGGCTCTGAGGGCCCGCTGCTCGACCGACAGCATGGCGGAAACTGGATCCAACTGGAGAGATAGAAGAAATAAAGTGGACAGGCTGCACTGTCTGCTTGCTTACGCCGGAGAGGCGAGTCAACGCTCATGGGAGATGGCGTGTCCTCCCCCCCCCACCACCTCAGGGGAGACCCCTCAGGAGAGGCGGAGGTATGTGATCCGAAGCTGGCTGTTGGATCCTTGTGCCTGACTCTCTGGCTGAGTGTTCACCGCCCCACCGCGTGAAACGGATAAAACCGCTAAAAGGGCTAGCGGGGACCCCGGCGATGGGCCCCCCATCTGGACACCACGCTCCTGAGAAGGCCGTACCGTTTTCTCTCCTCCCAGCCTCCTGTTATCCTCCTTCCGCCCACAGCCCCCTGCCGCCCCCGCTCCTGTCATCCCTCTCTCTGCTTCTCCGACCCCTCTCCTCGCCAGTGCTGTTCTGTCCCTCCCCACCCCCCCACCATCAGAACATTGCACTCTCATATTCTCCCCTTCTCCCTCTCCCTCTCTCTCCCTCTCGCACTTTTCTCTGTCTCTCACTGTTTTTTTTTCTCCAGGGACGGTATCACCTCTCCCGCTGCCGCGGGGCCCACGCCAGCCGAATCCGCTCCAGTCGGGGCACTAATTGAGAGCGGGCCCCCGGCACGGAGATCCTAATGAAGAGCACTGGAAGGAGGCCGAGCAGGTCACTGGCCTCTCCCCCCAATCGTGAAGCCTGGGGTCTCGGCTTAAACGCCAGCCTCCCGGAGCTGGGGGGCCTCGCCGCTCAACCCCGAATGCCCCCTTCAATATTAATGCCATTCGTGGCAAAAGATACCCTTCCCCTCCCCTTCATAGTACAGCCCCCGCGATATGTCTGCTGGTGGCTGAGGGTACCTCTTTGGAGAGGGCAGAAAACGAGGCCAATTTTAATCTGGGTGAGGGTGCCTCCGAGATGCAGGCTTGTCAGCCCAGTGTCAGCTCTACTTCAGTCGGATTGGCGCCGGTTCATATCAGAACCGGTGCTGCCACGGAACGCAGGTTGTATGGGATATAGCGCTGTAGCGGCTTGGTGAGCAGGCTGTGGGTGCGGGGGGGGGGGGGGTACGCCGGCGACATGAGGGGAGACGCGCGTCTGCTCGGAAGGCAGCCACCTCGCGGTGGCACGGCAAATTGGAGCCGGGCCTCATTTGAATGTGCCCTCAGCACCGCTTGTCAAACCCAGCAAACCCCAGGCCCTGATCCTAATTGCCACCGGCTGCGATTGGCGAGCACTGGCTGGGGGGTGGCCTAAGAAGGTGGGCTGTGACCAGGGCTTGAGTCCTTGGCATCTTTTTCGGAAAGGTGGAGGGGGCGGCAATGACGTTGGAAAGGGACCGAGAGGGGGGCAGATGATTGACAGGTCGGGATGCTGGGGACATGGTAGTACGATGCTGGTCAGAGTGGGTGGGGCCGCCTGGCAGGCTAATTGATCTCTGGATGGCGGGTGCGAGGAAGTCAACACCAGATCCGTCCCTGACCTCATCTCTGGGCAGCCGTGTAAGGCGGGAAACAGCTGGGGGGGGGTGGTCGCTGTTGATGAGGCAACACCCCCCAAAGCACAAATTACAGAGCTGGCACGCTGCTTTAAACGCTCATTAATCCAACACGCGACCCTCGCTCTGCATCCACTGCGCTTTCATTCATCTGCTTCTTCCCTTTTAATTCGAATTCTAATCTTAGGGTGAAAACAATAGGAAGAAAGATGCTGGATATTGATGATGGGGCCGGGCGGGGGCTCTTGAGGAGAGAAAAGGTTTATTCCTCCTTAATTGACATGAATACTTCTTTTGACCCTAATTAGTGGGCTGTAATCTGGAATTTGCATATCACAAAGGCGACACATTTGCATACTTGTAAAGGAGGGGCCTTGGCCTCCTCTTCCTCTGCTCTTCCTCAGCGTGGCTCACCCAATCTGTGCTGTCACATCTTGGCCACGGAGAGAGGTCAGCGAGGGCTGCCTGCCATGTACTGGCACAGCGCCACGAGCAAGGGGGATACTGCCAAGCGGGAGGACCAGGGGAGGAGGGAGGGAGAGAGAGAGAGAGAAACTGATAGGAAGATGAGAGAGACAGACAGACAGAGAGAAATGGGTTAGAAAGGGAGACAGCAAATCAGAGAGAGAGTGTGGGAAAGAGACAGTCAGTGAGGGAGACAGAGAGAGAGAGAGCAGAGAGAGAGAGAGAGAGACTTTGACTTTTCAGCAGCATTTCATAATCCAGTCAACAACAGAAAGAAGCCCTGCCTCAAATAACAAGATGGGTCATCGCGACAAAACCAAGCAAAGGAAACAACCAAGTACCCAAAAAAGAGAGAGAGAAACAAAGGGAGATAGAGAGAGAGAGAGACAGAGGGAGATAGAGAGAGAGAGAGACAGAGTGAGGGAGACAGAGCAAGACAGAGGGAGACACAGAGAGAGAGACAGAGGGAGATAGAGAGATAGATTGACAGAGTGAGGGAGACAGAGCAAGACAGAGGGAGACAGAGAGAGAGACAGAAAGAGGGAGATAGAGAGAGAGAGAGAGACAGAGGGAGATCGAGAGAGAGAGAGACAGAGTGAGGGAGACAGAGCAAGACAGAGGGAGACAGACAGAGGGAGACAGAGAGAGAGAGAGGGAGATAGAGAGAGAGAGACAGAGTGAGGGAGACAGAGCAAGACAGAGGGAGACAGAGAGAGAGACAGAGGGAGAGACAGGGAGAAAAGACACGGATCAAGAGACTGATATCAGTTACATAGATGCAACATAGATGCAATTACAGCTGGAGGCAATGAAATGTGTTCTTAAGCATGTTTTCTGATAGAAAGACACTCTCATGTTCACAGACAGGGAGAGTGAGACAGGCAGCAGCTGTTTGAAAATAGCTTGCATAATGGTTTGGGTACCCCCTGCACATCACTGAGAGGTCACCCACAGTGCCACCTAGAGGATCTGAAGCTCACTTCACGTGTTTATCTTAGTTTTTTACGGTGAGATGGGCTGTGGGGGTGGGTTGATCACCGTCTGAACGTCAGGGTCTGCCCAGGCGCGTTCAGACGCCCGTTTCTTTTCTCTGACTCTACAGGCCCCTGCGAGTGATGACGGCAGTCTGGTGTCTGACCTCTGACCTCAGCCCCGTGGCACGCCGCCTCACAGATGTCCTCCGCCCGGCCGCTTTGTTGACAGCGGTTTAATAGCCGTGGAGGAGCTTTCAGTGGCTGGTAGAGGGGAGGAGACCAGATCCTCCGTCAGCTGTTGGGCGCGGTGTGGCGCTCTTCTGGGCAGGCGGGCGACACAGCTGGGGAAGAACGGGAGGGAAGTGGCAGATAAGACGTGCTTATCGGCAACTCCGGGGGAGTGAGACCCCGACGTGTGACCGTGTGAGCGCCAATCCCGTATGTGCTGCTGAAACCGGTGACAGGCAGTCGTTAGACACCTACCCCCACGCCTCGATGCCGGCGCTGCCTCTACCACTACGCCTGCTGCTGTTGGACTTTATACACTCATTTGTGACTCAGATGATCTGGGTGTAAAGTGGGAATGAATCTGCTGGAATGAGAAAGGATGTGTACTGTGTGTGTGTGTCTGGGTTTCTGTATGTGGGTCACATATATATTACACTGCGGGGATCAAAATGTCCCCACAATGTGATAAAAACCTGTTATTTAAACTTTATAGGAACAATTTTTTCAGTCCCCACAAGGGAAAACTCTAATAAAAATCTGTGATTGTAATGAAAAAACTAAAAATACCAAATGCCTTGTATTCTGTTTGGTTACTTGTGGTTAAGGTGAGGGCTGGGCAGAGGTTAGGGTTTTTCCCCATAGAAACAAATGTACAGCCCCCACAAAGATATGAATACAAACGTGTGTGTGTGTGTGTGTCTAGGTGTGTGTCTGTGTGTGTCTAGGTGTGTGTCTGTGTGTGTATAGGTGTGTCTGTGTGTGTCTAGGTGTGTGTCTGTGTGTGTATAGGTGTGTGTCTGTGTGTGTATAGGTGTGTGTCTGTGTGTGTCTGTGTGTGTATAGGTGTGTGTCTGTGTGTGTCTAGGTGTGTGTCT
>JAODLD010000014.1:103620-118546 GCA_026781065.1 Mormyrops boulengeri
TTTTTATATTTTTTTTTTTTTTTTTTTTTTTTTTTTTTTTTTTTTCTTTTTCTCTTTCCCCTCTTTTCTCCCCTCGGGCCCTTTGTGGGGGGGGGGGGGGGGGGGGGGGGGCCGGGCCCCCCCCCCCCATAAGCAAATATTAGCAGCAGCAGCAAGCAGGCTGGGGAGTTCCTTCAGGTACCGGGCTGTGGGGGGGCTGTGGAGCAGTGGATTGACTGCATTGATTTCCTGGAGGTGAGTCGATCAACCCAACAGCTGGCACAGAACCCCCCACCTCCCACCCTGAGAGTGTTTGGAGCAGGTTACGAACTTGCCAGCCTTTGATCCAGGGCAATTCCATCCTGGGTCGGTTCTGTTCTGTTCTCTGCCTGTTCCTCCTTACACATGTGATTAGCATGTAAGTGCACGCTGGGTCCAAGCCCGGCCCGGCTGTGCAGCCTTTCATGGTTTAGCTCTGGGATCCGACCCAGCACATTCTAAAGGCCTGTCAGACAGAAGTGAAAGGAGCTGTGCTCCAGGCTCGGTTCTGGCCCATTTCCCGGTATTTACACCCCCCAAAGGGAAGCCTCGCCTGGCGCTGCGGAACACGGGACGAGGACACCTGACATGCAGCTTCTTGGATGGGATTTACGGCGAACGTATCGGTTACAGGCTCCCGCCGTGCTCCCTAGGGGGCGGAGATTAAACACCCAGGCGGAACCCCCCTCTCATTTCCCGACAAGGTGGAACCGGGCCACTAACTCCTCTACCCAGCGGCTGACATCTGACAGCCCAACACTACACTTCACAAGCACAGCTGTAACATAGGGGCGCCTGGAATAGCCATTTTGGGAAAGGCACTATATATGAACAAGCTCTTTGTGGGCTCTGAAAGCAGCAGGGCTGCTCTGGAGGCCATCGCATCTGCCCAGACTAGCCCATACCTGCCCCTACCTACCCCAAAAACTCACACATACCCCCACCTACTCACACCTGCCCCCACGTACCCTCAGAAACTCACACATAGCCCCTCACTCCACACCTACTCACAGCTGCCCCCACAAACCCCCAGAAACTCACACATAGCCCCCCACTCCACACCTACTTATAGCTGCCCCCAAATATTCACACCTAACACCACCAATATTCACACATCCCCTCATCAACTCTGTAGCTACTCACATATGCCCCACCTACCTTCAAATACTCACACCTACCCCACCTACTCTACACCTACACACACATGCTCTCATCTACGCCCAAATACTCGCACCTACCTCACCTACTTTGCGCCTACTCATACCTGCCCTCACCTACCTCCAAATACTCATACCTGCCCCCATCTACCCCTAAATACTCACACCTACCACCACCTACTCACATCTACCCTCACCTACCCCCACATACTCACCTACTCACAGGCTGGTATACAGTACAGACTCAGTGCAGGCCCACATACTAGGAGTATGGCAGTGACCTCATCAACACAGCTCCCTGATCCCCTAGACGCCCAGGACCCCCTGACCCCTGGACCCTGACCCCTGGCTACTTCCCAGCATCACGACCCCCGCACCCCAGCCCGGTGCCATTGTGTACCCTCACTGCCTGCACCTCGCCACTGTGTCGGCCGACAGTGAATCACCCCTTCATTGTCTCATCGGGCTGACCCAGCTGACCTCGCAGCCTGTGCTCAAAGGCGCCATCTGTACGCTCCAGCAGTCGCACGGGAAGCGGGTGGGACCCAGGTCCGAGACAGACAGGGCGGGAGGGAGAGACCCCAGCGGGCTCCTCAGACAGGAGGGCAGAACCAGGGGCGTGAAGGCAGAAGAGAGGCAAAGAGGATGAGCATGTTTTTCCTCTGACGAGGCATCCGTGTCGGAGCCTGGTGCCATGCGTGGCCCCGTGTGCCAGCCTCCCTCCCTACTCCGGGCTGGGGGAGCATTCCTCAGCCACCCCCCCACAAGCCAAATCCATGCAGAAAGGGGTCGGGCTGGCGGGATAG
Organism: Mormyrops boulengeri; assembly: GCA_026781065.1. Taxonomy (NCBI): domain Eukaryota; kingdom Metazoa; phylum Chordata; class Actinopteri; order Osteoglossiformes; family Mormyridae; genus Mormyrops; species Mormyrops boulengeri. The sequence continues at coordinate 105,602 of JAODLD010000014.1, forward strand.
GGAGGGGGCTTTCCCATGGGGACCGCAGGTGAAAACTGGGACTCCAGACCTCGGAGGGACGCCATCTGTCCCAGACGCCACTCGCCCGCTCGCTCACACACAGTAGGGATGTGCAGCCCCCCCCCCACAGCCCAGATCCGCTCCCGGGAATGTGCTCGCCCCAGCAGCATTGTCATCCCGGCCCTCATTCATCCCGCGTCCCTCCACCCCCCCGCCTCCTGAAACAGCCCAGTGCTCCTCCTTCCCCCCGGATAAAATAAATGGCGGACAGACTGCCTTTTCCTCTGCCGATCTATCATTAACGCCATCGTTAGGGCGTTCTGCATGCTAACGATGCTAACGATTTTGGCAGCCATGCCATTAACAGCAGTCGCTGTTTGTCTTGACCTTTTTGTGGACGGCTCTCGCTTACAGACAGAGATCCTTGCCGCCTCTGCTTTCTTCCCCTTTTAGAAGAAACGACTCAGAGGATCCAAGTGCTTCCCTGGCCACTGATTTGTATTAATGATGCAACGATCAGTCCTTCTTGTTAACATTTGCGTTTAAAACAAAAAAAAATTACACATTTACACGTGTCTAACATTTGAAACGTTAGCTCTGTGATCATTACAAGTTAGTGGGGAAGGAGATTTTGTATTTCAATTCAATTTATTTTTATATAGCGCCGAGCCATGTTGGGTAAAATGGATACCACCATCGGAAAGCTGGTCAGATTTGGTCAAAAAATAAAGCATGCAAGTCTACTTCTCGGCAAATTCATGCACTTGTACCTTCACCAACAATAACACTTGGAGAACCATGGGGAAAAGGAGAAACCTTATTTACATTCAAAAGTGAAACACTTGATTTTTCTCGAGGTTTTCACTCTCAGTGTATGCGAAGATGCTTTGATTTCCTGTCTTTGAAAAGGCGCACATCATACACACCTGTCCTGTGGGTACCTGAACTGCACAGAGCTGCTCAAAGTGGTTTAAACATGACTGTTTATTCAATTATGGTCATAAACCCCCATCTAAACAAAAAGGAAAGATTCAGAACACTGCTGCGTGGAGTTAGGGGTCAATAAAGACCCAAACAGACAAATCAGTTCTTACTGGTGGATTTGTGTGTGTCTGTGTGTTTATTTATAGAGGAAATCACAAGCAGCCCTGATCTGGAAGAGCTCCAAACGCCAAAGACTTCATACAGATGTTCAGGATGAGCCCAAAGGGGCGGGGCAAGGCGGGGCCAGGTGGGGCGGGGGTGTGCCACTAGTAACGGTTACATCGTCCTTGTAACTTTCACATGGGAACCCATGCAGACAGTCAACATGAGGTCTGGCCGAGCGTGAACTCTACAAACCGTCGCTGCCGCAGGCAACCAGCCCCTGATAATGTCCCCTCACCCCGCCTGCGGCTGCTATCCCACAATCCCTCACAAAGTAGCCAGACACACACACACACACACACACACACACACAAAAGGCCTGTCAGTCATGCTGAAACTTTTCTGCCACATTTCCGTTGTGGGGCTGAAGACGCAAAGGGGTGGCGGGGGGGGGGTCGGCAGGGCCGAGGGTGGGGCAGCTTGTCCCATTTTTTCATGTCCAGGAGAGAACAAAGCTAGAGCCGAGACTAGGGCAGCCATTCACACCCCACCCCCTCCTGTGGGGTCACCCCCCCGCCCCAAAACCCAGTGCTGATTGTTTCCAGTCGATCTGTCAGCCCCAATCGCCCCCAACTGGTTAAATAGGGGAGAATGCAGTGGGGGCGTGTATGTGGGGGGCTGGGGGGGGGCAGCGTAAAGGACACCCATTTTCTACTTCATCCATGAGATAACTGACTATTTGACCCAAAGAAAACAGCTCCCCCCACAAGAAATATTTAAGCAGAAGAAGGGCCTTAGTTTGGAGGGGGTGTCCATCAGGATTGAAAAGCAGGGATTTGGTCATGTGACTCTGTTGGAGGTGTGTGTGCGTGTGTGTGTGTGTGTGGGCTGAATGCTCTTTTCAGCTCATTTTCACTTGTGAGCGCCATCTATCTGCTGTGATGAGTCACTCTCGGACTCCAAAATACAGCCATCCCCAACAGAGGTGTCCCTCCTGTCCTCCTGTCTCTCCAAGCTTTCCACCAATACCCATCTACACACACAATAATGCCAGAAGAGTCCACCACAATGCCCCGTTATTTGGACCTTGAAGGACTTGTGGAACTTCCAAATCATAAACACTGCTTTAGACAGTCAGATTGACTTCACACAGATGAAAAATGTGTGAGGAGGAGACGCTGCACCCCCAGGGCAGGCTGGCCACTGGTGACCCGATCCATTGTACAAACCATCAGCAGTATATAAAAACATGCAATTTTTCACCAGAATCAATTATGTATGCACGCCTTCAGGGACCACAGCCCAAGGACCTGTCAACCCCCCCGGCCGATGAACAATTGGCTTGTGTAATTGATCATTGATTGGCAATCGATGGTAAACAGGTGTTCTGCATCTACAAGTCATGATTGAGTAAGGTGGGGAAGAGGGATCCTTTGACATTTGGTTGAAAGGCAGTCGAGCAGGGCATTTGCAAAGGCCTGGTGGGGATGTTTTCCCACAATTAAACAGAGCAGGGTTTGTAAATCAGCGATGAGAGCAAGCCTTGCTCATAAACCGCTACACCCCCTGCTGGTCTGCACACCTATAGCGCTGCTGGGAGCAGCAAGGGTGGCATGGCAGAGTGCACCTCACCTCCCCACATTTGGTCCTTTGGAACAAAGAACTTTCTGTGTATGTGTGTGTGGGGGGGTAAGAGGGGGGCACAAACATGCTCACAGGCAGAAGAAGGTTGTCCTAATTTGTTTCCCTAATGACCCAAATCTATTTCCCAAATCTGTGAGAGTCAGGCCTGGTGATGATGATGTTGCTGGATCTGCAATCCTGGTCCAATTGCAGGCCTCGATCCAACCTGGGGGGTGGGGGGGGGGTTGGTGGTGGCTTCAGGAAAACAGACAGCTGACCTTCGACTCCCTGTGCCTCATCTTCAGCCAGGTATTGACTTCGCATCTTGAGGCCAGCATCGGTAACAGCGACAGGACATGTCCGAAGATCAGCAGCATAAAGACCACACGGGATTCGACTCTCCGCGTGGCGCTGATGCGCAGGATTCGGGCTGTGCTGTCTCCAACACCTTTATCCCCCCGAGCCCCCCCCACTCCCTGCCCCTCTTCCAAATCGATGGCCACTTTGCTATCTACAGAAAAGCAATATGCAGATTCACCAGTGCGAAGTCACTGGCTCATCTGGGACATCCCATACCCACCCAAACGATTTACTCATTTCATTCAGCTTTCAGCGTGATCTGCCGGGCTCTCACAGTCAACCCTCAATCGGTGATAAGATGCTCATTATCTGGTAGGTGCAGCTGGCCGGATCTGTAGGTCTGCACCGTGAATCAGATTCTGGACCCTGAGTTTCTCGTCAGAGTTAAGAGGAAAATTGCACACTGTCAACACCGGCAAGGCTAAGAGAGGCCTAGTTTGTGGCGTCCGCATCACCAGTGATGTCAGGGAGTGTCTGCAGGGGTCACATGGTGTTGAACAGGACCTCCCCCCCCCAAACAGGACACCTACAATGTTGAGGGATTGCTGCACCTGACTAACATCCCTGCTGCATTCCTGCAGGGGGCGCTGTAAACTGCACTAACTGTCACACACTACAGTGGATGCTGGAAAAGTGTGATTGTGAAATGGGGACAGGTGGAGCTTTTCATATCAATGGGAGAGATGGGTGACAAGGGTTTTCCGGGGTCATTTAGTCATAGTTTATTTATTCTGGTCTCTCACCCCCTCTCCTTTTTATTGTGTCTTTTTTTTGTCCCTTGGAAAATCTCCAATAAAATTTTGGTTTTCTGTCAGATGGCTCTGTTCCCCGCCTTTGTGCACAATACACCTGCCCCCCAGCCCCCCCAACCCCGCCCCAGCCGAAAGGTGTCGCTGAGGCAACTGGTGGGTCATGTACTGCCTTCTGTTGTTTCTACAAGCCTGCCCCCAGTGGTCAAGTGTTGCCACTGCATGGGGTATGGCAGGATTTCAGTGGTTACACGGGGTGCTTGGCAATCACCCTTTGGAAAGGCAAGATGTAAAAGGACAGTGCCCTACCGCAAGTTGGAGCTCAAACTAAAGTAAAGAAAGAGTAGTTGGTCTGCATTTGAATGGTTTTCAGTTGTAAATAAACCTAACTATGAGCCTGGGAAGTATAATGTAGTGCGGTTATGGAAAATTTACTTCATTTTCAACAGCTATTTTAAACCCCAGCTGAGTAGCAACCTACAGATACAGCATGACCCTTGACCCCATGACCCCTGACCATCATGACCTGATGGCCATGGGCTGCACACACTCTGTATCACCGCATTTCTCTGCCATTCACCCTTCTTTGAACATTTGTAGGTCTTTTTCACTTGCTCCTTCGCATCAAGTTCATTATGTAGATTCCTAACCCCTCCCTCGTCCCCCCCATCCATGCCCCCCACCAGCAGTTTCTCTCCAGGGGCAGTGAGGAGCCGCTTGCAGGATGGAAATGAATTCAGGGATGTTGCAAGTGGCAACTTACATCTGCATGTGTAATTACTCCCAGAAAGACAAACCGCCTCTCCCATCGCCCTCTCTCTGTCTTTCTCTCTCTCTTCCCGTCTTTATTTGTCTCTCCCCCCCCCCTCTATCTTTCTTTCTATTGCCACCCCCCACTCTTGCTTGGCAAGCCAGTGGAGGTCTGAGGTCTGAGGTCTGATTCATGTGTATAGGTGCTATGCCCTAGTGTTGGTCAAACATACTGCAAAACAGCACCAGAGCAGCCATAGACTCCACATAGTAGGAGGACAACTAATGGTGGTTGAACATCAGACTCCACCTAGCAGGAGGAGTAGTTCAGATGGATGAACCTCAGACTCCACCTGACAGAAGGACTAGATAAAGTGGTTGAGCCTCAGTCCTCACTTAGTCGGAGGAATAGTTAAGGTGGATGGGCCTCAGACTCCACCTAGTAGGAGGACTGGTTAAGGTGGGTGAGCCTCAGGCTCCACCTAGTAGGAGGACTGGTTAAGGTGGGTGAGCCTCAGGCTCCACCTGGTAGGAGGATTAGTTAAGGTGGTTGAGCCTCAGACTCTATTTAGTAGGAGGACTAGTTAAGATGGGTGAGCCTTAGGTTCCACTTAATAGGATGATGAGATATGATCGATGAGCTGCAAGATTCATAGAGTAGGGCGATTCATTAAGGTGAATGAACCTCAGAGTTCACCTAGTTGGAGGACTAGTTAAAGTGGGTAAGGGAACCTACAGAATGCATTATTAGCATGAGGTGCAGATGTGAAATGATCATGGCAATATAGAACTGAAGAGAAGGTTTCTAGCCCCCAAAAGGCTGGTAGAGGGTGTTCAGGGAATGAAGTGACCCTGTACTCTCAATCCCTGCCCCCTAGTGGGGGAGGAAGCACAGGAAGTGGGAGAGAGAAGGACGGGGCGGGGGGCACACTGTGGTATTTCAGAAGGGGCTTGCAGTGGAGCCAATTAAATAGCACTATGTACACAGATGGGAAGCCATCTGACTTTGTGCCCTGGTGCAAGGCAAACCGAAAATATGCAAAACAGAATTTAAAGAGGATGCTGAAGAACTTCTGAGAGCACCTTTTCCAGAATAATCTACAGTAGAGCAGGGGCTCAGGTCTTCCCAGGTGGGTCTCTGATGGAGGAGGGTCTGTCTCCGTGGGTGAGCCCCCCCAGTCAGCAACCACCTACTGCCGTGTGTCAGACATGCTGAGTCACACGCTCGCTTTCCAGCTCACCCAAAAGCATCGTTTCAGGGTTCTAACTTCATGCTTTTCATAGCATTTCCCTTAGCTTTCTGTCTGTTTCATTGAATTACACTGTATTTTTTCATTTACACTTGACTTTGGATCGACCGTGTGATTTAACCGTTTCACTGCATCCCTGTTTTGCCGCATCACTGAACAGAGTCTTTTGTAAATACATTGTATTACAGTAAGGTCGTGATGTTTGAGTGATTCTGAGAAAGGGGTGGATGAATGGATTACATAATTGTTTATACTGGGTGATTCAATACGTTTCAATATGTTGATACTGGGAAATTCAAGTTTGTTTAGTCCCATGGCAATAAAGTACGGTAATGAGGCAGGGGACTGAGACGTTACAGGTCAGTGATATAACATGAAATGCTCAGGTGTCATAGCTAGTACCGCAGCGGGTTGATCATGGTAGGCAAAGCCAGCAGGAATACCTTAAAACTGGCCCCCAATTCTGGCCTGTACTGCCTTTGATTGAGGCACCTTGGAGTAACCTCACTCTCTTGGACTCTCTGGTTATGGCTGTAGAAAAAGACACCCGCCGTTCTGCTTGTTCGATACGACTTGAAAGTACCGCATTTTGAATCCTGCCCATTGTTTCCCTCCTTTTGATGCTGCTTCTTTGCCGTAACAAAATGGAAGCTTGTCCGGGATCTGAACCAAGGACCTCTCGCACCCAAAGCGAGTATCGTACCCCTTGCTGGCTCTTCAGCGTAACATGAATAATTGAAAAACGATAATTAGGGTTCTTGTGAGGGGTCCCTGGTCGCTGCTCCCCATGCTTGGTTACTTAGCTAACCCCCCGAAAAGGTCTGAAAGTGTTCAAACAGCGATGGCTCTCCGTGCATCAAGGAGACACTCCTAAGGGTGTAGGAGCAGCAGTCGGCTAGGGGCTGGGGGTGCAGGGGGGTGGGGGTAAATATATTATGAAAAATATGACCTTTGAATAATTCATTACCCTTTTGGTCTGTGTCTCATGATTTCTTTTAAGTGGCCCTGTGCTGCCATTATGAGATTAAACCCAACCTTGGCTGTCTGGAGGGGCAAAGATGGGGGCTTGTCAACACCACAAGGACCCCAGGCAGCAGGTAAGGGGGGCACGGGACAGAAATGAGGTTTCAGAGGAGAAATCCAAGCTGGTTTTTTCACTATGTCATTCACCTCTTTCACGGTGCTGCAGAACCTGCAGGGTATGAGGGGGGGGGGCAGGGATACTTATACTCTCCTGCAGTCGGGGTACAACATGGCAGGAAGGACACCCTCTGCTGTCAGTCATTAGGTGTCACGCCATGGCAACCGCAGCCACCCTCTGTCCATTCAGAGGCAAAGTGTCGACCCTCTCAGATCATCAAACATCTGTCAGGGAACACAAACATCCCATAGTACCGGGGCAGATCTCGCTTCTTGAGGGTCATGACTGCAGGTGGGAGCTCTCGTCCAGGATTGGACCACCAGTGTCATAATCAGGGAAGATCAGTCAATCTCCTGACCAGGGAGGACAGTCACATGTATGCGCTGCTCCCGAAACCATAACGATGGACGTAAAACATCTTCTGAGATAAACAACTACCCTGAGATTAGAGGCACTTCCAGACTTCTCTTCTGAGCCCCTAAACTCTACATAACCAGAGTATGGTTCTTGAAATATTCACGACACGGGACAACGGAAATGTGACAATCTGATTGGCAAATGGTGAATCACAACACAAGACGGTCTGATTGAATGGCGAACCACGACAGGGGATGATCCACTTGGCGCACAACAGAAGCGGCTCAAACCGGCTGCCTGAGCAGGGTAAAGTGGCTGAAGATGGAGAGAAGGTCCGCTCCATTATCCACAGTGAACAGCTCCGGTAACTCCGAAACTCTGGCTGGATTTTGTTGGATAGTGCCTAGTGCAACAGCCACGATTCTGATGTGTCCTATTAACAGTTTAAGGATTTGTGTTGATTGGCAATTTCTAAACAATTAATAACTTATTATTTACAATTATTTGCAGATAGGGTGCAGAGGGGAGCGTTTCACGGTGCCAGTGTTTGACCCAAAGCCTAAAATCATGGGTATAGGATCCAAGGTCTTTCCTCATTCACCAACTGCAAACCCAGCCAGTCACTGCTGGCTTGTCAGCCCCTGTCCTTGGGTGAGAGGGCACCAGCAGAGCCAAGAAGATCAAAAAAACTACCCGTGTTCATGCGTTAACAGTGCACCCGTGTAGTGAGGAGGTGAGATCACCACCAGAAACGTGCAAAAACAGCTGCTGTGCACAGCAGTCTTCGCTACAACCTGAACTGACTACCACGGCCTCGGCAAACACCCGTACCCCGGCGATTCCGGGACAGCGATGACCTCGGAGGACTCGTAATGCTGGGGCGCACTGGGGAGGTGCGCCGTGCAAGCCCGGCTAGCACGGGGAGACGGAGCCCTCCGGCATGTTCGCACGGCTGTGGTGAAGAGAGCACAAGGCAGCGGTGGGCAGGTGTTTTTCCACAAAGGTGTATTTTTTCTCTCCCCATAATTTGGCACGTTGCCGCATCTCAACAAAGGCGCCTCCCTCGTTATCTCTTTGACTGGGTTTGGTGGGAGGCGGGGGGGTTGGCATCATGGCGGGTGGGGGTCGAGGGTGACACAGGAAGGAGAGCAGGAACGCGAGCAGGAGCGCTCTGGGCTGATCGTCGAGTTCCGCACTGCTTCTCGAAGTATGCAAGGGCACAGAGCAGGGGTCGACGAGGTTGGCGGGAAATACGTCACGTTCCTTGTGGACCGAGATGGCAGGAGCTGGGCTCAGAGAGAAGGTGCAAGGCAAATTTAATTTAACTAAGGATATCGGACTGGGAAGTTCATCACCTGAAAAGATCGCTGCGTGTAAAGCAATACAGGCTCCGGAAGGCCCCCACACCACTGAGCTGGAATACATCGGATCTCCCAACTCACATCTAGCACCTGCTGTGTCCGGGGGGGGGTGTGAACACACATCACATGGGAGCGTCACATCAGGCTGGGGGAGGGTTACAGATGCACGTATCAGCCTATTTGGGCTCAGCAGGACAACTGCAAGCATATGTGTGTGTTTGTGTGTGTTTGCGTATTTGTGTACATGTGTTTGCCAGGGGGATGTATGTGCTGCGAAGAGGGGGCATGTGCATATTGCACTTTGAGATAATTTATGTAAGACTCACCTGCTGTGTTCACCCAATGCTGGTTCGTACATGGAGGAAACAAGCAGAGTTTGACAGGAGGTCACTGTTATTACTCACGGCTGGGGATTATAACTGCAACAGCCAATCCGGAGACGATGTCAAGATCCATGTGCAACGGACTGCGCGGAAACACAAACCAGAGAGCAGCATCCCTGGGCGATTGACTCATGGTGGCTTGGTGACCACCAGGGCGGCGCCGCTGAAAACTGGCCCTGGGGGACCAAAGACGTTTCTGCCTTTTGCAAGCAAGCAGCTGGGGACGGGCCATTTTTACAGCTAAACCATGACCCCCCCCCCCAGCGATCATATGACATCCATCATGCATCCAATCCACACCAAGGGGAGTTTCACTACATCAATCTTGTTTTTTTATTTTTTTATCGAATGTAACAAATATAACTTCCCCCGATCGAATTCTCTGAGTATACCAATATAAACATAACCTTGTTATGCTTATTGACAGGGCATCGAAATAAATATTAGAGGGTTTAGAAGGAATGATCCAACCCATTGAGTTTCTTTAAAAATAATAAAATGCCATTTGAAGTCATCTAACCTAACCACACCTCCACACCCCCCCTTAACGTATTACAGAGGAATAATCTGAAAAAATGCTTACCCCGTTGGAAAGCGGGCCACGTGGAAGCATGGAAGTGGGCCCCCTGGGGGGCGGTGTGGAGTCTCTCTCCCATAAATCTCACCCCAGCACAAACAATCAATTTTCAATTTTAATTATTTACCACGGCCTGCCGGACAGACACATTCATTTTCCCTCCACCCGGATTAAAAATTAAAAATTCGGAGATTAATATTTGGTGGAGTGGGCAGGAAGAGAAAAAAAACAGCTTTCCAAAAATTTTATTAGCCTCCCAGAGTGACGGGCAAGGTTAGCAATAGCCGAACCGGGCAATCAATAGCTTCATAAATTTTCGCTGCCCCCCCACGCCAACTACCCCCACGCCCATTACCTCCCTCTTTGCCCCCTCCTGTTTTTCACACGGATTTAACCAAAGGCACCCAGCAACATTAAACCAAGCGAGAAGCAAAACACAAGCTCAGCAGTCCGCTTAGGCCCCGACTCTCACCTACATTTAGATATTCCATCTTTAAACTTAATTACGAAACCCGCAGCAATATTGCTCTGCCCAGACACAAAGTATTGCAGTGAGCCCTTTTATTCAAAGAAGGTCTGTGGAATAGGGGGTGGGGGGATTTGAAACCCAAAGATGCAGCTACTACTGACGTGATCAGCCGGAAGCGAATACACACACCCTCCACACAGCAGTGTGCTTATATTTAAGTGTGGCCTGTGTTTCCTTTAATAGATGATATCTCAGCTCCTTGGGATGAGTCAGGGGCTAAAGCGGCAGGACCCTCCGTTTGTGTGGCCCATTTGAGAGCAACGGATACACCCATTGTATAGGTATAGCAGTGCGCCGCTTCGTCATCAGGCCGATTAAGCGATCACAGGCATTGCCAACGATTACCAAACTCGGGGCATCCGAGAACTGGCAGAAGCAAGCCGGTCGCCGGTCCGTGCCTCCAGCATCGCCCGACCCCCCAGCGCTGCCCAATGGGAAGTCAGGAGGCCGGCGGAGATGTGAAGGGCGAACTTCCGGGGCGATTACTTGACTCCTCGCCTATGGAAATTGCCGGATCTCTGCATGCGCAGCTGTGCAGAGACACGCAGACAGGACTCCATCCGATCTGAGGGTTACAGTGCAGAAGGGACTGTGCTCTAAACACGGTCCGCTGCCCTGCCCAGCTTCTCAAGAACATCTGTAGAACTTTTTAAGCAAGGAATGACACAAGGGCCCCCTTGTGTGGCAGGGGCACATAGCACAGACATTTTTTACAGGGGCCTCGTCCTCGTGTGGAAAGGTGTTGGGTCATACTACAGAAACCCGATGACACCAGGACAGCGGGGGCCGCTCGGATTTTAAATAACATGGTTTTCGTACAGCAGAAAGCAGCCCCCCCTCTGGAAACAGTGACAGGCAGATCCGCTGTGCCACCCCGCACGCTGTTGAGGAACTAGAGCCAGCGGGGGATGGGGGGAAGGGGAGGGGGCGCGGTCGTTTCAGTTTAGCGAGGACCGATGTTATTTATCGGACATCTGCTAAACAAATAACAAGATGACGGCTCTGTTGCTCTCTGCTGGGGGCTGTCACTTGTAGGAGGGCTCCGAGCTGGGAGCCACAGAGACGGGAGTCACAGAGATGGGCGTCACGGAGACGGGCGTCACGGAGACGGGAGCCGCCGGAGTGTTCTCCATCTCCATCAATTGCTGAGAGTCGCTGCTGGCACTTGACCCCGACCTGTTTCAGCTAACAGATCAAAAGGTGAAAAATAAATATTTGGGGACACAGCCCACCCCGATGGCATCACTGTCAGCGTGTGAAGATCCGCAGCTTCGAGGTTTAGGTTAAAAAATGCCATTGAATATAAAACGTGACTTACTCTATGTAGGGAGCTGGGTGTGTGGATACTCTCAATGGGGGCTTGATGGGGAGGCGGGGAGGGAGGGAGTGAGGAAACAGTGGGCAAATGAAGCAAACACACCACTCTCAAATCCTCAAGCCCACCTCCTCGCCCCCCCACCCAGCAGCACCACCTGTCTCAGAGGAAATGCCTGTGAGAGGAGATGACACAAGATGGGGGGGGGGGATCGATGTCACTGCCATGACCAGGGCTGAGGGGTCAATCCATTGTGAGAGGGGCCGCTGTCCACTTGACCCCACTGACCCCGCGTGAGTAGAGTCAGTCGCTATGTGACTGAGCAAACCAGGCCAGCGGGTTGGGATCTATGACCTCCTGGCAACTGACGGGGGCCTCCACCGCTGTCTGAGAGCACTGAGACGGGCATGAAGATGAGGACATCGGATCCGCTCAGAAAAGAGCCGACTGGTAGCAGAGCGGGATTATATCCTGCGTGCGCGGTGCCATCCAGGGTGGGCTCTCTGCTTCCCGGGATGGATGTGGACCATGGCGGCCCTGCCCGGGAAAGCTGATAAATGTTTACCAACAAGAAGTCCCTTGATATTTTAATTTGAATAACTTTAGTGTGAAAATATTGCTTCCTGCAGAGAGGAACCCTCAGAATAACAGATAAAGGATACCACCATTAAAAGCAGCCTGGATATAAAGGACGCCCCCCCAAGACCCGCCCGCCAAGGTCGCCGAGACAAGGCACCGGGGAATCATGGGAAACGGTGCCCAGGTGCGCTAATCGCGTCAGGCGCAAACGGAACGGCGGAGAGCAAATGACCGATCACCATGGCACAACAGGTTATTATTTTTCTCCTCTGTCTCCTCTTCAGCCTGAAATAAAAGTGTGTATGCACGCACACACACACACAATTGCACACATACAGACACACACACTGGCAGACATGCTCACACACACACACAACTGCACACATACACACACACATACTGACAGACACGCACACACACACAAGCACACATGCAGACACACACACAGACACACAGGCTTCAGTCCTTTTAGACCGATGCTGTGGGCTTTTACAGAGACGGTGCTGCGCGGCGGGTATCATTTATAACGCACGCCGCCACTAATGCAGCCGCGGGCCACGCCATGTTTTATTCATGCCTGTTTGTTATTAGGGCTCCTTCTTAAAAAGGTGAGCCGCTCCCTGGGCCTGAGCGCCGCCGCGCCGCGAGTATCTATCACCCTGACAACGGCGTCTCCTACAGGAAGTCTTTCAGAAACCCTCGAACGGCCGCCCTATCGATCCCCCCTCCCTACCCCCGCCTAGGCATTGCCATGCCTCTCCCCAGGCGGGGGCGGGGGGACTCCCATATATATCTAGCACTTGGGTTTTTCAGAGAGACACTGGAACGGGTGGAGTTATTATTATGACTATTATTATTTTGTTACTAGCTGATGCAACTTAACAG
>JAODLD010000014.1:180895-202717 GCA_026781065.1 Mormyrops boulengeri
CCCCCCCCCCCCCCCCTCCAAAAACAGCAAGCCTAAAAATGAGCAGATGGAATATTAAGATTTATAAGACCTACAAAATCTGTTTTATATGCAGCTTAAACATCTTGTTAACTCAATAGGACCAGCAAACGGATTCACTGAAAAGCATTAATCACAAAAAAGCTAAAAAGCCAACTTACTGCAGCTCATCACTGGTGTAGGAGAATGTCACCCAGGCCTAGTCACTGCATTAAGGCTAGTCTGGACATCACTCTGGCTTAGTCACTGCATTAAGGTTAGCCTGAAATTCACCCAGGCCCAGTCACTGCATTAAGGCTAGTCTGGACATCACTCTGGCTTAGTCACTGCATTAAGGCTAGCCTGAACTTCACCCAGGCCTAGTCACTGCATTAAGGCTAGTCTGGACATCACTCTGGCTTAATCACTGCATTAAGGCTAGCCTGAACTTCACCCAGGCCTAGTCACTGCATTAAGGCTAGCCTGAACATCACCCTGGCTTAGTCACTGCATTAAGGCCCTGCAGCTTGTCATTGCTGTAGGAGTATAGGATAACTTTACTCAGGCTTAGTCACTGCATTAAGGCTAGCCGTCACCCTGGCTTAGTCACTGCACTAAGACCAGTCTCACGGCAAAGTGCAATCCCTTCATTAGTTTAACTTTCAATAAATACTCGTATTCATCTTCTCTGACTGTTTGCCTCATTTACACAGTGTTCACATCAGATAACCTTTTGTTGCTTATGAAGTAATAGTATATTATAAATAATATAATTATATAAGCACATACACCATAGTTACTTAGTAACGGGTATTTAAATAATCACTCACATAATGTGGAGGAAAATTATAATATACTGAAGGATTCTGATTAGGTAATGCAGGAATTTTACCTTCATGGAGGCTAAAATTGAACAGCATCTCTGTTTAATGTACTCAGCCATATTGATGCTTTTTCCTCATTTATTCTATGTATGTATTATTAAGCAGTAAAATACAGAAGTGACAAATGTGTTTGCTCTTCAGGATGCACCCCACTGCAGTCACGTGATCCTGTGTCCCTCACAGAAAATAGTTTAATTTCTATGTTATGGTTCAGTAAGCAAATGCAAATATGTTTAATGATTTGCATCAGTAGATTATTTCTTAGTTTAATATGTTTTGCCATTCTGGTCAAGGACTTTTATTCCTGTTGGAAACCGACAGTGTTTCCTAAAGCAAGATTTAATAGCATTGACATTATTAACATATGTTAAATTGAGGAATAATTTACCAAACAGTCCAAATGATCGAACATTATCCCCATCCAGGTTACCAGAAATGCCAATATTTGTTTTTTATTGGGCAGCAGTTGTGATTTAATTGTTAGACTGAAGCATGAGATTGTCAGGCTTTGTCTGGAATGGGGATAAATGAAAAGCACTTTATTGTAGAAATGCTGAAAAATCTGTTGCATGGATCTTATTGCAGTCATATACCATGTTTGAGAGACTATTTCAGTTGTGTCACTATGAGTGGAAGTATTTAATCTGAACATGTCTGTGAGTTTCATAGAGCAATAACATCAGCGCTAAAACAGACAGTTTTGTTTGACTCTTCCTAGAAATGTCTTGGTTGTGAGAGACGGCAGAATCATCGAAGAAAAAAACACCATAATCCATCGTGTACCTTCGATTTCGGTGAAGCGGCAACGGCAACTGTGACCATTTCTGAGAGCGCGCGCGGTTCAGGAACGAAATCGGTGTTCCGAATGTTTCAAAAACCAAGCGCCTTTACCGTAACAAAATACCCTCACGGGCTTCCTGGTGACCTTACAGAGATGTATGTGGCAATCTTTACATGTGGATATACACTATACTTCTGTGTATGTAAACTGTATATATGTACAGCATTCTTATGGACTAACGCCTTAAGGCATTATCTTTATGAGCTTTATTCTGTTTCTCAATATGATTTAATGTGAGTAACGTGGCTCCCAGTGTAAATATCTCTGATGCTTCATCACCCTTCCTCATCCTCTTCTCAGGCAGGAATGCGCATTGGAGTCCGAATCCGGATGGCGCTCCTTCTGTCTTCCAACCCGCCCAAATTTCTACGCACCACTGGAAAGCCCCATAGAAAAATGGCCCCCAGAAGGTTGACCACACTGCAAGGTTGGTAGCCCTCACAGCTCAATCACATGCCGGTTATCCATTTACCCACCTATGGGGCTAGTTATTAACATCTGCTTCATTACAGATGATGTACTGGTAATATTAGCGACAGAGAGCTGGGATTTTTTCTGAAAGGACTTGAAGATTGTGGTTGACAGAAGATCTTCTCGGTTTAATTTTATATTTTTATTGTTTGTTGCTCTTTAAGCAGAACATAGACCTTGTATGCATAGTGTATCAGCATGATGAAGAATGTATTAAAAATTATTGTCACGGTTCATCTAAAAACAGAAGGACCATGCGCGGTGCCTCTGATCACATTCCAAATGGAGTGACAGGTTAGTCACCCAACTGGTGGTCGCTTAGATCTTTAAAGTATAGTGAGCCTTTTCCCCCCCAAACAGGAAGTTAATGATCCAGCGGGCGGACCAGCCTCGAGCTGTCCATCATCGATTATTATACGTGCATAACCACCACATGCACTGTCTCAGTGACACACCGCCTTGCTGCTGAATGTCAAATTATACCAGGGAGGTTATTGAGTTGTTGTGGGCAATTACCTTCCTTAAGTGCTGAGGGCTCCGTTCTGTTTCGACAGCACCTTGGTGTGATTATGCGAAAGTCATTCATTGCTTTAAAAGTCAAGGTGTCAGTTATTCATACAAGCCCCCATCTCTGCGGACCTTTCTCCGCCTGATTTTTTTTGCATTTTTTTTTTGCATTCCAAATATAATTTTAGGCAAATACAAATGTGTCTAAGTATATATAAATTAAAAAATTGTGGACAGTGCTTCCGTTACTCTTAATAAAGTACAAGTTATTAAAATATTTCTCTCGAGTCCCTTTAAGTAAATGATCGGAAATGAAAATGCTAACTCTGCACTAAATTTTAACCGCCTTGTATTTCTTTAATCTCGCGCTAATGTCCGCTTAATGGCTTTCTGTGCTACATTGACCCAGCCTGTGGATCCCTTTGTTGACATTACGCTGCACGCTTATGATCAAAAGCTCCTCTTCTAAGCGAAAAAGCGCTAAAGATATTAGGGGTGCCAAGCGCGTGCCGGACACCCGCGTACGTCCCCGTCTGCGAGCGGCGCGGCTGCTTTAACACTGCGGGTCATTACGCAGGGAGACTTACAGTACACCGCGAGACAAATGCCCAAGAGTCAGGCACAATGAAGGCAGGCCAAAGAATAAATCATTTCTCGTTCGGAAAAATTAAGAACCAGATACATTTCAAGAAACAGTTTAGCATGCAAATTGAACCCCTGCAACGAGTTTCACAGATGGCATGTGTTGCTGCAGGCCAATTGAGATGCCGTGCGGCTTCGGCGAGACGGAATAAAGAGCTGCCAATTGACATTCCGCTTCTGTCGGAAAGGAAAGTACCCAGCGTTTGGAATCTGCATGCAAACACAAAGATTTACCCTATCACACTGGGCGCCCGTCGCCAACCCCACGCTTCCGTGAATATCAACTGGGGACACCTCCCGCACAGGGCAGAAAGAGCACACTGGATAAATAAAGCAAAAACCATGTGACAAAACCGCTGACCTTTGAACGCTGCCTGCTTTTGAACAGCTCCTTTAATTTAAATTTTTACTTATTTATTTATCTGCACGGTTTTTCTGAAAGACGTTCACCTCTGACGGACGTGCGTCCTATGCATTAGTGTTTGACGTTCATTGTAATTATGGCATTTTGGAAATTTATGCTTGATCAAAGATAACATTTATTTTCAATATACATCTTGCGTGAGTAAATTCGGCGACATACTTTAGCAAAGAAGCTTCTGTCAAAAGAAATTTTAGACACAGATTAGATAAGGAGTCATATGGCTGGAACACAGCTGAATTGAAAGTAGAGAAATATTTCAGATTTACAAACACAAGATTTAAGGGCAATGTTGGGATATTAAAGCAGGTTTGCCTGTTCGGGACCTACATTTATCACAAAAATGATTCTATACAAATCACCGCTATATCACAAAATGTTCCTGGTCAAAATTGGCTGCAGGCTAGTGATATCTTCAAGTAAACACTATATGAAGACCATATCTTAAAATGATAGATCACCTAATTTTGCTCTGACAGTGGTTTTCGCCTCAAAAAAAGGATCTGTCACTGAAGGAGAAATTCACGTACGATATGTGAGCTGTTGATGTTTGTCACCTCAATATTTGCACCAATTAGAAGGTCATTACATGAAGTGGCCAGTGTGCCTGTGCTGTGTATTAACAGAACAACATCTACTTGTATTTGAATTTTTAATGCATTTTAATACGTGCTTCATCAAAAAAAAAGTTGAAAATGTTTTTTTGTTATTGAGCCATTGTCTCAGAATGTACATTAACACAAATTTTTATCAAATTAATAAACATTCAAGCACTACAGAGTAGCTCTCCAATAAAGCAAATTAACCAAATGAGGTACTAATCATGATTTTCAGGGCTAGCTAATTACGTGGGAGATATATTACCTTCCGTTATTCGTTAGCCTGTTTTTTTTCAGAGCGGTACTGAAAACGTAATTTTTTAATATATTTGTTGATGCATTTCACTTTTATTTGACGGCAGTACATCTGTTGGCACCAAATGCAAATATTTCTGAAACCATTTATGAAACCAATAGATAAAGTGTTCGTGTTTTGCATTTTAGAAAACAGGACAAAACAGGCTTAAATATTGGAGGGGAAAGAACAGTACAGTTGTCACATTTGTCATATTGAATTTACATCCTGATACTATTTCACGAGCATTTCTAATTGGAGATCATATTGCTCACAAAAAGTTTGCACTGGAAACAATCGCTAAATAAGCTTACCCACATTAATGACACGTGGAGCAGGGCTGGCCAGAGAGCATCATGGGAGCCAAGCCATGGGCTGGTAAGGGTCTGCTTGTCATCACAATGTCATGTGGGCCTCTTCTGTATGACTTGGTCATTCAGGGCGCGGCCTACTCTAGGTCCTTCCTCCAGGGCACGTCAGTAGACTTCCATACATCTCCATTTCGCCCCTTCGAGCACTTCATAGACTGTGACATCCTGTGCTGCTGTGAATACCTTCAGAACAATAGGCCCACATGCGTGAGGTTATTGGTTACAGGGAGAAACGTTGTTCTTGAGTCTGTTTCAGAGATTTTCTGGGTCTTTAGTTGTATTTACAGTGTGTGAAAAACATTTTGTACAGGTTTCTCAATTGCTTTGAGTATTGTTTACTGTATTTGTGTTTTTTTTTTCTCAATTGCTGTTACTATTCTAGTGCCGCTATATATTATATATATATATCTCATATTAACAAACAGATAAAGATAATTATGAATTAGCTAGGCTAATTTTGCCCCAAGAGATGATTACATTGTAATTGGTCACAGAGTGGTCAGCTGATGCTGCGCATTCCATGTCGTCTCAGATGATCCATGAGCAGAACTGGAATTTCTTCCTTGTGCAGCGATAGAAAGTTTACCCTACTGGTTCATGTCAGAATTCCTTTTTGATGGATCGGTGCTATCCAGTCTGTCATGTTTGAAGTTAAACAGCAAAAAGAAGGGGGTTTGGGTGGGAATGTGGGGGAGCCAACAACAGTGAGTGAATATTTGTTAGATCCACACTGAGGAAAACAGAAACCATAAGGCCCTTGCTTAATCTCCGTGAATTTAATTTATATAACAAAGGAGTGGTTTCAAAATAGTGCTTCATTTGAAATTATGAACAACGTGTGGACTAACGTATCAGATCCGGACAAGTTATAAAAAGAAAACATCTTCCAGTACACACTTTGTTTTGTGTATTTCAGTGTTTTTTTATTTTATCACCATTTTTTAAAATTGTGTCCTTAGTATCGCCACGTCTCACAACCATGAAACTGTGTTTTTAAGACGCTGTTGTAAATAATGGGAAATATTGTGTTTTATTATAAAGGTACAAAAAAAAAAAGCATTAAAAATACATCCCTCTCTGCTTTTAGCCATACACAGAGTAACAGAGTGCTGGTGGAAATGATGAGATTTGTCATTAAAATCACATGCTGTAATGACGCGTCCACACCGCATGCATTGGCAACTGTCAACGTTTTCAATCAAATTATCCAGGCTTTTGCTTCTTAACTGATAGAAGTAATATTTCCTGTAAAAAACACACCCTACATCTAATGAGAACCCCGAAGGCAACTTCAGATGTGTGAATGTATTACGCCCAAACAACATAATCAACCGGGCCAAGGTTCCTGCTACCTGACTTGTCCTAGCTTACATCACTTTGCTATTCTTTATTGGGTTTTGTTTTTTTTTCTGAAAAATGTCACACGATCTGTTTACAGCACATTGCTGCTGTTTAAAGTATGGCGACTTCCTGCTACACGCGATCAGGACACGTAATGGAGGGAAAATCAAAGAGGCAATCTTTCATTTTGGTCTTGTATGAAAAATTCAAAAGACTGAAATCTCACCCACAGATATTTTGCAAGCGTATTATTTTCGAATATTTTGATCAATCTGTCTGTCAGCCGTGCTGAGATGTGGAACGGCCGGCAAAAGCAATTTAACTGTTCGAGCCCTAAATAGAAATGTTTTAGCAGCTCTTGTCACATGCTGTATTAGAACCAGAGTAGTTTTATTTCCTTGTAATGTTGGAAGCTGATATTGGTATCAATCATTCCGGACCAGCTGCAAGCATACTCCACACTGTGTTTCTTCTGGAAGAATCCGAGGCAACTTCGGTGACATGCAGAACGTGTCGGCCTGACTGCAGGCTTCATACTTGTTCACTAAACATTCCTCTAGAGTGTAAATAGCGCTATACTGATCAATGCCACTTCAAGACTAACTGCATTCTGAGTGAGTATTTCTTAGTCGTTTTTTAGCGATCTAGCCGGCGTCACCATAGTATCAAGTGGTAAACAAAGCAGTGTTACCATGTAACAACGTAAGGGTGGACTTGTATTTCACGTGGCCCGTCTTTGAGTAACAATGCATCAGGTTCTTTTTCAGCCACGGAGGCATGGTTTGTTAATTTGTTTCGGCTAGCTCTCTTTGTACACTCACGAAGAAAAAGAGAGAGATGAGGAACAGCCGTTGCCTGGGACGCCTCGCTTCACGGTGCAGGAGCGAAAATGCAGTGTCGCACAGGAATCCTTGAAACCACAAAGAAGGGCCGGGCGTAGGTCACTGGCCCCGCAGACTCGTGCTTCGGGACAATCTGCCGTTAGGCTCGTCGCGTCGAGAGGAGCCGTTGTCTGTACTTGTACATCTCACTAGAGGCCATTTGGTAAATACAACTTGAAAATAATCTGCTTCATTGTTTTATATGAAACCCCCCGCCCCCGAAAAGGTTAACAGAAAACTTGGTCTTCGGTTATTGCGATTGAATATACAAATATTAAGTTTTAAATTGTATTTGTATTACTGAACATGTTATTCTCTCATTTGTTGAGGGCTTCGTAAGCATGCAGGAAGACAGTCTTCAGGCTCAGCTGCTGTTTTCCTAGTTAATATCTCACGGATCGTGGCTGTTTTTCTATTTTTTTTCCTTGCTCCGTTTTAATGGCATTTTTCTTTCCGACGGTAAATTGAATTTGCTCCCTGTACATCCGCCCCTGGAACGTACGCTTACACTAATTACACTTTCGTAATTTTTTTCCTTTGAGTGGCCATGACCTTACAACCATAAAACGCTTGAAAACGTTGAGCGGGGAAAAATATGTTGTCGCTTCGGCTGAATAATCCTGCAGTGCAGATACAAGGAGGCAGGCTACATGTGCATATGCAAAAGCTTATTAACATACTGTGGATAAACAATAAACACCAGGCCTAATTTGCATACAAATATAAACAATTCATTTGTGCATCCGTATTCCTGTCACACATTTGTGCTACTATCGGTGAAATTTTTTAAGTGGCATAGGCTAAAATAATCATTGCGGCTTTTTTTCCTACAGTGCAAGTATCTGGGTTTTTGTCTGACACAAAGCCACATAAAACTGCTTCTGATTTCCTGCATTGTTTTTAGTTAATGATTTTCAACTGTTTGTTGTTCCTCTGATAGCATGAAAATGTACCATATGCTCCGGCAAAAGACAAATGATTAGCAAATGAAATTCCGGACAGCTGTCTGACTGAAAGCGTTTGGTTGATAGCATTCTGCTATCATAATTAGCTTAAGCTTTGGGTTAATTAACTTTCTACCTGGATATGCATAATAATGGCAGGCCGCAGAAAGCCAGGAGCTTCCATCACATCAACAACATTGTTGGCTTTTTATTTGGTATTTCAAGAGCATATTAGAATTTCAAGAGTGATTAATCCAGGGAATATTGTCACATACTGTAGATTTTATTTGCGCGCCAGATAATACTGAAACAATTGGAATCTATTATGCAGCAGAAATACCATTTTCAGATCGTAATTAAAGTTTCTGAAAGCAATCACTGATTTTAAATGCTTTTGTTGGCATGGGTGTCAGGCACATTGGCTGGCTTATGGAGACAGAGCGAACGGGGGGGGGGGGGTGCACCAGCAGACAAACCCTAGGGGGACGACCCCAACAGAGCAGCGGACGGGCAGCATGCAAGCGATGCCCTTCCAGCGCAAAGGAAGGAGAGTGATCCACCCCCCTCTCTGCAGTGTCCCACAGGACAGAAAAGGCCTCCCGGGGGAGGGGCGCCGGCTCCTTTCTGAGGGAACCAGGAGCCCGGCTCGCCTTTAAAGTGTGGCCTTCATCTGCCGCCGTTTAAAATTGATCGCCGGCCGCAGCTAATTGCCGCTTCGATTCCCAAAATAAACGATGGGAGAGGAGGAGTTTCCCAGCGGCACCGCGATAACGATACATTTTTTTGAAGTGTTAAGACCGGCTGCTTGTCGGAATGACCTAGTAAAGGAGAAAGAAGGAGGTGTAGGGGGGGCTGCGGGGTGCAGAGGGTGGACAAATTCAGAACCAGCAGTGGGGAAACGGCAAGGGGAAGCCCAGGGCAGTACGGTATAGAAGGTGGGAAAGCGCCGGTGTGTCCGGTGATGTGTCTCTGTGTTCGTTTTACTCATTTCCACCTGAGGATTTCAGCTCTTAATTGGCTTTTTAATTCTGCAGCTCCCTGGGCCTCACCTAATTGCTCATATGATGGATCCGTGAACCGAACCAAGGAAACCCTGATGCAAGGGGCCCTCAAACGACACAAAGAGCCCCCAAATTACACGTGGGGGCCCTCAAACAGCAAGATGACCCCTCATCCGACACAAATGGCCCTGAAACGTTGCAAAGAGCCCTCAAATGACACAAGGGGACCTCAAACAACGAGAAGGGCCCTCAGGTGACACGAGGGGCCTTCAAATGACCCGAGGGACACTCAAACAACCCAGAGGGCCCCAAAATGATGCCAGGGGCCCTCAGACAATGCAATGGGGCCTAAAGCGACACACCAGGGGCCCCAGTCACAACATCGAATTCTGTTTCATTCCAGTTTCAAGAAAGAAATACAGAGATGGATGAGTGGGTCGGGAATGCGTGCAGAAGGCACAGAGGCTGCCTAGCAGAACAGCAGCCGGGGCGTTTCACACGGGGCACGGAGTCACAGCGCCAGCGAGACAGCGGGGGGCGTGACAATGGGAGCCCCGCAGCCAGGAGATGGAGCGGGAGGCGGTGTGCCAGAGAGAGGGATCCGCTTCCTGTCGCCGAGCCCCAGCTGCTGGCTGAGACTGGGGTCCGGGGGGGGGGGTGTCTGGAATTGGACACTGCCGGTTTGGCACCAGATACGTCCGCATGCCGGGCATTCCCTCGCCGGCCTGACAGCCCACCGGATTGTCTCCGATAGGTTCTGTCGGCCCTAGTGCCAGTTTCGTGACGTACTGTTTCACACAGACTTGGAGGACAGTCCCTTGGGTGTAGTTCCCTGTGGATCCTGTCCTGTTACGGGAGCCCCCTGATGCCCGAGAGCCATGAGGATCCTGTGCCTCTTTAAAGTGCAAATGGGAAGGGGGGGGATTCTCACGCCTGACTTGAGCTATGCGGAATGTCTCAATGCCCACGTGATTCTTACAGGAATACTCCCAGTAATCCCCTTACCGCCGGCCGGACACGGCTCAGATAAAGGCGCCCTCTTTGGGTGCGTACCTGGGCTAGGCCGCATCTCAAAGAAGCCGCGTCCAATCCGTTGTCAAAATTCAAGGCCCTATTTACCCACCCTTTCATCCCCAATAAAGATTTCTTCCACTCAACCTACGTCAACGTTCTCCGGATTGGAATTGGACCCTTGGATATTGAAAATACTTCCCAGAATGCTTTGCAAACTTCCTTTGAGCACAAGGTCAAAAGATGCCTTTTGCACATGGATTTGCTTTGTTGTTTTCTTCAGTTGCAGCCCCATGAAACACCTCTGTGGGAAGCCCTCGGAGAAAATACTCACCAAATTCAGCCGCGCGGCTAAAGGCAGGCCAGCCGAGAAATTATTAACGGCGTCTGTGCGGAAGGAAACAAAAGCGTGGCCAGTAGGGTGGTGGTGGTGGTGTGTGTGTGGGGGGGTTGTGTCAGGTCTGGAGATGGATCACCTGCGTCCTCGTGCCCACCAGCACATCAGTGGCTGAGGATCTACACGTCAGAGATTTAAGCCGTCTGAAGCAATGGTGACAAGTCAAGGCGTTCCGCTTTAATTACATTCAGCAAGGTCATGTCCTTCCCCGGGGAGGGGTGGGTGAGAACGGACTCCTGTGGTGGGACTCCCGCCCTCTGTCACTGAAATCAGCACTGATCGTATAAATTTCCCAGCCGTTTCACTGTTGCCGGGGAAAGTTCAGGGGCTGTGACAGACGGGACCGTTCTTAGTTGGGTTTTCCGGGTACGGCCTCACGTGCAATTGGCTCAAACACATCACCTTCCCTCACTGTCGTGTGACCACCTTGCATCCCTCCCCCCCACTCCCTCTGCAGAACCGGGGTCAAAACGCAGGCTGTGACTAAAAATGTGTGTTCATATTTATTCATGTAAAAACAACAGGGCAAACAGTCACAAAACATCCCGAGAAAAACTTACTACCCCCCCCAGTAAAACAGTAAGACCACAGTAGATCCTGCTGAAGGTGCTTCAGGAGCCTGCGAGTGTTTGGGGGGGGGGGTTCATGGCTCAGCTGTCAGTGCAGGGAGGGCCACTCTGAGCATCGCAGAGGGTGACAGCATTTGCCCTGACAAAGGCCAGGGCCCAGTTCCCACACCATGACCCTCTATGCAAAGCATGTGAACACACAGAGGACGGCATGGGGGGGCAGAGGGAAATGCTTCAGGAAGTGTTATTGTTGTGTTTTTTTAAAAGCCAAAACCCAAAGCAAGCTCTACTACTGGCTGTGCGCTCTCTGGGCCTTTCTCAGATGAATGGCAGCTCCTGGCAGGGGGACGAGCAAAACAATGCCTCGTGGCCCAACCGGTCCTCACCCCCCCTCCACCTCCGCCCAGAAAAAAGGCCCGAACTTTCATGTTCATGGCTGCCAAACTGGACGGCAGCTGACATTAATTATAGAAGACAAAGGAGAAAGGATACATGAGCAAAACAAGGGTACAACAGAGGTAGGACGGGGTGGAGCTGAAAGACCACGCGCAACTGGTGCTGTTTTCCGCCGTGCCAGCAGGTGGGCCGACCAAACTGAGGACAGTAGCCTGATACTGCGGTTACTGAGGAAGAGCTGAACTAGGCAAGCACAACTGGGGAGGGCACGGTCAAGGAAAGTGCTGCATGTGGGCGTTTGGAGAAGCTCAGTAGAAGGACAGATGAGGCGTCAAAGTGCCAGTCAGTTCGAGGATGAAGATCAGCTTTTACATTCAAATCAAATCAAGGACTGTAGAAAGTAAGCCCAAGAGGTTCCAGGAAAACAGAAGCATATCACCACAGACAGGCAAGGTCACAGTGTGGGGATGCACAGGGCTCTCTGTGTGTCTTGGTGCAGGCAAGGGTCAAAGGTCAAGCATACAACATTGAGTTGTGTTGTCTGACTGACCCCCCTGGAATGTTATTCCCTGTTTACACAAGTATGACAGTGAGAGGTTAAAATGGAATGGAAGAGAATGAAACAGAATGGAAAGGAGAGGAACAGAACAGAACCAAATGGAAAAGAACAGATGGAGAGGAACAAAACAAAATGGAAGTGGATGGAACAGAATAGAACCAAAAGGAATGGTGAGGAGCAGAACGGAATGGAATGGAAGACTAGAATGGGGGGAACAGAACAGAACATAATGGAATAAAATAGAACACAATTAAGAGGAACAGAACACAATGGAACAGAATGAAAGGAGAGGAACAGAATGGAACTGAATGGAACACACTGAAATTGAGAGGAACAGAAAGGAATGGAATAGAATTGAAATGAACAAAATGGAATGGAGTAGAATGGAACGGAGAGGAACATAATGGAATAGAATGGAATAAAATATAATGCAATAAAGAGGAACAGAACACAATGTAACAGAATGGAATAGAATAGAATGGAGAGGAGCAGAAATGAATGGAATGGAACGGAGATGAACAGAATGAAACTGAGTAGAATGGAGAGGAACATAATTGAATTGAATGGGAAAAAGAACAGGATATCGTGCAATAAAATTGTACATAATGGAGAGGAAAGGAATATAGAGCAGTGGCTTGTCTCTGGAGGTTGGCCCCACCTTCCAAACACTTCCTGTTAATTTGAGCAGGCTTTGTGGACTGAGGGCTCCCCTTGCAGTGCCCGGCCCCTGACAGGTGTTCGCTTTATCTCCCCTTCCGCCAAAGCCTTTTTAATGTACCCTCCGACTAATAACATAATAGCAGGTGGAAATGTCACAGTGTGGTGTAATGCAGCTAAGTCATCACCGCCTTTTTTAACGTCTGGCTAATTGGAGACCACTTTCGAATGCGGCACCGTGCAAGAAGCAAGAGAGGCAAATATAAATGGCAGTAAATGTCTGTGGAACTAATCACTAGCCTTGGTCCTAATGCAGGCTTTTTGCAGGTAGCGTTCGCTGCTAATTGAGTTTGCCTTAAAAAGACATTTTAAACTCATCATTTCATTTCTCAGCCTTTTTATGTTGCAGTGTGGCACAAAAAAAGAGTGGGGGGGGGGCATTTACGCATGCATTTTGAGGTTAATGGTCAAGTCTAGCTTTTAAGCCTAGCGAATTTTGTTGAGTGGATTGGAATTCATTAATAACAAAGCGAGATTCGCAGTTGTGTATTTTCGCATCAAACAGGATTGGGTGGATGTGGCGCATTTGTGTCCGTAGATCCAGGGGAGAAGAGAGTCACAAACGGCAGTGCTGTCCAGCTACCAAAACTGATTACTGGCGGTGCCAGGCTCCCCATCGTCTAAACGTTGAATGTGTGTTTTTTTTGTTTGTTTGTTTGTTCGTTTTTTACATTTTCCTGGAATTGCATTTCGACAGCTCCCAAGCCATCGCTCAAAGACACGATGAATACCAACAAGCCGGCCGACTTTGCTATGATTTCCAAGAGCAATTTGCGCTTCAGAAAAATGGAGAGAAGCTCCCTGGGGCGGGGGGCGAGAAGGGGGGTCCTTTTCTTTCTGTGCTTACAGGAGCATTTAGGAAGTAGGTAACCCCCCCCCCAACTTGGCAGACAGAAACAATGTGGTGCTACGTGGGAGGGATCTGGTCCGGGGGGTGGATGGGCAGGGCTGAATGGTGGTGGGGGTGTGCTGGCGAGAATACTCATGAGCAGGATATCACACGGGCATTAGTGCACTGACCCCAAGGTGATATTGTATCACTGTCATTTGATAATAACACCTCGTTTATCTTGGGAGGGGCCCCTGCAGGGAATTGGCACCTAAGAGAGTGAAATATATCAACACAAAATGGCAAAGCCCAAACCAATCTCTTTTGGAGCGCTCAGCTGGTGCGGCAAGATATGGCAAGTCGTACGAATTAACCGAAGCCCAGGAACTCGCAGATAAACCCAGCGTCCCCTTCCCCCCTCGTGCCCTCGCTCTGAAAAAGAACACGCTTAAGAAAGTTATGAAACTTCGCCAAAGGAAAAGGTAGCTTTTCTGTTCGTCGGTCCCAGATCTCTCTGGAGGTATGCATTTTAATTATCATGGGATGGAGTACCATGTGGATCTGCCTCAGGGGCGCCCACTTCTGGTGAGCACCGGGAACGGGTCCAAAGGTGCAGCTGTGGGGTTTTTTTCTCCAAACAACGATGCGTCGTTTAAGAGCATCACCCAACAATCTTATCAGCAAAGAGACGGTGAGTGAGACGGGTTCTCACAGATTTAGAGCCGGCAAGCACCTGAGCGAGGGTTCCCCTTTCATGTGGACCCCGGCCCCCGGCACCAGATTGTGAAGCTCTTTGGAGACGGACTCATTTGAGGAACATGTCTGTAACGATAGGATCTCCAGCTCATGCTTGAGTAGGTGAGGAAGGAATGAGCAGGTGGGCTGGGGTGGGTCTCAGCCAGCGTCCGCGGTGCATCCACTGTCCTCACCAGACCTGAGAGAGAGAGAGAATCAGACAGATGTTTGATGGAGATTATACATCCTGACAAGTCGAGAGTTTGGCGATTTGCCCGCGGATGAGCTGGGCTGAGCCGCATTTGGGCACGTGCGGGGATGTGGGAGCGCGCACAAGGTGCTCGGTGAAAAGGAGATACTCTCACGGAAGAGGATGGGGCGACTGCACTGGAGTCGTGTCTGAGGGATGTGGACCTGAGAGACTGTCACGGGACTGAGGGAGCCGCTGCTCTGTGCATAGCCACAAGCGACCAGCCAGATGGAGCCAAAAGGACAAAGAAGCACCAGGGCCATGTGCTTCAGTGATCCATAAGAAACAGGAAGTGAACGCAGACAAGTCACATGTTCTATTAAAAATCAAAGCGTTATCATCAGACACTGATAAATCATTGTTAGATCTGATTAAAGAACTCTCTGAATTTATCGTATCTGTAATTTCTTAGTTTCATTATAAAATTTAAAACCATGTTATATTATTTTATTTATCAAGAGAATCATTGATGCAAGCCTTGCAAACATCCACGACAACTGATTATGTCTTGTGAGCAAAGACACTGTCATTTTTGCACCAGGCAAATTTTTACCAATTGAGCAATGAAACCTGCACATTTAAAGTGAAACTGCGGGGGGGGGGGGGTGCTTTTGAAGGGGCAGTACTTTAAGTGTCAGACAATCAGCAACCTTTGAAATCCCTCAGGGCAAACAAAATCAATCAATCGTCAAATATCAAACTGCTGCGAGATAAGGAGGAGGCTGAGAATGATACCTGCGCAAGATAGGCACAGAAACTGCGAAGGGGCCAGTGCTGATCCATACGGCTAAAGTCAGTGGCTCCTGGGAGACATGAAGAATCAGCTTCACGCAGTTAGCTTCTCCTCTTGGTAATTAAGCAGATTAAGTGCCTAATTAGAGTAGTGATTTTCTTTTATTTAAAAGCGGCACGGCCCATTTTCACACTGTAAATGAAGTAACTAATTACTTGCCATGCATGCTGCACCTCTTGCACGTACGGCGTGGGTTTTGCCGGCATCTGCGCGTGGCGTGCCGATCCTGTAAAGCCGCGCCACATTTGTTCTCTGCTCCGGTGGCGCCAGCATTAAAAATTAAGCTCATTTTCATAACGAGCAGCTCTGGCGCTCCTTCCATGGGTAGCCCTGTCGTGTCATGCCGCCGGTGCCTTTTCAAGTTTCTCGCGGGAGCCGGAAGCCACCGGGCAGGGGGGGCACGAGCCTGTTCACGCCTGGTGAATCAAAGGGAATCGGACACGGCGTTTTAGCTGCGCTGATTCCTGAGGTGAGCCACGTATTAATATTTAACATTGGCGGCGTGTGTGTGTGCATGTACATGGGTGCGCTTAGGTGGTTATAAGGGGGGAAAGGAGGAAGGAAGGGAGAATCGGAGACCGGGCAGAAAGAAAGGAGGAAATAAAGAAGGGACGGAGGAAGGATGGAAGGACAGAAGGAAAGAAAAAAGGAAGGGAGGAAAGAAGGAAGAAAGATATCGAGGGAGGGAGGATGAAGGAAGGGAGAAAGGAAGGAAGGAGGAAGGGACAAAGGGATGACGGAAGGAGAGAAGGGAGAAAAGAAAGAAGGAAGGAATGACAAAGGGGAGGAAGAAGGCACTAAAGAAGCAAGGATGGGAGGAAGGAAGGAAGGAAGGGAGGGAGGGAGGGTGGGAGGAAGGACAGAGACTCTGATGGGCTGAGAGATGCTGACAGCCACACATCCAGAGAGCAGTGTTCTCCTGCTTTAATCACCCGCATGTTCCACTTAAAGCGAATCTGTTACTGCAAACCCCTTCAGCCTAAAGGCAGCTCCACTCTGGGCTTCAACATCTCATTGGGGGGGTGACAGCGACACAACATGGAGAGCAGTGTGGACACAGAAAGCCGCCGCCCTCGCCTGTGTAACTGCTATACAGGGCCATAGCAGCACGCAGTCAAGGCTGCGGATTAATCTACTTCTGCCATGTGAAGCTGGCCTCTCTGCTGGTAACGCCTCCGTCACAACCACCCCATCCCCCCCAGCACTGGCTCCGCCCCCGCCCAGATTTCAATCGGAGCCGGTGAGCCGCGTGGCATGATTTTGTGGGGGGGGGGGCTGCAGAGAGAGAAATGGGCGACGGGCAGAAACAGCTCGTGTAACACTAGAGGCCGATGGCATCATTTCACTGCCGGCCTCCTCCTACATCGCATTAACTGCCTTTTGTAAAACATGCTTTCTTTGTTTGTGTGTGTACGTGTATGTGTGCGTCCCTCCCAGCACGATTCTGTCACCCAACCCATCAGCACCGTGGCGGCACAGTTAAGCAGTTTATAGGTCCCATAACAAGGGGTGATCTGGGTCCGGGAAAAGCCCGTGGCATCAGTACCCAGGACCCTGGGGGTGATCGGGACAAAAGCGGATTTGCACATCTTTAGCCATGATGAATCACGCAGGGCTCGACAAATCAGACACGAGTTCCAGAGGGGGAAACCAAAGTCCCAGGGGACATTTTCCTCTTTCACGCCTCACCCACGTACGCGCCCTTAATCTCATGAGAGCATGGGGAGTCTGGAGTACGTGCGGCCAGACAGAGAGGAAGCTGCAAACCCTGCCCCAGCAGGCCGGGCAGACGCACGTCAGTCTCCAGTCCATCGTGGCATGTCCGTCTGCAGCAGAATCTGAATGGCCTAACATATGTCCAGATAAAGAGGAAACACATCCCTCAGTGAGCTTGCTGGCGGTTGGCTCATTGCTGGGATCACTTCCTTAACCTCCAATCTCGCGTTCAAAGAGATGCAGCTACAGGTACAACGTTTAATCAGAAAGCGAGGCAGTCAGGGAAACCGCCATGTTTAAGGGACATTGAGTTTTATACGCTGGGTTGTGGTGTTGAGGCCTTTTAAATAAGCGATGTTAAGAGGGACTAGCAGAGTGGGGAGGGGAGGGGGTGCTGGGAGGAAGGGGCAGCACACACACACTCCCAATCACACACACACTCACATGCACACAGGTGTGCATGCACACACACAAACAGTGTGTGAGTTCATGTTTTCAAAGAAGGTGCAGAATACTTTGTTTTGAAACAGAAATGAGTCTGACTCGTTTTTTAGAGGCAGCTTCGGTGTATGGGAGGCTCATCTTGGTGTTCTTACGCACAAGAAAAATGACCCTTGGGGCAAAAAGCAAAGCAAGCAAGCCGTCTCCTTTGACAGCCCCACCCCCACACCCACAATTCATTATGCTGTCAGTGCTGCCTGATCCCCTGGAGGGAGGGGAGGGGAGCAAATGCCCCACTGGCTCTGTGTCGCCACGGGCCGAGCCGGGCTTGGGAGCCATGCTGTTTGGGGCGTGGCCACACGGAGCTGTGAATGGTTCAGCTCCACCTCGTCTGGGAACCTCGCACTTTAGGATCGCACCGGGCCCATTGCTCAGGACCACTTTGGCATCAGCTTGTGAGCAGGTCAGAAATCGTTGCCGGGCCCTTAATTAATCCCCACGAAGATGGCGATAGTCTAAATCAAGAGACAGATCAAAAAAGGGCTTTTATGAAAAGTGCCGATTCCCCAAGTCCCCAAGCAGAGCTCTTTCTCCTGCATTAAGGGGAACGTGAGAGCAGGCCGCTTAATTGGATCATGCTGGTGTTAATTGTCCTGTCATACACTTTTCAGTTCACTCCCGCCAGATCTGTTGAATAAAGCGTGACACTGAGTTCACCAAGCAGTGTCACCATACAGCACATCCTCAATACCTTGCCACGGTGACGGGACAGGAGTGAGGACTGCCTGAGGGACCGGCACGCCTCGGTCAGGCTACAGATGGCAGAACCTCCGCGGCACAGCCCATCCCCCCCACAGGCCACCCCCACCACGGGTCTGTCCCGAGCCATCACTTACCACCATCTCCAGCTGCCTCGGGCCACAGGGGCTGCGAGGGATGAAGTGACTGGGGGAGCAGCAAGGGGGGGGCACGCCTGATCTGTTGCCCACAGACACTCTGGCCATCCAGAGATTACAGCGGTAATCAATCTCACTGTGGAGTTGCCGAATCGGACTGGGAGCGGGGTTGGGAAAGGAGATGCAAATGTATTTAACAAATGCCCCCCCCTCACCACCACCACCGCCACCGCCACAGGTAAGGACCGACTCATGGGACAATCCATTCTTGTCGTTGTCTGTCATTGGCTGAAGGCAGGTCACATGACCGGAGCCCCCCCACATGGGTCCACAGCTATAAATATTTTTATTTTTTACTGATGTTAGTTCAGCGATGAGCCACCCGGGAGGATGGCTTGGCGCAATGGCTGCTGTGAATTACTTCCTGCAGATGGTAATTGTGTGTGTGTGTGTGTATGTGTGTGTGTACCCCCCCCCCATCAGCGGTGTCCTTTAACACAACGAATACATGAGCCTTTACTGTGAGCAAGGTCTTCCCTGATTTTTATTTATAAAGTGGGAGGGAGAATCAAATCAGGTAGTGAGAATTCAGAGAGAATGAAAGAAATGTGGGGTTCGGGGGGGGGGGTTGGTTACTCCTATGTCCCTGGGCTCTTTTTCACAGATAAATGAAATAATTACGACTCCCCTCCTGTGTGCTTTTACTTCTTTATATTTCCCAGGAAATAATTGTATGTTTTTTGCGGCTTTAATATTTAATCAGTGAGGTGCAAGCCCCCATGTTCTCCAGGTGTGTGACTGCCGGCACTGGGGCGCTGGCATGGGGGCCAGGTGATGCTGACTCTGCCTGCTGCTCGGAGGACCATCCTCTCCGGCTCGTAACGCTCAAGCCTCCTCCGGCGTCGGCAAGCTGAGAGGTGGTAAAGAACATGCCAGAATCCAGTGTTCACGCAAACCGATGCGGCAGCTGGATGAAGAGGTAGGGGCCGCAAAGGACTGATAGAGGAATGATAGCCACACTCCCCCCATATAGGGCCCCCCAGTGGAGAGGGCGGGTGTTGAAGCCACAGGCTGGCAGGTGAGAGGCAGAGCCGGGCCGGATGTTTGCGCTTCCCTCCCGGACACCCACCAGCCACTCCAAGCTCCTGGCTGGGAGGTATTCATGAAGCTGCTAATTGAACAGTTGTCTTAATTAGTTCCAGGTCCCTGCACTTGGTTCCCTTCCCAGTGATGTGTGTTTCTTCTCCCCGTTCCGTGGCTGACGGATGATGCTGCTTGGGGGGGGGACGTTCCACAGGGCAGCGCCATGCCACAGGCTGACAGTCGGGGGATCTCGGATCAAGGAGTCTCACCGCAGGACTCTGTGGCTCTTCAGTGCTGCTGCTGTCAGAGTATGGTACGGTCGCACCCCAACTGACATCTGGAGCACTGAGCAAATTACCCGGAACATAAGTGTGCTCCCAGAGAATGAGATGGGATGGAGTAAAAAAACGGCAAAATTCCTAGAGACAAAAAAACTAGAACAGAATCAAGCAAGCAAACAAACAAAAAAACAAACAAACTGGGGCGGAAATGGAAGAGGATGGAGTAGGAACAGGCCTGCGGCAGTGCCGGGTCACGCAGCACAGACGCAGGGAAAGTAACGGGACGCAGTGTGACACACGATTGTCCTCAACGGCTTGCGATTTACAAGTCGCGCAGGAATCCACCGGCTGACAATAAGAGCCAGACTCTGATCTCAGCAGCCGTTGATGACGTTTAAGCGAGGTTGACAAAGAAATAAAATAAAAGGGGAAAATGGTAATTTGACTCCGAGGCCGACATTTCTTTTGCCTTTAAGGTGCATTTTAATAAACCCTCAGCAATTTGCATCTTTCACTTGCAACCAATTACCTCATAGGCAGGAGACACTACAGCCTCCACAACTCTCCGATTGTCAGAGAAGAGATGAAGTCCTCCCCTCCTTCTCTTTCCCCGCCGCTTTCGCTTCACGGTTCACAGGTCGGCTGCTGTCTAAACTGGCTAGAGCTTTACGACACTTTAAAAAAAATTCATTGGACATTTCATTTTAAGGGTGATTATTTCTGAGTGCCTTGGAATTTCCCTGAGTAACAATAAGCCACATTCACCACCGAATAACATCACCACTCTGATCCCTCAGACTCTTTCGATGTGGGAAAAAAGCACAAGTGTCAGTCCGACCTCAACGGCAGCACATCTGTACGGTTTAAGCGAGGTGAGGATCATGAGGGGGTGCCATGCATGCGCTCAGTAGACGCCTTGCACCTGTTTTGTCGAGAAGCTGGCACACCTCCCTAACCCCGTGTAGATTTGCCAATTTCCTGGTAACTAACAGCTTCGTGAACGGGAAGCCATTGCACTAAAACTGAAACAAACAGTTCCCCCGAAACCATGAGGGAAAAAAAATAATCTTTTATGAATATTCAACATGAAAAATTCGATTCCTCATTTTCACCTTCATTCCTGCCGCCGAAAATGTTCCTTACTGTATAATTAATGAGCGAGTACAGGGTGTAAATTTGTTTACACGGCAAAACAAGGATCTGTGCGTAAAAGGGGGAAACAATGCAGCCGATACTTTTTTCTTCTTCTACATAATGTAATAAGTGCCCAGTTGCTCTGTTTCCCCAAGAACAAATCCGTGTCTGTCATGTGACCTGCTTTCAAAACTCCATAGCCTGAAGCCAGCAATCAGGGGCTCAGTCCAAACCTTCACCCTTCTTGTATTGCGGCTGATTATTAAACTTTTCAGAATGATCCGGTCTGATGTTTTACCGAAAACACTTAAGTTCCAGTTATATAAGACAGAAAAACCCTCCATCATAAATCACAGCATCAGGGAGCCATCAGCTATGTACCGACGTCGTTTACCTCCGAAATAAAAAAGCCGTGTACCAAGGAGTCCATGTCTTTCAGCCCAGGAAAAGTCTAACTTTCCCATAATGCCTTTCACCTTGGGCCCCCATTAAGCCCACCTTTGCCTCCGAGATGCCGGCGACGGCCCCCGCCGGAGAAAAAAAGGTCCACAGAGGGTCTGGCCCGGCTAATGAAGGGCGTTTCGCTCATAGCCGCTGCCTTGCCACCTTCCCTGCGGGATCGCAGTGCATCCCCTTTAAGCCGCTATCCCATTGAAAATCTCAACCTCACGCCGATTTGTTCTTCCTGACATCAATCGCTGATCCCGTAATTTTCAGGCCTTCTCTGTGGGCGGGGGGGGGGGGGCGGGGGGGGGGGGCGGGGGGCGCGGGGCGCCGGGGGCGGCGCGGGCGCGGGCGCCGGGCGGCGGGGGGGGGGGGG
>JAODLD010000014.1:218202-230961 GCA_026781065.1 Mormyrops boulengeri
TGTCAGACCTTATCAAGCTTTTTGAGGCTAACAGAATACAAATTTACACCCCCCCTATCACTTACGCCTTCCCCTCCCCC
This sequence comes from Mormyrops boulengeri, assembly GCA_026781065.1. Classification (NCBI taxonomy): domain Eukaryota; kingdom Metazoa; phylum Chordata; class Actinopteri; order Osteoglossiformes; family Mormyridae; genus Mormyrops; species Mormyrops boulengeri. Next base: position 218,283 of record JAODLD010000014.1, read on the forward strand.
CAGCTGGCGTGCATCACACCAACACTGTGGCGCCTCGGCCGTCAGTCAGGTGCGAGGGCGGACAGGTGCAGTAGCGTATGCCAGCTGATGCCGGAATAACGTTCGGAATAACGAAGAGCGGTCCGGAATAGCGAGCAGCCTTCAGGAATAGCGATGACCCATTCCAAACACAGGAAGCGGACCAATGAATAGACGTCACTTTTAAAAAGTCGTCTTGACCAGACAGAAAGTGGGCAGTTTGGTATGTTTATGCCTTGCGGGCCCAGGGGGGGCACACGCCCCATCTCCATAATCCACCGGGGTCAGTCCCGTTCCCCCTGTGGTCATGAGTGACCCTCTCCTATATCCCGCCCTGTGATCTTCGGGAAACTTTCACTCAGAGCGTTGAAAGCCTCCTCAATCATTGGTACTGAGCCATCCATCACTGGCCGGTCTGAGTACCCAGCTCCCCCGGTACCCGTGTCATCAAAGATCCAAAAATGACTCTAGAAGTGTGAGAAACCATCCACCTGGCAACAGGCGGTGAACCTCCCACCCACCCAGAGTCCCTGGCAAACTGCGGACTTTCCCTCCTAATAAAGCCAGCGACGGAAACGCCCCGGGATAATGAGTTTATTCCGACGCGTGGCGGCAGAAGCAGTGGCTCTGTTATTATTTTCCCAGCTTGATGTCGGTGACACTTACAAGGCCGTCCGCCCGGGCACCTCTGCGGCGGGGGAGAGCGGGTGAACGCCACTTGATATATTCGTAACGTTCCTTAATATTTTCATTTTGATGTAATTTGTGGCCCCCGTTTTTTAAATATCCGCTCTGTAATAATGTTTAATTTCGAGGGTCAGTCTGCCAAGGAGTATATTAAAGCTTATAAAACTCATTTCCAAAGCCCCCATATCAAGCTGAGATCAGGTTAGGAGGCCAGCCTCCGTGAATATTTCATCTTTTATCACGCTGATAATGGGGAGATGACAGAAGCGCATTATTACAATGAGAGAATTACTCATTTTCGGCGGGGCCCGCTGGAAGCCCGGTCCGGGAGTGTTTGCGCGTTACTCAATAAAAAGCAATTCTTCCGCAGGAGTGAGGATACGGGGAGGGCAGGAACGGCAAAGGGGAAGAGGGAACTTTCTGCAGCCGCCACACTTATTTGATTGCGATGAATAATAAATGGGGCCCTCGCCGGTCGGGAGGTAGTTACGGCAAGGTGATAAGCTCTGATTTGCAGAAGGCCAGTTTGGAATTAACCTATTTAATTGAGCCATTAGGAAGGCGGAGAAGAAGAACAAAGAGATGCTAGAGAAGGGGTGGAGGAATTCTGGGGGGCGGGAGCTCATCTGGGACTGTAATTTAACCCAGTGGCAAAACGGCGGCGACACCGCCTGCCTTCCCACACACGCCCCAGAGGCTATTCAAGTGCACAGCATAGACCCCCATCGAGACCTTAATTAATTAACGAACAATCAACCAATTGGTGAAGGGCCATCTTATCACCTGGCCAAACACGGTCCATGGAGGAGGTCCTTTGTGTGTTTACACCCCCAGGACTTATCCCACTTGCACGCCCCCACAGCATTATGCAACACCCAATCGTTCCATATCGGGCTGAACAGGTTTTCCCCGCGTTCCACCTCATGGCACTTTGACACACATAGGCAGAGGTTTTGCAGGCCTGCGTTAAAACCGCCTACAGCTGTGTGCTGGGGTGGGGGTGGGTGCGTCACATTGATAACGGGGACCCCATCCAACCCAGGATGAGCATATGAGGTGTGGGTTGTGACTAAGGAGAAGTAGGGAGCAGATGGTCTTCCGCAGGCTCCTTCCATGTTTATCGTCTCGTTTTTTCTGCATCCTCCCTCCTTCCCAATGAGCTGTATCCGACGCAGAAGCGCGTCAATGCGATATTGGGATATTGACGCCCCCCACGGTCCACCCAAAGGGAAAGACACTTCTTACACTTGGTTGCGTCCCGTCGTCAGGACGATCCGTTAATTTAATGGTCGGGCCCGTGGGAGAACAGCAGTGCATATATATTTTCTTCATATATACACCCTGTAGTTCTGAGTGACTGCAGGTGGGCTGAGACAGACAAGCAGACAGTTCATATATTCCTATAAGTGTGAGGATTCTCCATGCATTCCTATAGGAATAACTGTGACCCTAATTATCTATGATACCTTATCCAGAAGTAACCATACAAGATAAAAGATTTTTGGCATCTTTAGTGGTTTATTGCAGTCACATATTTTTTATAATACTCAGGTTTTTATTGAAACTGAGAAATGTCCCCACAGTGTGGTAATTACACACACACACACACACACACACACACACACACACACACACACACACACACACACACACACACACAGCCCGATCTCACTGCAGAGCGCTATGCTGAAGGCTCAGCATTTGAATAATGCACCCATCCTTTCCCTCATTCGGAACAGATCAAACGCTCCGGAGTACGAGCCGTGATAGACGCACGGACGGCGGCGATTGATCCCCATCCCCGTGGGCTGGGGAGACCAGTAAGGGAGGGGGGGCAGTACAGAGATCGGTCCCCCCTTCGCTAAGGAGGTGGTAGCGATGTCAGTCACCATACAGCAGGCCTGTGAGGTCCATTAATAAGGACGCTTTGACCCCCCTCTGCCCTGCAACCAAGCCTCACCCCCCCAGCCACCAAAACCTAGAAAAAAATAACTGAGCAGCGAGGCAGGGTGCCAGTGTGGGTCACCACTGGGATTTGGGGAGGAAGCACCAGCAAGGCATCTCCTGCTACTGTTGCTCCCTCACTTGATTTTGATGAATAATGCATGATGGGGGTGGGCTCAGACTTAAAGGGGGCGGCACAGAGGGAGTCATTACCGAGCAAACTATACTGATGGGGGGGATGCGAGGAGGGGTGGGGGGGCACAAAAACAAACAAGAGACGGAAAGGAGCTGAAAAAATAAGGCCCTTTGATTTCGCTTCAAACACTGGGGGCGTGCCCCCTGCCGCACTTCTCTGTCTTTAATATTAAATCACAGATGATGCTGCATTGCTCATAATCATACTTATTCACCCCTGCACTCGCTTCCCTGGTAAAACTTCACACTGATTGTGTTGTCTACTTATTTTAGTTATTTCCGCTATTTAATCTCCCCACTTTTTTTTTTTTTTTGCTTAGTAAACACGCTTCGTTTAAACCTCTTGGAGTTTCTCCTCCTCTCTCACCGAGCTCAGGAATGACGCCGAAGGAACTGCAAGTTCTTGCATCGAGAAGCATCAGCAGAGGTGCTGCCGGCCGCCGTCATGCCCTAACGGAAGCTCGCGGTTTAACATCGCGAGGCACGCGTAAAAATAGTAGCCCTGACAATAAAATAAATGGGATAAAGTCGAGAGGGAAAAAAAAAACACAAAATGCTGGTCGGGAAGGTAATTCTTCTCTGCAGAAGGCTCCGGAAAACCCGAGTTGGGAGAGCGGAACTCGGCCGGGGTCAGGTCCTGCGGGCTCTGGGCCGGGCCGCTGCGAGGGAAGCGCTCCCGGCAACACGCGGGGGGCGCTGTGGTGGCAGGCGAAGCGGAGCGGGCCGGCGAGCGGATAGGTGCCATCACTCATCGTGATTCTATATTACAGCATGACGAATGGGGCCCCTCGGGCAGGCGGCGACGCTCTGCTGCTTATTACCGCTCACTTAAGTGGGAGTTGATTTAGCTTAAATAGGTTGTTTCATAAGGAGGAGACAGTGTGCGGTTAGTGCGCCAAACAGCAGCACCATAACCCAGCACTCTAATTGAATAATGCCTACTCTACATACCTATTAGGTCGCTTAGCTTCATATGATGTCCCCATAATTGCTTATACGACGGGCTAATTCTTGCTCCCCGTGTGTGTGATATTTCACACGGTTAATAAAGGGAATGTGTCACCAAGGCTGTGTCTCCTCCCGCCACGCCAAACCGCTTCCCGATTTCGTTTGGGCCTCTGCTCGACTCGGAAGTGCCGTTTTCCCCACCATCCTGGAAAGCGTGACCCCTGGCGATGACAGCACGCGGGTGGGCGGGCAACTTGGGTCCGGATAGCTTTCATATCCCCCGTGCACGGTGCATCTCGATCACCAAGGTGCCTCAAACCAAAGACAGGTGTTAAACGTTTGCTAGAAGCACTAGTGCATCTAGTATTTGTGTCTCATTGGTGCCTGAACGGGTCCCCCAACATTTTAGTTTAGATTCAGCCAACTCACACAGCAAAGGCTGAAAAACAGGTGTCACATGGCTCTTTAAAAAAATAAATAAAAAAAGGCAGCCCTTTATAATGAAAAAGTGTCACATTCACCTCCCATACATTGGAACAGAACTATCTGTCAAAGGTGAAGGTGTGGGCGTTCGTACCGTTAATCCTCAGTGCTGATTGGCCAATTCTCCCCCTTCCCCCTGATAAGTGCAAAGGGCTCAGTTCCATCATAGCCCTAAAGTGTTAGTACTTAGAAAAGCGAACACGATCGCTTCTGACTGACAGCGAAGTAACGGTTCGGCTAAGACAGTCCACCTGGGCTACAGAACGGTCACTCACATTTATCTACACGATAAAAGCCCGTATTTGTCACACTACACCCCCCCCGCTTCTATGCCAGTGTTTCTCACTGTCTGTGATCGATGGTCCCGATTGAGAAGCACATTACTTAGGTGTCCTATCTACAAAGGACGTAAATCACGCCAGCGCGGCCTAATGATTTTCCCATCGCTCGGCAGCCAGGATGCTCACTAACCCATTCAGCCGCGATCGAGAGAAACTGACGGTGGAAAATAACAATTGGACTTAATCATACTCTAACGTTTGATCACAGCAACACGGAGGGGGCTGGGGGATCTTTAAAGACACACTGGCAGCACGTTTCACAGCGAATGCGGCATCCATCCGACACACTCCGCAGCACGGCGACGCTGCAATGGAGCCTTTAGCGGGGACAGCCGTCCTTCTTTCCCTGAATTACAGGCGCCGGCACTGGTGATGGCCGATGTGTTCAGCCTGAAACGCCAGTGCTTCAAAGCTCCCAGCGTGACCCCACCGTTTCCACTGCCGTTAGCAGCTAATTAGCGGCAGAATTCGAGTGCGCGGGTGAGGCCGTCATGCTGCCCCTGCCCCTATGCCTAGGCGGATTCCTTCCCTGCATCTCACCTGTCCTGCCAGCCGCTGCAATACTCCGAGGAAGGAGGCTCTGGGCAGGGCAGCGAAATGACACAGTCTGACAGGTGGAGTGGATGGAGGGATTTAAAGGAATGGATTGGTAGAACTGAATCACCACTCAGTCTATCACCACAATGACCAGTTATCATATTTACAGAAGCGTTATATTCCTAAATGGCCAACTTTCGTGTAGGTACTGGTCCTGGCAAGTAGTGATGGGTCACTGAAGGGTGTCCAAAGAACAAAGCCAGGAAAGAAAACCAAATTTACAAAATGGAAAACCCCGGGATAGGTTGATGTCTCTCAGTGTTTATGGCCGGGGGGCGACAGAATCCCACACGGAGTCCTCAGGAAGGAAAGACGGAACTTGGGACAGCGTTTTAAACTCAGAAGCGAGAATCCAAGTCTGTCAGCTTTTTTGACATTGTGCACATGCACAATAAGAATAAGGTAGTCAACAAAATCAGGGAATGTGGCTAAAATCACCATGGCGATAATGCATAGTACCTATCACCCAACTCCCTCTATACTGAGACAGAGGACAGCCACCACCACTCTAAGAACACACATGGAGCCCACTGCCTAATAATATTTGCACCAGTGGGCATCACCTGTTCCAATGGCAGAGAATAATCCATGATTAAGAGTAAGATCCCGGTGGATTGTGGGAAGTTTCACTGCGGTACAGAACACCGTCATGTGAGTGTGCACATGGCTGTGTGTTTTACTTACTTATCGCAGGAAAAAAGGGAGTTTCATTCAAATAAGCATGGAGTCCCCAGAGCAGTGTGTCTGAGAGACAGTGGGAGGGAGGGTGAGAAAAGGAGGTGGTGGGGGGGGCTTTTAATTTGGGCACCCCTCTGGGGAAATCGCCTCTATGAACATGCAATTACCGCAGTCATCAGCGATGCGCGGCCTGGCGGAAGAATGCGGCTCCTGGCATAGCACTGTGTGGGTGTGTGTATGGGGGCGGGGGGGCTCCATAGGAAGTGATTTGAAAATTTTCCACATCTGCCCCCCCACCAACCCCGTCCCCACGAAGACTTCCAGTTTCCTCATGTAAATAATCGGAAGGTTGTCTTTCTCTGTTAACTGATGGGGATGGGGGGAGGTGGGAGTGTCATCACCAAATTATCATGTTAATATGGCTGCTAAGTGGGCCCATATTAGGACTGCTGACCCTAATTTCAGAGGTAAAGTAAATGGTTAACCTTTGTAATGGTGGTACACAGAGGCATTTAACGCACCCCAGGGAATCCACTGGCTAATCATCGGCGACTCTGACAGAAATTCTCCCCCTGGCCCCCGAACAGTCGCTATCACACATACCAAATCACCAAGGGCTTGTTTAACCCGTAAATAAAACGGCGGCAGAAACGCAAGCGGCTCAGGAGACGGAGGTATAATTAAGCGCAGGCCCGCTGCCAAGCCCCGGGAATCCCAGCCGCGTACAAATTAGCGGCAGTAAAAGGTCTTGTCGCGCACCCGGCCATGTGGATGAGAGGCAGGCGAGGGCTCCCCTACGTGGCGGCTGTCAGGGCCCAGCAGAGAAACCGTCTGTCTACTGGCAGGGGCTGCTGGCGACTCACAGAGGGGCTGGGCGGGTGGCTTGCTCAGCACGGACCACGTTTACTCAGCCAAGAGAAAAGAGAAAATGAAATAGGTAAGTAAAGACACCCTATCGCCCTAAACGGTGGTGGGGTACTCAATATCAGCATTGCCATTCATAACTTCACTTTTATTCCTCAAACCGCGTTTCAGAATTCCGTTAGAAATCAGGTTTCACCCCCAAAAACACTTTATTGCCCAGGCGGCCCATTCAGAAGGGGAGGGGGTTTAATGCCCATTCCCCCTACAGGCTGATATCGAAAGAGACAACTAGCGGGTGGGGGAGGGGCACACTCACCCCAGCAGCAATGCACATATGAAACCCACTGAGCTGGTTAGCTCCCTATGCAACCTCCCTGCGCCCTCCCCGCTTCATGCCGCTAGCCCGCTGCTCACAGCACACCAACTCGCATGACAACCAGGAGGTTCGAATCTCAGCCAGGCGCTGAAGCGGGCCTGCTAAGACTAATGGACTCCTCTTCTATCTTATCGGTGCAGTGATATTAACCTTTGTACCAGCTCTGTCCCCAGGACAACACCTATAGTAGTGTGGTGTAGGGTTCAGCAAGCTAAGCCTCTGCGCCTGTGATTGGAAGGTCACCGTTTTGAGCTTTGGCAGAAAAGTCACATGCCTGGGTCATTGAGTAAGGCCTTTAACTCCCAGCTCTGGGGGTGCTGCACGTCGGCTAACCCTGTACTGTGACCCCCAAGCTTGCTCTTACTTATATATATATATATATATATATATATATACACATATACATACATACACACACACATGTCTGTGTATCTCATGGAAAGCAAGATGGGGTAAAATGAAAAGAATTTCCTCATGGGGATTAATAAAGCATCACTATTCAAACTTACACGCTGGTACCCCCTGCAGGCAGGCAAAAAACACTGCAGTTGAGTGAGCTCAGGTCTCTTCTGCGTTGATCTCTAAATGCAAGAGTACTCAAAAAGTCTACCCCTGAGTATGTCTTATATCACAAATAACATCACCAGAGTCTAAATCACAAAAACGACAGATTAACTGAAACCAAAAGTTGTGACTATTGTACATTCATTAAGATGTGTGATAAGCAGTCCAGAAGTTTTTGGATAAAGTCCTTTAGTTAATTTTGATTGCTGTAGATCAGATAATTTAGCATGAAGAGACAGCCATCACAACTGCTTCGCAGGTTATGGGACCATGCCCATTTCAGGCCCAAACCAACTCCCTGGTGGGAGAGAAACGAGATTTGCAAACAAAACTTCAGGAGCAATTACGGCTCCTCGGCCAACTCCAGCAAGGCAGCTGGTCACCAGGAGGGCCGGGGCAAAGAACCTGAAGAGAAACTTCACACTTTTCCCAGAGTCACGTTCACAGTATTCTAATGGGAAGGGAACAGAAACAAGTCAGCCACCTGAATGCCCAATGCTCATCGCCGCCCCACTGCCACCAATTTATATGTTCCAAGTGGGGCCGGGGGGGGGGCAAGTCGACACAGAGGCTCGCCCTTCCGTACCTCCCCGGTCTCCCCTGGAGGAAAGGCGGGGCAAAAGTCAAGGTAATTTTAATTCCTGTCCTTGCAAACGTGCACTTCCATGCCTTTGTGGGCAAACCCGTCTACCTCCTAGAGAGAGATCCCAAACTATTTTAAATGGTAATTACAGGCCAGACTTCGGGCCCGGCTGTGACAGGCAGAGACAGAGGAGAGGACCAGGACACCATGGAGGGATGGAGGAAGGGAAAGGGGGGGTATGTAAATCAGAAGTCAAGAAGTTCACCGGAATGGGGGAATAATATGGTGACCTGACCCAGGGGCCCGTGGGGCGCGGAGAGCGAGAGGTACGAGCCACCTCACTGGTTATTATTATTATTTTGCAGAGGTCATTTGAGTGAGGAAGGAAAGTCTGGCTGAGAACTGAGGCTGGTGGCTGGATGGGGGATAAGGAATCATTACCGCAGTGACTCGGCCATGGGGCCGCCTACGACCCCTGATATCGCTGCCCAAAGACGTGACAGGAGCATCTCTAGAGAGATGCCACCTTCGGGGGACTGGAATTTCAGAGTAATCATATACGACCAATTAAAACATGGCCGACTTGTGCGCTGAGGGAGGGAAACCTACCAAGCGGCCAAGACCTCACAAAGAAACTATAACGAAACCGACATGACTGGACTGGACCGTTTTAATGCTAATCTGGTTGTTTTGCTACTTTGATCTTCATTATTTTTGCTGCATTCCTTCACCCTGACTCATGAGCGTCGTATTCTTTGAGTTCTCGTGTAAGACGAGACCACAATGTTTCAACCAAAACAGATTCTGTCAGCTGATATTCCAATACAGTATTTATGGGCGCTAATCATGCGCTGCAAGTGAAATCCAAGCTGAGCTCTGTGTCGGCTCGCGTCCTTGCGGCGACAACACGTAAATAAGAGAAATTCCTCATGAGCGGCTGGCGTCGGGGCCAACGCAGCTACCCCATGACATGGCATGGCGTGTCGGAGACATGCTCACTGCCGCCTGCCAATTAGGCCTCACTGCAGCTCGACAAAGCGGCCTTCTCCTCAGTCTCCCCTCTTCTTGCTTTTCTCTTCCATCCATCCATCCATCCATGTGCCTCTTTATCAGTGCAATTAAGGAACCATCAGTCTCATCACAGGCCAGGCCTGTCCTCTCAAATCTATTCTATTTCCCGAGGCTACTTAATTAGCCTTAAAGAGGGAAAACTGATGAAGAACGAGGGCTATCCCACACCATGATTGCACAATGCCCCTTTCGCTCGTTCCTCGTTTTGTGCGCGTGTTTTTTGTTTCGTGTGCTCTCTCATTTGCCAAAATAAAGCCTTCAAAGGAGCAGCCGTGCGCCAGGATGAAGTGGTCCGCCGGTGCCGGTAGAAGACGGACGCGACAACAAAATGTGCCCGGCGCCTGCCTGCGGCCCGGCTAACGTAAACAATGTCATTTTTTGCCCTTAATGAGCCAATTCCCCCCGGACGCGCGAGGCTAACAATCGGGGCTGCGCTTTGATGTGCTTCATTTGAAGGTTTGTTTGTGAACGCTGCCACCGCTCAAGCCTTTCATCTCACTGAAAGGAGAGCGACGGCTCACTTGGGCGCAAGAGACGGACGCTTTTTTAAAAAAAATAAAATTAAAAAACAATCTTTCCTCAGGTGACCTGTGTGACCCTAGCCACCCCCTCCCCACGGAACAGCCTCGAACAAACGCTTTGCCGTGGTACTTATGATCAAATGAACGGTCGTTAAAAGGCACCCGCACTCGGCCCTGCACGCTGACACGATTTAATTAATGGGGAGCGGACAAAAGACCAAAGCAGGGGCGGGCAGGCAGGTGTGGGCAGAGAGTCTGGCTGTGACTGACGAGGGGCATGATCCAGCGTTCCGGACTCAGCAGGCTGGAAGGGGACATTGAGTCCCCCCGCCATGTGAGCCTCACCTCATGCCGAGGACCACCTATGTGTACTGTAAGGCTAGAAACTGACTGGCTCCTAAACCAAAACGGAAATCAGGATTCAGCAACCAGGAACATGACAGCCACATTACCAGCCCCTCCCAGAGTCCATGCCCTCCTCATTTCGGATGACCTCTGACCCTGTACTGACGTGTCACTGATTCTCTTCGAAAATGCAAAGATTAAATTGGCAAATAACAGAACAGCAGCAAAGACTCGCAGCTGCCCGTGACATGTCACATGGCCCAGGTCGGAGCTGGCTGACTGCCCGGCCGGAGCTCAGCACGGTGACTGATGACTGTGGCGGGGATGAGACCCCGCTGCCTAGACCTAAGGCCTCATCACAATTCTCTGCTGATTCATCGCCACGAAAGGGGCCCATTAACGTGTCGAGGTGAGGAGCACGTCCTTTTGAGCAGAGCAGCACCTCCCCCCCCCACCAGGGCTGTGTCACTCTGCACGCTGCTGCGTCCGTGTCTTTGCTTCGCCCTTCATAATCTCCATGGCGGATTTTTAACGAAGGACCATGAACCTCACCTGTCCATCTGGCAAAGCGGACCAGACTTACAGGCAACTGGGGAGTAGAATAAGTCACCAGCAGAGACAGGATAATGGCTCTACACAATTGTAACAGCGCTTTAAAAATACTTCGTTAGAAGATATAGTTGTCTTCAGTGGATTATCTTTTATGCTCAGAAACAATCTGTTTGTGCCGCATCATATGATGCAGAGAGGGAGGCGTGTGTGTGGCCCGTGTGTCTGGCCCTGTCCCCATCAATCAGCCCAGTGGAGGTCCGGCTGTGGCCCTGGCACACCTTTCTGAGCATGAGTCAGGGGCCCGGGGGCCTGCAGAGACATCTGCAGGGCCCTGCGGGGCCTGGCTGTCATCATGCTGTGTGCATACTGCCTGTTGTTTACCAGTAGCCGAGTTAGGGGGACAGGACAGAAAGGAAACAAAACTTGTGGTATCTGAGGCTCAGCTGGCAAGCCTTGACGCAATCCCGGCACTTGGAGGGGGTGGGGAGGCTCATGACTGGGGCTCTTGCCCCCCCTCCCCAACGAAGACGTCTTATTTTAGTTCCGCCCTGGATGCTGGCAGTCACTTCCAATCCAGCTGTCGGCGCCCGCCTGCCAGGTGTGCAAAGACCAGACAGCCCTCCCCGGAGGGGGGGGGGGGGGCATCTGCGGAAAACAAGGAAACAGGCCCACAGGGCCTCCCCGACCCACCCCCCTCCCCCGCTCCAGGGCCGAAGGGCACCCCCACTGCACACACCTGTCCATCCCCAGCCAACATCGTGTGTATATCGCACATTAGAGATCATATAGGAAGTGAAGCACTAGGAGACATGGAAAACCATTTCCCCTGTATCACCAATATTACCCGACAGGAATGCATTGCACATGAACCCCCCAAGTTTTCCTCCGTTTCACCCTGGAAGCGGATGACAGCAACAGAGGGAGTGCAGATGGGTGAGGGGGGAGATGACCTCAGCACATCATGCGATGAGAGTGGGGAGGACGACACACACCAACCAGCAGACACAGGAATCTGTCCCTTACAAAACACCCAGCAAGTCTTCACTCCTTTAACAATACACCGACTCCTCGTTCAGCAACCATCTAGGCTAGTGACCATTCACAAATACGATGATAATCAAAAATACATTTTCCAACCAATGCATGCACTTATGACCAAATTTCACTTGATGGATAACAACGCACAGCAAAGTCAGAGTTTTTAAGTAGGATGATCATAATATTAAAAATGTCTATTTCATGAAGTATAAAAAGTAGTAGTAGTAAGCAAAATCGCGGTCACACCTAGACCACCGCCATGTTCACTTAGCGACCATTTCACTTAACCATCTCATCACTGGAACGGAACTCGTTTGCTGGATGAGTGGTTGTACTTCATTTACCTTTTTTTTCTTCTCAAAATGCAACCCCACATTACAGATAGGAAGGCTACCCAGAAAGCCCAGCTCAGAGGCAGATGAGTAAATAATTCCAGTTCCACCCACCCTGATGCTTCTGCTAATTAAATGGCTAATTAAAGGTGTCACAGTTGACATTTTTTTCCTCCTGGCCTACCACACATGTGGAAGGAGGCTTCCCCATTCCATCATCAGGCGTGACACTACCCAAACAAATGAGAATATGAAACCAGACGGAGGAGCTGCATAGGCACTGTCCAGCACGCTTGTGCCTAACTACATGATCTTGGGATTTCCATGATGAGGAGCGAGGCAGGGACAGATAGAATCAGGCAAATCGGGCTCCGACTCGCACGGGCAAGGGGACGTGGTTCTGGTCTGGCTGCCGGTTCTTCCTGCACTTCGTCTTGGATTTGAGACGCACTCCTCTTTTGTCTAGTGGCCCTGGCTTGAGTGTATGTGAAGCGGGGGATGGTGATGATGTGACAGTGCATTTCTGTCCCCGGCTCTGACCC
>JAODLD010000014.1:244918-265867 GCA_026781065.1 Mormyrops boulengeri
ATGGCCCAAGTTTTATGCTTAAAAACTCCTTCAGAACTACCCCCCCCCCCCACCCCACACACACACACACACTCACAAAACAGCAACCTGTTCCACAAGGCAAATATACAGTTGAAAAATGCTCGTTTAAATGGCAAGATTGCCACACAGCTTCTTATCTGATCTCCCTACAAGGGCCTCAGCATTACTTGACAGCTACAGTCAGGAAATGCTAACTATGTAGTACTGGTCTATAGGCTGCTCCTGTAGCCTCTCATTCACAAACACAAATGTGCGAACATCCCACATGAGATACGTCAGTCGGGACTTGGTATAGCCCAGTGACAAAGTAAACTACGGGAAAGAGACCTAAGCCAGCCACATTCCCACCATCTGAGTTTCTCATTTCTCACATCACTGGGTGTTTCCTTTTAAAATACACTGTGCTGCATTAAAGGCATTTTCCAGTGGACACTGGTACAACTTCTAAACCTTTACTGTTCACAAAACTGAACAGATAAGGCTGGTTATTCTAACTTATAATTGCCTTTTGGGTTTGAGCATACAGCAAAATAGAAAGAAGTACTGGCTGGAGTATCGTCTGCAATACCAACTTCATTCAACACTAAGGTTTTTTCACTCTATCGATATTTTTTCACGCTGCAGTGTGTGGAGAGGGACAGGAGGTGCTGGCTTGGTGCTGACCTCAAGTGCAGCTTCTCCAGGCTTGCGTCCGCCAAGTCATCATTGGCCCTCTGGTGGATGTCTCGCTGGGTCTCTATCTTGTGGTCATCAGACAGGCCATCCACTTTGTGGATGAACACTTCAAAGTTGATCTCAGGGTTGACCCGGTACGCCCTGGACACGGTGAGGTGCAGCCGGCCCAGAGCCTCCACATAGTCATCCTGCAAGCCAGGGAAAAGCAGGCACACAGTTCTGAGCCAGTGGGCCACACATGCAAACTGAAGGACTGTACAGGGCACAATTTTGGTTAAACAAACAAGTCAACATTTTGTTGTGCCTATATAACACACAACATCGTAAATCAACAAACCATTTCCAACAAAATAAACAGGCAAACAATATATTTAACATCATTCATTAGCACTGCAAATGTACAGTAAAACTCAAATCATTTATAATAAACCACCTTAGTGGTGGTTGAACCCCAGTGCAAAAGTATGACAACTGACCGAACAGGCAGACTCATCCTTCTTACAGCAGATCAAAATGCTCACATCACACCTAACTCAGGACAGAAGAATGAGATGACTAACAAACCAAGATTCACCAAATTCTCTCACGTTTAGAGAGGCTGCCAATATATTATGGCTAAAGCCCTACATTTAGGGCAGAAAATGGGGGTGGGAAGAACTGAAAAAGGATACAAGACCTGAAGGACAGCTTGTACAAAGGATCAACAGTTCATTGTCAATAGAATGTTCTAGTAATGCAGAAAGCCAGTCATTCATCCATTTGGCAATTGTGATTTGGCAAGTATCAAAAACCAACACCTTGCTCATAAAGAAAAAATGCAAACACTGCCAGCCGAAACATGCCACATGCAGCTGGCGTGACCGCTGAGCATAGCAAAGCAAAACAAATGCCAGTTTGAGGTTTTAAAGCAGTGTATCGCTCTGGGTACTTGTCCCTTTTTACCTGTGCATCAATGACAAATATCAAGGCACCAGTCCCCCTGAAGATCATCTCGTAGTCAAAGGTGGGGTCAAAAAAGTCCACCTGGCCAGGGAAATCCCAGATATGGAAGTTGACGAAGGAGCTATTGGAGATGTCGTCTTTGTAGATTTTGTTGGTACTCTCCAAGAACAGCGTCTCATTGGGGGACATCTTGTGAAACACAACCTAAAGAACAGCATCAGAGTCAAACATTATGCGCGATCTCCTGCTTTACAAGGTCACTAACAGAATTAGATTTCAGAGAGCATGTGGTTTTCACAACGAGTGGGCAGGAAATGGTGGTTTTCTACACCAAGCTATGAGATCATGGTCCTTCGGACCTTTGGTACATACAGTTGTTCCCTTAGGTTACAGTAAGTACAGACCATAGTTTGAACACTAAACACTCTGTTACAAAAACAGGAAGCAAGTAAAACTAACAGAGTTTTCATTCATATTGTGCGCTAATTATATCATTTTCCTTCTCTGCAAATCATACTTTAACATATTAGACAAAATTACAGATGAATAACGCGGTCATTTGCCCAGAATGTTAAAATGTCTGCCACCTCACACCAAATGCCATTTTAATTTATTTTTTTGTATTGCCACTGTCTGCAAGGAGCATGAGCAGCAGCTGCTGGGGGACATAGCAAAAATGAACAGCAATTATTCACCTTTTGCTAATAACGTAAACGACCCAGGTAAAAAACGGGTCCGCACTACATGAATCGCTGGTCGGGGAAAATGTAGGAAGTGTCCCCACGGCTCGGATCGCCTCAGCAAACAGCAGCCAGACCCCGCGACAGTGCAGATGCTAGACGGCGATCGGGGACAGCTATGTGCGCCTGCGCCGTCGCCTCGGTACACATATGCGTAAATAAATAAATGGCAGGGCGGGAGGATGCGCCCTCGCGGCATCACGTGCCCGGTGCCGGCGAGCGCCGCGGCCGGCCGTTAAACGCTAGCTAGCTAGGATGCTAACACACCTGCACTTCACCTGATAAACCGATTTAGTACGACCTTCTTCAGCAGGCTATTCCGAAACCGGTACACAATAATACTGATCATCATCGCAGTCTTGTCACTTAACATTCTTTGTCATTTTTATAGATTTATACGCATTTTACTTAAAAAAACGTCAGCGAAAAAAATGCGATTTGCTAACTTCGTTCTGACAAAAGGGGCGGCTAGTCGGCCCCTAGCATAATGCTTACAAAACCGCTGATATCTAGTGAGGTTTCAGAGAGTGCCAGGACAAGCCGCCGGGTGGTGTGCCGTCACGGTTAAGCAGGAGACACCACAGAAAAGCCCGTCCGTTAGCCAGCTAGCCAACTTCTGAAACACTCTCCCCACACCTTCTGTATGGACGACTTGCCGCTCCGGCGTAGTCCCATTAACAATATCCTGGGCTTGCTGTCGGAAGGTGCCGGGCTGTCCTCGATGTCCGCCTCCTCAACCCCGTAGCCGAAGTCCTTCGGGAATGTGTCCACCACCCCGTAGCCATCCCCCAGTGGTTCCTCGAACTGAATCGACATTTTGACCCGACGACACAAGCACGCCCGATTTCCTTCTGTTCCCTTGCGTTCACTCCTGAATTATTTCCCTTACAGGCACCGAGGAAAACATATAACTGTAAAGTTAACGAATTTCAGGCACTGGGATAAATAATATAACTGAGTAAAGGGGATCAACGTCCAGATACTTATCCTCTTCTCCTTTAAATCTTTGGTTGTCTGTTTCTTTTTCAGTGACACCCAATGCTTGAACCCGCCCCCGGCGATTCTATTGGACAGTGTATTGAAAACGTATATGCGCATTGGTCAAGACTCCAGTCGATTAAATAATTTAAGAAAGGGTGGGGTTATTATCGTGTCATATGTTTTGCAGTCACCTGACTGTGCATTGGCGTGCAAGCTTGTCTTATGTGACCTTTCACCTGGAGGCTAACTTTTTTCTTTTTAATTTACTTTCGATATGATAGAAATCAGGAATGAAACATAGTAAAATATCAGGCTACATAAATACATATCGAACTAGGAAAAGTATACCGTCTTATGAATGTAATATCAGCTTAGAAAAACACTGCTTAATATTGTTATTAAAATAATAGCCCCTAAACCAGTTTCACCATGTGAACAATATATGTACTACTCAAAAATAGCATGATAAATATACTGTAATGTTTATTTCTCTGCATGTGTACATCATTTGTAAAATATTGGAAACCCCCACTGGATGAACGTTGATGGAGTTCACTATTTGCTGGTTAGTATCAGCAGCCAATGTGGGTCCTTCATAGAGTGACATAAATTGTATTACAGATATGAGCATACTGCCCTCTACAGAGGACAAAAATGAATTGCTGAATCCCAGAAGGATGTCATTATTGCCTGGGATTTTTTTGGGAGAACAATTGTACATCTTATTCTTTGTTGGACATATAGTTTATCCAATTCAATTTTATTTGTATAGTGCTTTTAACAACGGTCATTGTCACAAAGCACTTTACATATAACCGGCCTGAACCCCACCAAGCAAGCTTGAGGCGACAGTGGCAAGGAAAAACTCCCTCTAGCAGGAAGAAACCTTGAGAGGAACCAAGACTCGGATGGGGACCCCATCCTCTTCTGGGCGAACGGGGAGCATGAAACAGTATTTACATTGACATTATAATTGTAACTATTTGATTTCTAGTATTATTTGGTGTTCCACATGTGATTAAAAAACAACTTTAACATCTCCATGTTTTTTTACTTAAAAAGAGGCATCTGGTGGGCATGGGGGGTCATGAGGTTGCTGGAAAAGGGTGTGCAGCACTCCAAATATCTCTGCCTGAGAAAGAAGGTCCCTGTCTTGCTGTATGGCTGTGAGACATGGACACGATCCAGTGAGCTGAGACAAAGACTGGACTCCTTTGGTACTGTCTCCTCGGAGAGTCCTTGGGTATCACTGATTTGACTTTGTGTTGAACAAGAGGTTGCTAGGGGATTCCTGAATTACCTGCATTGTGAGGGAGTGTCAGTTACGGCACTATGGCTATGTGGGGCATTTCTCTAAGAGTGATCCAGCTTGCAGGATCCTCATTGCTGCAGACACTAGCGGCTGGACCAGGCAACACCTGGCTGAGGCAGATGGATGGCCATATCCGGAGGGTGGGACTGGACCGTGTGTCTGCCTGGGGGATCGCTGGCCGGGATTTCGAGGCGTTTCGTCATGTGCTGCGTGCGGCGACGCGCTGCATCAATTCATGCCCCCGAACCTGACCTGATAAGGGATCCGTACATAGGAGACTTGGTTGTAATACTTAAATAAAACCACAAGATGGCACAAAAGAGACGAATGAGGACAGCGCGTGACTTACAGACAAAAGATCAAATCTAATATCTTTAACAAAAACGATTTTTAAAAACGAATTCAGCAAGTTCTTGTTATTTTAAATTCTGGTGACGTGATTAAATGTCTTTGACCCAGATAGGCATTGATTCTGAAAGTCTAAACATAGACAGAGTGTTTTGCATCGTATTCTTACCATGACAGGAATTTTTTGAATTACAAAAATATCTAGTGGTTCTGTAAAACCGAGTTACACATTTCAATACGAGTTCCTTCGTGCATATTTGATGAAATAAAATTCATTCGAGCGGTCTAAAGCATTTTGCCCAGTGAAGACAAACACTGCTTTTAAACTAATGCATTTAAAGTCTCTATTACAACGGCATTAACGAGAACCAAATGGGTAAAAGTCTACCACATATTAAAAATTTTCAATCCATTTTCTTCAATGGATTTCTTGAGTAATTATTCCGTTTATAGACAAAATGTAAGTTCTGCTTAATAAAGCAGTCTCTGAAATCTCGATACGGTCTTGCGATACATGCCGCATTTGAACACACCCCACGCTCCGTCTCGCTCATTAAACTAATTAATGTTGATAATAATTTTAAATCGAGGAAGCCTCGTTCTTCTTAACAGTTGCCAACAGTTACACAAGTCTCAAAGCGTTCACCCCTACGATGGTGACGGCGCGCACCCACTGCGTATGCGCATGCGCAAACGCATAACGTCACAGGGCTTGGCGGCGCGCCCCCTGTGCTCATGCACACGCGCAATATCCGAAAACGGTCCCTGCCGGCTGGTTGTACAGAAGGAAAGGAAAGGAAGCCAAGAATTAAACTAAATAATAGAATTAGAAAATTTAGCAGTCCATTTAATCGAAATGGCGCACTACAGAGTAAGTATGGTCACGTTTTATAGCGCGGGGTTTTGCGGCTGTCTGGAGAACACCAAATAAACGTGTGGCCAAAGTTTGGTTAGCTGGCTAAGCTATTCTGTTAGCCGAGAATCCTGAATAATACAAGGACTGGTTTCCTCGGCAACTGGGCTGTTTACCGGCTGCTTCGCCGCGTTAATCCATAAGTTTAATATAAATTACTATTTGGTACAGACGACTAACTAGCTTTCCGCCTCAAACAAAACTGTTATAGGGTGTTACATATGCCAGCCATTAAGTTAATAGTTTAACGATCTGGACTTCTGACAAGTGACGGTAGTTTAAATAGCTTATTTTAAAGAAATTGTACTAAACACAGAAAGGGCAGTATTACGGGATTTAAAAGTAAGCTCTGTCCTTAATTAACACCTGATTCCTATCAGGTTGTCCGGCAGGTGTTCGGTTAGAGACGTTGTTCACCCGAATGCTCCAGTATCTCCGCCTTCGGCCTTTACCGAAGCGGGATGGGCTGAGCTGAAGGACCATGTGCAATCAACCCAAACGACGTATTAGAACAGTAACTTATTAGAAATCGCCATATCATTGAATAATTAGCAAGTTATTATTATTATTTATTAATAAAAAGTAAAAAAATATATATATTTTTAATATTAAGCTGTACGGCAGACTATATACATAATGACACAGCTTTTCTGTTTCAGGAAGTCGTATGAGAGAAATGTAGAGTACCGGCTATTACCATTTCATTTTTCTTTTCGTAATCGTTGTACCATACTGTGATGGATGAAGCGCTAGTTTGCTGCCACCTGGTGGTGAAAGGGGATTCGTGTCTGTGACTGTGCACATAGAAATGGCCGAGTGTGAAGCCCTCACTTTACGAGCGGAGAGAGCCAGCTCAATTTTGCATTTGAACATTGTTTACTAGACCATTTTTGCCCCGTTACATGAAAGTCGGTCCGTTAAATGTGTTCCTTAAAGATACATTTAACTGTACGATCTCCCATGCTCTGTTGCCTAACCATCTGCATTAAAAGACACTCTCCTCCTATTTGGTGTGTTGAGGGTTCTGAATCCAAGCGGGAGCAGTTCAGGAGGTACTTGGAGAAAGCTGGAGTCTTGGACAGCCTCACCAATGGTAAAGCTGGGTCTGGGGTCACTACTGGTGTCCGGTGTCGCCTGACCTGCTCTTAGGTTAACACTGCACTTGGCTCTTGCCTTGCAGTGCTTGTGGCGCTGTACGAGGAGACGGAGAAGCCTACCAACGCTTTAGAGTATCTTTTTCACAAAGGCGGCTTTCCATGTGCCATCAATGTCCAGTAGAGGTCGCTGTCTTGATGTAATGGGGCTGCATTCAAACTTTTGAGTTACCAAGGAGATGAGTCCCTTAACACGTGGCCCAGTTTCGTCAAACAACACCTGGGCGTGGCTGGTCCAGAGCCCGGTGAGACAGAGACCCTGCGACAGGAGGTGGCTGACCTGCGAGTGAAGTGCGAGAAGCTGACGGAAGAGAACAAGGAGCTCAGAAGCAGGGTACTCCCCCGATCCTCACCTCTCAGGGAGCGCACTTTGAAGAAGCCTTCAGGCGCGTTTGCCCGGCCCTGACCTTGTCTTCCTCCTCTTTCCTCTTTTTAGCTACTGCAGTATGAACCCACAGCAACGGAAGGAGGACCTGAATGAGACCACCACTGTGGGACTTGCACAGAGGTCACTTTAAAACATCGCAGCACTGGGAACTCCAAGGATACTCTCTCTGTTCATATAATATAAATGATTGCACTGCTAATGTTGTTGAACTTTTCTTTTTTTAATTATAATTTTTATATTGAATATCAGAATGTACTACAGTTCTTTTTTCAGTCACTCTGCTGCTGTGCTCAGTCATTTGGTGCTAAGGCTGTATGAGTCTTGGTTTTTATGCACCGGTGATGCACCTGGGATGTTGTTTCTGTCATTCTTGTGTAAAACAGCAGAAGGGTCGTGGTACCAGGCATGTTTGCGTTTCCAGCCAAGTTTATATTAAAGTCAGTGTTTTAAGATGATGTGAGGGGGATATAGGTTCACTCAAAAACACTTTATTACAAGTAATACATAATGACCTTGCATTAAAATCAATACCAAAATACTGGATCAAGGGCAATGCAAAATAATCATGTATCACAAGTGATATCAAATAGTATTTTATTTATATATATATATATATATATATAAAATAAACAATGATACAACTGCAAATACAAGTGATTACATGCATATATAAAAGAGACAATAAAACATGCAAACATAGAAAATACAAATTGATATTATTGTGATTCCTGTGCAGTGATAATTAATCCCAATAATAATTGAATCAATACACAGACACTGCAAAACTATTCACACTTGGACATGCCATCATCACCCACCTTCACACACGGACCCTTTTCAGTCCTGGCAGGAGACCAACACGTGAGTCCCGAGAAAGTGCTGGGCGATGCGCGCTCTATCCCACGGCTGAGCTCCGGTCAACACTGAGACCTCCCCCTTCCTTTATACTAGTGTTGGGCGCTGCGTGCGGGCAGGGGACGAGCTGGCTAGGCTCACCCCTCCCCTCAGGCAATGCGTTCTCAAATTTCCAATTTTGTCCGAGTAAGCAGCTTGCGGTTTCGATCAGAAATGATTAAGACAAGTTCCCATAATCAATGCATCGCCCCTCCCCCTGAGGATGGGGTAAGCGTCCTACACACACTGTCTGCTAGGTACGGTTTCAATCAAAGATAATAAACCAACTATCCTTCAGCAATGCTTTCCCTTCTTCCTGCTGCTAGGTACGGCTTCAATCAAAAATAGTAAGACAAGTGTCCTTGAGCAATGCTTTCTCTTCTCTTTGAAGACAAAGCAGGTGTTTCATACACCAACCAGTGGTGTGCAAAACATATTGAGCAACACCTTTCCTTGTCCTCAGAAATTGAGAAAAACTTGGTAAGTGTCCTTGAACAGGGCAAGCGACCCAGAACAAGGATTCTTTCGAACAAAATAATGAAACAAGTTATCAGTAAGGGAAAAAAACATACTTATGCAGTTTAACCTTAATACAACAATATTATAGGTGAATCATGAATGATGTATCTGAATCTCAGGATGATTAGTCCACACGCATTCAGAATCAATCCAGACCTCAATCACCTCATGCATGTCTGCTAGGTGGAGTTGGAGGTACTCGAAACTATCAGACAATCACAACTTCCCAAATCATTATAGTGACGGGGGGACATTCAACAAACTTCTAACAATTCGATGCTTCGTGGGCGATGTGGCCAGTTATGGGGCCACCTGTGAGTTCGTCTTAATGTAGTCAGGAAAAGCTGCTCTTTTGTTTGTAAACAATTGTAGCTGCAGGAATGTCAGTGGCTTCTTTGTGGGGCTCCGTCCATGTCACTGGGAAGTTGGACCATACTCGCAAATCAGACACCATCTAAAGTTTATTCTTATTTTTATTCTTTATTTTTTTCTTCGATGAGAATTTTAAGCTTATTTTGCAGATTGTTACCGCTAAAATTAAACTGCATGTAATGAATTGTAATTAACTGGTATTACTTACAGATGGCCAGGATCTCCCATTGGTGAAATATCTCTTCTCACTCCCTGATCTGATTTCTCAGATGTATTGCAGTACACCTGTTTTTCAGTCTTTCAGGTCATTGCACAAACACAGTCATTCTTGTGATTACATTAAATTGTAATGGGACCTGTTGTGGGCTGTTAACAATGGAACAGTTTTGTTATGTTTCCTTAATAAGCACTTACGAACACGATCCCTCTGCCCCTGTTGTTCTTAAATAACATGTGTTGTGACTTGCGTCTATTTTTACAAATTACCTATTAAGTGCCGACCGCCATTGGCCTAAATCTTTGCTGGGTGGTGAGAATGTATAAGGTGTGTTGTGGGAGGTGACAGGCCCAAAGTGTCACTAGGAAGCTTCCTTGTCTTGACACCCATTGTTTCCGGACAAAGGGGAAAGCGTTCAGCGCAGCAAGAAGAGAAACCAGCTTAGTGAGGCAGTAGGACTGGATTCCACAGGCACAGCAAATGGTTATCTGCACATGCGTTTATTGCACAAATCCACAGGGCAGCACTCTGAAAGCCAATTCGTACTTCACTTTTCCGCACTTTCCGTCAGGCACAGGGTGAGGTGACATGAATTTTGTCATGAGGAGTTGCGTGCATGTCGGCTGTGCTTGTGCAGGGAAATTGAATGGAATTGTTTCCTTTAGGTGGCAGCAGTGACTTTCACAGTGCAGAAGTCAGCCAAGAAAGTGGAGAAGAACTGTAGTAGCAGTAGTAATGGTGAGCAGCTGTATGAGGAGGTGTGGAGGTACCTGCATATCTAAATTTTCATACTGTCCAGACATTGTGCCAGGGTATTTGGTATTTTCAAAAGCAACATTATTCCGGCATTTTGAAATCTTGGTGATTAAAACTTGCAGAAGGGGCGCTGGAGGTTTCCCTGTCTAATTTTTGCATAAGGATTTAAAAATACCGTTGCATGCAGTATTACCTTAATACCGCCCAAGCCTAACAACTTTAAAACTGTTGATAAAAGTTTACCCATTTCACTACACTACTTGTATTAGTGTTTGTTGCAAATACATCTGCCCTCTGCTGGTCTGGTGGAATATCACTGCTGTATGCATGAACACAAGCTGCCGTGCAGGAGCATCCCCAGTCCGAACAAGCATGCGAAAAAGTGAAGTATGAATTGGGCTTTAGGTACCAAAGGATGGTGGCTTGTGTGCCTCTCCATTGTCATGCCATTTACAGATCAAGGTAGGACATGGAGAACTAAAAGGAAACTGATCTTAGAAGGTGATAAACACAGCACCCCCTGTGTGCGTGTGCTTGCAGCTGGTAAGGCCTGTTTTTGGAATTGTGGGTCATTCTATTTCATTGCCTATCTTGACTGTATCTTAATTGAACATCCTTTCCATTCAGCAAATCTGAAGTTTAGTCCTGTTCTGGAAAATTAAGACACCTTGGATGGTGTACTTTTTAACAGATTGATTATTTTTTTGCAACTGTGTTTCTGCAAACATTGAAACTGCACTCAAATGTTAGTTATAAAAAGAATAGGTTGTAGAACAGTAGCTTCTCTTATTAAGCAGGATTTGTAGAGTCAAGATGTCTTCCACCAGGAAATCCTTATCTTGTGGTTCCAGTCCACAGTTCCAGCCATCTTCCAATTATAAATTTGCAGAAGTGCCCACCATTCTTCAGGCCAGAGGCAGCACCTTCTTTTTGATTCTCAGCAGTCATCCAGGTCACTCCTCCCAGAAGAAATGAATCCAAGAGGAAGACTAGCAATCAATGGAAATGTGACAGCAGTTTAATGTGGAACGTGTCCACAGCTGTCCTCACAGAAGTGGCTTCCAGCTGTACATTTTGTTGGTGTGGATGCACAGCAGTAATGTACACGCGTGTTTGGAGGGTAGGTGCTCGAATGGGGGTTGAGGTGGGCGTGGCCCAGGGTAAATTTTGCCGACTACAGGGGGAGTCCTCGGTACATCTTGCCGGTGGCCTCTCCTTCAGGAAAACCTGGCGGCAGTGGGGGGGAGGGCTCCGGACCATGAACGGCTCTGACACTCAGGTCTAAACCTGCAGGTCGGTGGCTGCTCGCCTCCCGCTGATGATCGCTAGTGACATGCGGCGGTCGGGCGAAACCACCGACGGGCTGTCTCCACTGCGGCTCTGGCCGGACTCAGAGCCGGACCCTTTGGTTGAGTCTGGGCTCTTGGGCCGGGTCGAGTGGGCGGGGTCCGATTTGAAAGTGGTGTGGATCCGGCCGCCAGGGAAGTGGGCCTTCGACACGCCCCCCTCACCGCTCCGGGTGTCTCCATCGGATCCGTTGGCCTCCTCCACCGTGAAACAGTGCCAGGGTGCACTGACCCGCCGTGGCCTCCTCACCCCACCCACCACCAGGGTGGGGCAGGACAAAGCATGGAAAGTGTCCCCCGGAAGGGTGGGGTACAGGTGGCCCTCGAGCTTCTCCTGCTGGGGTGGGATGGTGGAGCCAGCTGGCGGTGAGTGGGTATCACTGCTGCTGTTGGAGCTTTTTTTGTGCCCCGTGGGGCTAGGAGGATCCTCCTCAGCATCCTTGGCTCCCCTGGCACCTGGCTCCCCAGTGGAGTCCCGGGATGGGGTGCTAAGCGTGGGGTACAGCTGGCTTTCAGCCTGCTTTTCAGGCTGGAGGCTATAACCTCCGGCGGCCAGGAGGGCGGCAGCCTTGTGCTCCATCGCAGCGCCCTGACTCACCCACGAGTTCTTCTTCGACTTACTGAGGTAGCAATCCTCCAGTTCATCCTTCAGGTGCGGGTAATATCCCAGGATGCCCTTCTTCAGCATTCTGAAGCCCAGGTGCACCACCTCCAGGATGCTGAGGAAGAGCGAGACGCCGGCGATGCCTTGCATGAACACCATGAAGACGGACTTCTCGGTGGGGCGGGAGATGAAGCAGTCCACCGTGTTGGGGCAGGGCTCACGTTCGCACTTGAAGAGCGGGTCCAGCCGAAGGCCATAGAGAAGATACTGTCCAGCCATGAAGGCTACCTCCACAGCAGAGCGTGTGATGATGTGCGCCACATACGTGCGGAGCAGCGCCCCCCGCAGGGGAGCCTTGTTCAGTTTGCTCTGCTCCAGCTGACGCAGCTCACGCTCCAGCCGGCGGCAGGGCTCCCCCGCGTTGGCCTCTGTGACCTCCAGCTCCCGGCGGAGAGTCGCCTTCCTGCGCTGCCGCTGCTTCTCCAGGGCACGGAGCCGGTAAAGGGCATGCCCCATGTAGACCAGCGACGGCGAGGACACGAAAATAACCTGCAGTACCCAGTAGCGGATGAGCGAGATGGGAAAGGCGCAGTCGTAGCAGACATTACGGCAGCCCGGCTGCTCCGTGTTGCAGATGAAGTCGGACTGCTCGTCGTTCCAGACGTCCTCCGTGGCCACGCCCAGCACCAGCATGCGGAAGATGAACAGGATGGTCAGCCAGATCTTCCCCACCATGGTGGAGTGGATGTGCACCTCCTCCAGGATGCCTCCCAGGAAGTTCCAGTCGCCCATGTTCACACGAAGCTCGTGCCTGCGGGACAGGATGGTGGCGGGAAGAGACCACCATAATACGGAGGATAGATCAGAGCAAAATTTAAATGCAGGAAAGAGAAACTGCTTAATTGTCAGAAACTTCATTTGGACAAAAAGGGGAGACTTGAGTGCAGGGGTTGTGAGATGTCTAACTGCTGCCCTACCTGCTGTGGCAAACAGGCTTAGGGGTTAGCAGATCATTTCATGATAAAGGTCATTATCTTGCTCTTCTAATTTGGTTTTAGCACTGCTGAGGCAATTTGTGTTTTACAGAAACCTGCCCATGAAACTGACATCATTATAATAAGGAGGAAAGGAAAATGAATGAGATGAAAATGCAAAATTGTTAATATTTTGTATAATCAGATAAATATGTTACCATTTTGCACGATCTTAACAACATGCCTGCTATCTGGGCTACTACATTAACAAAAGACTGAAAAAAACATATCGTCTTCATCCAAACACCAATGACCACAAGTTGTTAAAAATCAATTTTTAAACATTATATTTTCCATGAATTAACTGGGTTAGAGTAACAAGCTGTCCACGTACCTGTCAGGTGAGGAACAGTGTATCCATGATGGTCCATTATGTGCAGCGCCTCACCTCACTGGCTGAGCAGATGAGCGGTGGCCCATGACTCACCCTCTGGCTCTTCCCACTTTTCCATGGCTCTGTGATCATTTATAGAGGCAGCAGAAATCGATGTGTCTGTCAATACGGGCATGACCCAGCCACCACTGTCCCTGAGCCCCTAGCCAGCAGGGGGAGCGTTTACATACCAGCTGGACTCAGACAGCCCTCATCTCTTCACCTTGGGGAGACCAGCAATCAGAGTAACAATGTAATGAAACATTCCTCAATACTCACCATGGGAAAACAGTCGGAAACGCACCTAAATAGGCGGTTTTGTAACAGGTCATTTCTACGCTGTGTAGCAAAAAAGTCTGTAAAAGTAATAAGCGTCAATACCATACTAGTCCTACAGGAATTGACTCCATCACATTAGTACATATACTGTGATCTATCAGTGTCTTTCTTCCCAGTTGATGCTCTCAGTAGTCCTTGAAGTCCACCAGGGTTAAATCTTTTGAACTCTTTCTCTGTCATTATTCAGATATGTATTTTAAGACTGTATTTGACAGAGTATGTCATAACGCCTGAATTTGAAATTATAGTTTGTAGAAATACATTGCTATTAAAAGAAACCAGTCATGTATTTGTAATCGGTTGCAGTCTTTTACAGCTGTGGTGGTCACTAGAGTTATAAATAGCCATGTGTTAAATTCTATGTACATTATGTAAATATAGACATAAATATACAGAACCATTCAGCCAGCAGGCCCAGGCTCCACCCTGGTAAAGTTGTTGGATCAGTTCTGCACTGAGATCAATGGGTCACGTCCGATTTCATACCCAGATGGTTTCCTCCAAATGTAATTAGGTTCCTCCTGCCTGCTTCAGTGGTACTTTATTCAATTTACAAGGATCGATGAACAGTGGACTGCAGGCCTGCATTGGGATTAAAAGTCGGCCCTGGATTGTTGCCCAGACAGGCCCACCGCACATACATACCCATGATAAATTTTGCCTGGGGTGCTGGGCGGCCCACAAACCTATCAGCTCAGATGCCAGATGGCCCGTCCAGGCAGGGATGTGCAGTATTTGTGATACATGTATTATGTAATATGCACTTTAAATACAAAGTTGTATTTGACTTACTTCATGAAAACGATGTTGTAATTCGTGGCAAAAATACTTTGATGTTTATTTTTTTTTGTATTTTGAAAATACAAGAACAACTTTCCCTATAATGAATGCATGATGGAATCATGTGCGCAGAACATTTGTGCGCATACAATGAGCAAGATTCATTTTTCAGACATTTTAATGTCCAGTAATTGGATCACTTGTTCTGAACCAAAAGATTTACAAACTTCATTCAAGCCTATTTGTGTTTAAAGTTTTTAATGATTTCATTAATGATTTTAATGATTCAAGTCATTTTTATCTTTTAAATTTTGTCTTTTTAAGTTATTTGCATCTGTGGTGCAAAAAAACAAAGCAGTTTTGTCAATTAAATAAAAAAAAACGAATCTTTGTTACTATTACTTTTTCATTCAATTGACTTTCCATTATCTAAGTGTTCGTGTGAGTAGTTGGGATACAATATTTGATCTTCTGTCTGGTTTCACATTTGTGCCTCGTTAAGTAGTGAAAAAATGTTGCTTTTATGCTTGGCCATTTGAGTCAGTGTGCTTGTGAAGCAATAGGATGATATAGAGTAGAAGTATGTGAGATATAGTTTTGTCGTATCAAAATACAAAATACTATAGTTTATTTTAATATTTGGGGTGACACGATCTCACAATGGTTAGCACACATTGCTGGAGCCAGGCTTCAAATCTCCGCCAGAATTCCATGTGTGTGGAGTTTGCATGTTCTCCCCATGTCATCATGGGGTTTCCCACAGGCACTCCGGTTTCCCCCCACAATCCAAAAACATGCCGAGGCTAATTGGAGTTACCAAATTGTCTGTAGCTGTGCATGTGTGAGTGGACCCTGCGATGGGTTGGTGCCCCATGCTGGGTTTTTCCCCACCTTGTACCCATAGCTTCTGGGATAGGCTCCAGAGCCCCCAATACCACTAACAGGGCAAGCAGTTACAGAAGATGGATGGATGGATTTTAATACTGTGCTTGGTGGCTGTATTTTGTAGTTTATTTTGATGCGTTTACAAACAGGGTATTAGGAGTTTCGTATCAAAATATATTCCAATGTATTTTTGTCCGTCTCTGCATCCAGGTATGGTGAACTGGGGTTTATTAAATCAGACACCTAAGGATTCACCTTGTGCTGGTACATTCTAGGTACCAAAATGGCCAAGTACTTCCATCCATAAGCCTCCACTTATCCAGTATAGTGTGGAGGACATGGTGCTGTCCCAGGCTGCACAGGGCGCAAAGTGGGGGCACGTCCTGGGCGTCTGTCGCAGGGGACATACACACACTATCGTTGATATCGAGATATCTGACGTAACTGCTTAGACTACAGTATTTGGACTACAAACAACAGAGGTGGAAAGTTCAGATCCAGAAAGTAGAAATCCAGGTTTTGTTCCAACCAACCAGCTGAGTCCTCTGTAACTGTGACTCATTACACTCAACTGATTGGTTGAAACAAAACCTTGGTCTGGATTTGTACTTTCTGGGCCTGAACTTTTCCTGGTGAGCAGAAACCTGCACGAGGAGAACATGCTCCACACACACTGAGCAGGACGTGATTAACACTCACATTCCTGAAAGCGTGAGGTTACACCGTGACCCCCACTGTGTTACATAAGCATCAGTCCTGTGCCACTGTGGGTACCCACTGTGTCTGCAGTATCACTCTGGATCCCGGCATTCTACCGGGGTGAAAATATCCATTCCTCACCTTAATGAAACCGTCCTAAGAAAACTGCCTCAAAATCTGAATCAAAGAGAGAGACAGAGAAGGCACTCAGGAAGGGGGTGGGTGTAGTTAACATGATCCCCACCCCTAATCTCACATCATATCCGGTATCATCTGTTGGCGTTGGCGTCACGCCAGTTTCACAGCTAATGAGAGGGGCGGTCCTTACCCAGCTGGTCCCCAAATGGCCACTCTCTGACAAATGGATGAAAGGATTAACGCCCTTTTTTGGGAGAGGCTAAGCTTGACTCTTACAGGAATTCTGGATACCAAGGAAATACGCACCATGCTCCAGGGATGTTAACTGAAGCTGTCGCCGGCCCACTTAGCGCCCCCACCACACCTCTCAGCGCATTGATGAAGTGCACCAAACAAAACAATGCAGCGTTTTTAACTTCAGCTGTTGGATTTGCACATGTACACGGACTCCCAAGAAGCTTTAATAGGTGGCTGCTTCATAAAGTGCCTCAGTTAGCATTAAGCTTACAGAACAAACAGCCAAACAAACAAAAGACAGACAGACATATCGATATATAAGTAAGCACTGTGTGTATTGATGTGTGAAGCCCACGCTGGAATGTTCCTCACAGGCAGAATGGCGACTTGTCCTGGCTGGTGGGATCGATGACCTTTTTAAAACACATCAAAGCGACCAAGCTGGGTCACCATCTCAGGGACACCCCCAGTGACTGCTTTGTCCAAAAAGACTCTGCTAACACCCAACTCTTTCAGAACATCGGAGGTGCTCTGTACTTTATTTTAGTAACTAAACAAGCATGGAAAACTCCCTGTCAATCTGAACATCCAACAGGACCCCGAAGTTGTTTTATGAACCTAAAAATAAGTAAGAGGTACTACATAAGTGCCTGTATCTGCATAGGCAGGTGTTATGTCAGATATTGCCAGCACACAGGAGGCAGGGGCAGCCTGGATGGGACCCCAGACCCCAAAGGCATATGTCCCCACACCAACATTGACACATAAAACTGTATGTTATCAGGACTCCAGGATTCCACACTAGGGCTGTAACTACAGGAGGCAGGCCCAAAACATGACTGAAAGTAGGCTTGTTAGAAATTTCTTGAAGCGTATCGAATCGCGATCTGTGCATCATTACACCCCTATGCCACAAATATCTAGACCAGGGGTGGGCAATCTTATCCGCAAAGGGCCGGTGTGTCTGCAGGTTTTCGCTGCAACTCCCAAATTAGGTCACTAATTAGAGGACTGATTGGCTGAAGAGTCCCCACACCTGGGTTCAGCTGACCTAAAGGTTACCCCAAAAAGCAGCGCGCACACCGGGCCTTTGCGGATAAGATTGGCCACCCCTGGGCTAGACACAGACACATACTGCAGGTATCAGGGAAATAAATGGGAGCAAATCACATAACAGAAACTCTTACATGTTTAGGATAATTTTTTAAAAAACATTTATTTCATTGTACTACAGGTCCAATAAAATACAGAATACATAATGAAGCATATGAAAAGTATAAAATATACTTCAAAACTGAATACTAGTAATCAACCAAATACCAAGTAAACATCACAGCCCTTTCTCAAGCTACTAATTAATACCAACTACTTTGATTAAAGCAAAAACAAAATGAAACAAAAACGACTGAATGTGACGACCTTCCCAGTCAGTGTCGCACTTTACTAAACAGTTCAGCCTTAGGATGTCTTGCGGCGGGACACGGGGTCATGTCACAAAATATTAAATGGAGCATGATGGCCCCCTTAACGGTCCCAACAACACAAGTGTGGCCAAAACACCACCAATGCTTTTTTGTTTCCCTTCAAGTCAGGCGACAGTAACTCACCCCAAAACTCGGGGTAACTCATTAGCACCGGGATGGGAAGAGGGCTGGAAACATATCAGACACTAATGTTTACCCGTCTTAGCAAGTCATTCACCGCTCCTTTGGTAATACACTAAGGCCAAACCACCTCCAACCCCAAACTGAGCTTCCTGAGTCACCACTCTGAACAATACAAAGAATGACAAGTTATTATTTTCATATTATTTTCAGTAAAGCGAGGAACAATGGCAGGAGATGTTCACAGTAGTGACTCCAAAACAGGCACGATGTGGGACTGCCCCAAAGAAGGTGTCATTTCGGCAGTATTAATGGCACCTTGTTTAGGTTAAAAGGAATAAAACAAAACATTTATAAAATAAGGCAGAAACGTTCCAAGAAGACCTGAGAGTAAACAAAATATCTGACTGGTAACAGTCAAAAGTTATATTGTTTGAAGACTGAACTTGCAATGTGGAAAACCATTCATGGGCGATATAACCTGAGACTGAGATCTGTCTGCTAATTTACCTGAGTTCTGCTTCCTAACGGGTCAGGAAATTGGGCTAAACAGGAAGCCATCCCACACGGTGGAAAGGATACAGCCCTCCCTTGTCGCCAGTGTCGTCAAGCACGATGACGCCAACGACTTAAGGATCTCAAAATTTCCCCTTACAGAAAAAAACATCCCAAAATACAATTAAGGGACGCCCCCCCCCATACAAATATTGACTGTTCATCCTAAAGGACACGTTTAGCTGTCCATAACCATGCGTTAAACGTGCCTTTTGACTTCAGCTGCGTGGCCCTATGCTGGGGACAGGAAGACGTTGAAGGCCACGGCAAACACGATGAAGAGGAAGTATCCCACAATGCACATCCAGAATCGAGGGTCCTTGAGGAGCTTCTGGTTGTAGCTGCTGAAGAACACGTAGCCGACGGTCATGCCTGCTATGCCGCCGGCAATGTGGGCAACGAAGGAGACCTGGCGGGAACAGGGATGGGCTCAGTACGGTGGGGGGGCCCGGAAGCTTACTGGATTCTGATAAGGGCCACAAGCTTTGCCACACAACTGATTGTGTTGCTCTTCCATCCTTTTGTTTCCCTTCAAGACCTAATGCTGATGCAAATGATACTTTCATGCTTATCAGCAGTGGTTACAGTAAAACATCTGTGCCATTGATATTCAAAGCTCGCTGATTTATCTCAGCAAGCACAACTGGAAGAGCCGGTTTAAAAGCTACAAGGATCGAGAGCAACACTGTAGCGGCATAAAAACACCGAGGGAACCCTGGACTTATTGTTCTAGTGAGAGGAAGAATGTTCAAAGATAAAATGAATGGCTCTGAAGAGGAAATGAGCAGACAGATGATGTGAAGTGCATGGAAGCTGGTCAGGCACAGTCACTGGAGAAATAAACAAAGAGATGACATAACATTCTGGGATCTCCCCTGACAGGAGCAGGACAGCTGCGATGCTCCCTGAACCTCAGGCATGGCTCATCTTCTGATGATCTCAAACATGTGACTTGACGATGGGCCACGAATGGGGGGGTGAGGTGCTGGGCACTGCTTCAGAAGTGTGGCCACAGGATGTGAGGTCACTTATTAATTTCAGCGCCAACTCTCAGAAGCTGGCTTCCAATGTGCTGTGGACAGCGGTTGGTGCCGAGTCACAGGATCCCTGACAATCCCACTCTTCCACTGCGTTATCAGCGTTTCCCAGTTTTAGGGATTTTATTGGTATGGCTCTTACCTTATAACCTGAATCATGAGTCAGAAACCTTCTGTAGACGGCAAACCCCATGTCTGTCCCGACTGGCAGAAAAGAGAGAAAAAAAAGCGGATGTCAGAGCTCAGGGCAGCACAGTTAGAGGTGGTGATCTCAGCTCTGATGAGGCTGCAAGCCACAGAGAATCGGACTGGGTTCCTGTGCCAACCTACCGATGAGCAAGATTGCCGCGATGCGGAAGATTCCCAGCAAGGGCAACATCTCCCTGAAGTTCTGCAGGAGAAGAGAGGCACAGCAGTCAGGGATGGGGGATGGGCTGCAAGTAGCATGCAGAGTAAATCAGGCCCGTATTGGGAGGGGGACTTGTAGGCAGTAAGAAGGTGGACTTACCACTATGGCGTTCATGAAGTAGCCCCCCATCAAGGCATAGACCCCACCTGAGGCCCCCACCAGGGCATTCAAGGGATCAAAGATGGAGCTCGCCAGAGAACCTATGGACAGGACAATCGCTCAGGGACCGGGAAACACAACAAACACACCTTCAGCCCGGAACCGGTTTGGAGTGAAGCAGGAAAAACCGGAAGCATGAGGAGGGCCCAGTGTGATCCCACAACAGGCTGAACGACAAGCCACAGCCTGTAGCTAGAGGGAGAGGAGCACCAGTAATCTGACTGGGGGGGAGGAAAAATAGGGAGTGGCTAATACCCATAAAGTCATAATCCTGTAACACTGGGATGAATGAATCTGTGTGTCCCACTTGGAATTTTATGTCCACAAACCAAGTGTGAATCTGTCCCCAAGCGCGCAGTGTGGAGCTACGGCAGGGGGCGCCAGCATCAGCTTACCTGCAAGTACGCCGCTCATGTACACCATGCCCACCTCGAAGCCCTTGTGCACCAGCTCCAGGGGAATGCCCAGCAGTAGCTGCATCAGCAGGTTTCCCAGGATGTGCTGCACCCTGTGCAGAT
>JAODLD010000014.1:271645-299031 GCA_026781065.1 Mormyrops boulengeri
CCCCCCCCCCCCCCCCCCCCCCCCCCCCCCCCCCCCCCCCCCCCCCCCCCCCCCCCCCCCCCCCCCCCCCCAGGGATAGCAATCAAAAATTAGACACAGCATTTTACTTATACGGCCCGCGACATGTTTATGATCCTTAACACTCACAGCTCGCTGGCCTGGCTCCATACCGCCGCATGATCTGGTCTTGTGTGAACTTCACAAAGGACTCGTACTGCTCTGAAAGGGAGAGCAAGGAGTAGATGAGAGATGCAGTGGGCCCAGCCCAATGTCAAGGAGCACCTGATGCCAGGGCCCCAAGCCATCACTATGGGGGCCACAGTATACCTCTATGGGTACACACATGCTGACCAAAGGTCAGGTGGGGCATTCCGTCCCACCTGCACAGCAGAATGATACCTGGAGGTCCCTCTTGATGTCATACCTGCAAGCTTTGTGTTGAGGATCTGTTCATACTCTTCACGGATCTTTTCTTCGTGGTCTTTGAGGAGACGTTCGCACAGGTAGCCCACCTGGCGCAAGGTAAACGAGGGCTGGTCCTTTTTCACAGACGAGGCCCCTGGAAAACATACTGTTAAAGGGTGCAATGGCCCACAAACACCAGCAGGGGGAAGCAGGTCAGTGGTGCCTGCTTCCCAGTCAAAGCCACATGAAATATGCCACATTCGCAACCAAGTTACTAAGCAGAGCCAATGAAACCACTAGGGCTTACCAGGTGGGGAGCTGGGGGCGGTGAGCGTGGGGCCGGTGCTCTGACACTCGCTTGGCCCAGCAACCTCAGTTTGGTTGAAGGCACCCTCCAGCTGCCGTCGCCGCTGGTAACGGCTATACTCCTGTTTGAGGTTCTGGAAGATCTGCTCTGTTGGGTGGGGGCAGAAGAGGGTCAGAAACACAGCTAAACCCAGAGGGCAGGAGCACTTTAATAAAAACCTGAGCCAAAAAAGACAAAAACAAAGCAATTAGAGAGTGTGATACTGGAGTTAGATACGAGTGGTAGGACCACAGAGTTGGTAAATGTATCCCATGCCAGTACAGGGGAGTGAAACTCACACCTGTGAGAGCTGGATGGCATCATTTTCCTGAGCAGACAGCAAAAGCACCAAACATCTATGAGCCAGGCTCAGGCCCTGATGTTATCAACATGCTTTCCCAGGGAGTGGCAAACTGAAAGTTTGACACCACAGTCTTCTAGCAGAAGTCAAGTTGCCCAACCTCCCCAGGGGAATTTCAGCTCAGTGGCCCCACCTCCTCAGCCACATGAACAGACAGCAAAAACACAGCTGTAAGCTGTCTTCTTCCCCAAAAGACATTCCCTGCTGATACAGAGCAGAAGTGAAAACAGGCCATAAGAGTGTGGTGAGCCCTGTCCTGTAGTCACTGCTTAGAGCATCCTTACATTACAATGAAGCAAGTTTAACAGACGGCAGCTGAAAGCAGGACAGCAAAGCATGGCACAGGGGGGAGGGAGTGTGCGAGGGCCACACTGCAGAAAGGGCATGCATAAGGGTGACAGGTAGCAAGCTGGCCAAGGACAGAGTTCCATCAAAGGGACAGCTGTCCCATTTGGAAAGAGGTTCTCACTAAGCTATAAATAAATAGGTATGGTCCCCAGCTGTGAGAGTCTTTCCTAAGAGCAGGTTGATTAAGTAACTAAATGGGGGAAAAGGGGTTACCACCAGCTCTGGCTCTAGAAGGACTATGGTGAAAGTGACTGACCACAGCAGCAGCAGACTGAGCGGCCTGCAGAGCACTAGGGCATGAGGGGGATCCTTCCTGTGTGTACAAAGGCTCTCTAACCAAGGGTGTCTGCACCACCACTGTTTAATTTGGTACTGTCCTTTCACAGCTGAACAAAGCAGATGCACACGCAGCTTTCACTCTGTACCGGCATTCAGGCAGTGGAAAAGGGCCGACCCAGACAGCCCAGGCGCAGACATTGCGACGCAGCACCGCAAGACCCAGGATTAGGCAGAGTCTGGCCTGTCATCTGGCCCTGTTTAAACAGCCGTGCAGCAAGCTCATCCAATCGCAATTCACTGGGAGGGGAACAATGTGGACCTTTATGTTCCCCAGGCTTCTGGGGGAACGGGGGTGTACTGGTATGCAGTCAACAAGCCCATTAGGAGAAGCAGCACATGCAAACTAGGCAGCCGGTTTGAGAGAGAAAACATCCACCTATTCATCCAATCCCAAACTCAGGGGCACATCCTCCCGCATTATATCCCCAGACTTGATAGGATTCCCCTGGAGGTCAGTTCTGACTGACGCGAAACACAACCCCAGCCCCCACTTGACAGTGAATCCTATACTGCCTACTGAATCCCAGGCTCTGGCGTTGCCTAGCAACAGCATGACCCCACAGTGCTGGGATGGAGCTATCAATCATTTGAACTTCCGGTAGAGGCACAGCGGAAGAGACTAAGCCGCCAGACAATAGGGGACGACAAAGGCACAAAAGCAGAAAGAAAAGGGGGCAGGTGAGCTTCTACTGCTGACTCTCCCCTCCAACCCTCATTCAATTTTCCTCACCACTGGTTCAGCACAATACTGAGATTTTAGGGGCCCGCAGTCAGAGCTGGGCTTCACAGTACCGACCAAGCCAAGTCTGCATCGGGCCAAAGGCTCTTGCAGGGAGGGGGCTGGACAGGAATGAGGAGGAGGTGAATTTTAAGCATGGTTCCTGCCTGAAATCAGAGCTATATGGGGGTGGCGGGGAGGCAACTTTACTGGCAGAACTGCTCTAGACAGTCAAGGTCTCAACCCAAAGCCCAGCTCACCCCCTAGGCAGACGATAAGGGCTCAGAGGAGGGGCTAAGAAATTAACTCATTCATCCACATCCACTGAACGATCTCTGTTCACATAACAGCCACAGACAATTGCAGCAGGTTGTCTCTTCTCTGGAGATGACCAGCAATCAGTGCCCTTCACAGCTGTCTGGGTTTGTGGTGCCTGGTTGCAGTCCCTGACCATAGAGACACCTGACACCAGCTGGTGTCAACCCCACCCAGACAGCACTGGGGCAGAGACACCAGAAGCACTGTCACCCCCCCTCCCCCAAAAAAGTAACCCCAGAGCTCCTGTACTGCAAGCAACCCCATCATCTTGCTGGCTAAATTAACGTGTCCTCCAGTAGACGAAAAAAAAAGGGGGGGGGGGGGATTAATTCAGACTGACTTTCCATTACAGCAGACAGGCTTTAGTGCCAGGTTCAGTTTAGCGTATGGTATTATCACCATTTGCAGGCTGTTAGCCACGCCTCCAGCATTGGTTCCAAGATGGATAAGACATCACTGCATTCACTATCAGCCCAAGAACCACAAGCAAGTCAACACGAGCCAGCAATCACAAAGATGATTGATCTCGAAAGCACACCGAATTCATCATAATACCTGCAGGTGTCCATTGTCATAAAAGAACGAAAAGCACATAACCCACCCTGCAACTAGTGTTTACAAAGCATTAAAGCTGAACGGCGCATGACTCTGGGGAATGTACCAGTTAAGACATGATTGGCTAAAGTTAGTTAGGTTGATTCTTAATGCCATGCCAGCAACTGGGGCTATATTTACGGAGAGAGTATTGTGTTTTAATACACATATAAAGAACGAAGGAGGTGAAAACTTCATAAACTATATTACAGACCATTACAACAAGATGCTTAAGATCAGCTTTCAACAATTGGTTAAAACCAGAAGCAAAATAGCTACTGCTATTAATCTGCAGGAGTTGTTGGCATCGAGATGCGATAGATCTCATTGAGAGCCCATGAACAGAGCAGTGGATCAGTGGATGAATGCAAGCGAATGATGCATCTTCCTCTGACAGCTTGTTGGATTGAGAAGGCTAATTACACCTATATTACGCACCCCCAGAAAGGCACTAAAAGCCCCTGGAGACCAGACCACATGCACAGCAGCAGAGAGCAGATACCTCCCATCTAGCAGCGAGGAGCAACTGAACGCAGCGTCAAGAGTAATTGCCATAATCAGCTAAATCAAACTGAAGAACTTCAAATCAAACACTTCAGCTGGGCCACAAACACTGGGATGCCTTCCAATGCATTCAAACAAAGGGAGGGGACAGTACCTTCAGCATGCAAGCCCAAGCTGGCTTCTACCCTAGAGATCTCTGGAGATTAAATAAAAAGAATTCCTGCCTTACAACCTCTATGCCTTTTGCCAAGTATTTCCCTCTGCAGGACTTCCCAGAACGATTCCACCCCAGGGAAGAAAAACTAAAACTAATTCATGGAGCCACTTCTCCAGACTGTTTGGTCAGCCTCAGAATACCATCCAAAAGCCTTGCAGTGCCACAACCTCTGCCAGGGACTGGACAGACAGAACACATCCACACACACCCATTTCTGCTCCTGAGAGCAAAGGGTGTCCTGTTGCTGTGTTCCTCAATTCTACAGGACAGCAAATGAGGAATAACTGGAAGGCAGCCACCAGACAGCCAAAGTGGGGTGCCAACTGAAACCAAAGTGTGTGACTTGTGGCAGCAGCAGGAGCAATGAGCGAAGAGGGAGTGGGGGTTACGTCAGCAGTCCAGGAGGAGAGCAGGGAAAAGTTAGACCAGGAATAAAAGAGGAATCGATGGAACAAAGGAAATGGACACCTGACCGTATCCGACACAGCACCTGTAACAGACCGCTTGATCTCTGAAAGGACACGGTGGTATTCAAGACAAACACCAAAGTACTGATGGTGAATTTGTGAACGAACAAGAAACTGCTTCTACTACGGGTTTCACCATGCAATTTAGACCACAGACAGACGGCGACTTATTAGCAGACTCAATTAAAATTCCTCCCATGCAGATCCGTGATGGGGGGGAGGCTATCATGCTGAACTGTAGCAGGACCTGCTCTTATTTTAAATGCACGAGATAGGATTTACTGTGGTGCACAAAAACAGCTTCTCAAAATAGTGGAAGCTACCAAATGCAGTAAGGGGTCAGTCATTACGAATCGCACTGTGGTGTAATCCATGCTGACACAGTCCGGCATATTAAAATATCAAACTGGATTCAAAGCAAAGCAGCAGTTTAATCAGGATTTAAACAAGCTGGGGAGGGATTATCTGCTGTCAGACCTCCTCCCATAGAGTCCGACAATGTTCACAGGATTACAGCAGCAATATCCAGGTAACTCTTCCGTACCCACCCCTCCAGCCTCCGCACCACTGAATTCCCAAATGGAGGGGAGTTTCAGATGAGTGGACAGGAAGACAGCAAACAGAAGAAAAAAAAACCTGAACAATGTCCTCTTAATTGGAGGGGGTGGGGATGTAAGAAAAGGTTAGATCCAAGTCTGACACCAAATACATAACAGACCCATAACGAGGTGTCTTAGGGAAACTGTGCAGTCTGTACATGCACACCACGAAAGCACGTTGCTTCCTTTATTCGACAGCAGTGAAGCACTATTTTGGTACTGCTGACATAAATGGCGCATTTACACAAAGGACAGACGCGGCGACGCGGTGCGAGACAGCCGGAGGCTTGCGTGCGTCGCCAAAAAAGGGAGAGGGTCCAGTAGCGATGCGATAGGCGCCGCGTCCAAACACCACCAAGCCATTAAGTCGGCTTCATCTCAGCATGAAATGCTATGACGGTGGAAAAATCTATACACGGTCGCTTATAACCACCGAGTAGAAACGCAGGCAGGCAATATATAGATTAGAGACGGATGTGCGAGAGGCCGGCACACGCACACCAGCATCCGACAGCAGCACTCACACAAAGTGTGAATTTGAAATGCGACATTTCTCCGCAACAAGAGGAAGAGCGTGCACCCAACCCCCCCATCCCCACCCCCTGGGGTGTCTTATTCTTACGTGTTAGAGAGACGCACGACACCGCCCGGAGTGATCCGGAACAGGCACGCACAACCCCCCTCTCAATTTTTAAGATCTATATTATATCACATCATTGCCAGAGCGCGTCAAGATGCCTATAGACAACTCGGCTGTCGCCGGTAAACTTCACACATAATATATCCAACGCTCACGAGCCGACACGAAAAGGAAAGGAAACGAGACGACAGACAAAAACAAAACGAGCTGGGGAGGGGGCAAGCGGCTAACGAGTTAGCATTGGCGTAAGGCGTCATTTATAAACCAACGGCATAACGGGGTTCGCGCAATAACTAAAGTAAAAAAAAAGACAAGTACAAAACACTCGGCAGTCATAATAACCAGAAACATACCAAAGGATAGAATGCTAGTTAGACCCGCTGCTACATAAGCCCCTCCCAAGAGAAATCGAAGGCAAGGCCGAGCTAAGCTAGTTAGCATTAGCGGCGGCCAGCCTCAGTCGACCGCACTCGCCGAACTGGGCCGTGAAATAACTCCGAACTGCCAGGCGGCGGCCTACATGCTCTCGCTCTGGATCCCGGTGTTGTCTTTAATACCGTTACCCAGATCTCTTAAATAAATCTGCGTGTAGTCTTACGGCCCCCCTCCTCCTCCTCCTCCTGGGCTCTCTCCACTCCACCCCAACCCCCCTTCCATCGACCAAATCCCACCCGTTTCGCACCATCAAATCCACGTATATCTTTCTTGCTCCCTTCCAAACTACTCACCTGGTGTGAGCCTGGGCTCCCCCCCAAGCGCCTGAGGCGACATGGAATGCGACGGGCTTTCGGCAGCCGGCCGCAGGCTGCGCCTCTGCGGCGACGGGGTACCCGGCGTCCCCGGCAGCGGGTTGCACCTCCTCCGCTTTGGGGACTGGGGGCTAAGAAGGACCTCGAACTCCATCGAGCGCTTTAACGTGGCCCCGCACGCCATGTTATCTCGGGGTATACGTGAGATTTAGAAAAAAACAAATCAAAATTTCACTGCGAACCAAAAGACAAAGGTCCGAACTGGCTATTAAAATTCAATTGTTTCCTTTGCACCGTCGTACAGTCCTACAATGGCGTCTCTGACCGGGTTTATCTGCCAACTGCCGAGCTCGGATGAAACTCCGCTACGTCACGGAGAAGGACTGTACCATTCTCCAGGAAAAGGGAGAGATAGGGCAACAGTAACACCAATTTCATCAATAAAGAAGAGTTTTAACTGCGCAAATATGCATACATTAATTTTACAAAATATACACATGCATGTGCACCCTAGTGAGTATTTAGAAATTTGTGATTACGAGCATGTAAATAATTCAAATAGTCACCGTGGCACCGTTCAGTAAGTAGCACTCGTTGTAAAATTAAACTAAAAAGTAGACCCTCACGAGACCAAACAACTTGCCTGGTGAGTGACGTCATAAGTGGGTTGCGTCTTTTATATATACATATATATATATATGATTTATATGATTCATTTATATGATTTAAAACAATCAGTTTAATTTTATTTGCTGCGTCACCACTGCAATGTGTAACCGCTGTTTTCGTTTTGAATGCAGTTTATCTTTACTCAATCCAATCTCTAAAGCAAACTTGTAGACGATTTATATTGCCTGTGACGTTTAAACGTCGACCACCTTGCATGATGTCATACAGCTTGGTGTACCCCTCAATCACATATAACCTTCTCTAACTTAAAAAAAAAGTTGTACCTTGAATCTCTTCAAAACAATTTGGACATGTTTTCCCTCTGTGTGAATTATGTGGTTATAGAAGTTTATTGATGGACCTGAAAAAGAGAAAAAATGACTTGTACCCTTACTTTGTGTTGTATGTGTAATCGTGACGTGTGTGAGCATTCCTCTCCGGTATGTATCTCCCCGCGTTTGAGCGCTATGTTTGGCTCTGTGTTATCGTTGGTTGTTGTGGAATCTGTTTCAAGATTATCATGAAGAATAACTTAATATCAATCGGTCTCTCCTTGTTTTCATTCGCCGCTACCGCGATGCTTCGGTTTGCCGGGCGTCGAGGTATTTATAGTACTGTATTATTACGGTGACCCGATAACCCATGTCAGGGAGGACACTCTGAGCTAGGACAGGGATTGTAAATTACCATTTCGATTAAAAGGACCCGGATTTCACTTTAGCACTGAGTTATTGCTGTGTGCTTTTTGGTCAGTCTCCTATAATCATGAATGTGTCACTAATGCTAATGGGAAATAGCTGGATGAGTCTTTCAGTCAAGGAAACAAACCAGTCAAAGATAGTCATAGTAAAACTATTTAGCCGAGCACAGGAGCCTTTCAATTTGAAGGTAGTTTGTAAAACCTGAAGTAGCTCAAAGTGTCCTCCCTGACATTATCTGGTCACCCTAACTGTATTGCACTGGATTTGCTAATGGTGAATATATTGCATTTGTTGTGTGACCACTTTGTTATTGTTGAACCTATTGTATGTACTCAGACATGCTGCAGCAAAAGAATTCCCCTCTGGGAGCCAATAAAGTGTACCTAACACTAAAACTACACTGAAAGCACATTGTTGAAGGCCACAGTGGTCAACTCATGCCACCATGGTTGAGGATTGAAATCTCTAACCCATGGTCACTCGGATTCCCCTGGCTACTCTGGTTTCTACCACTGTTCAAAGGCTTAAAGATTAAGTGA
The DNA here is from genome assembly GCA_026781065.1 of Mormyrops boulengeri. NCBI lineage: Eukaryota > Metazoa > Chordata > Actinopteri > Osteoglossiformes > Mormyridae > Mormyrops > Mormyrops boulengeri. The sequence continues at coordinate 280,160 of JAODLD010000014.1, forward strand.
ATCGGTGTCTGTAAATGTACCTTATTGAATGTGTGTAGCTGAGAGTGGCCCCCATCTTGTGCTTACTGGGGGAGACTTCAATCTGACCACAAACCAATGCTGGCTAAGTGGTTATGGGAAAGGGGCAGATGTTAAAGACTTCGTGAAATTGCAGTTGACATCTGTATTTTATTGAAATTTCAGCTCCATGGAAGAACTTAAGAATCCATTTCTGTTCACCACACACACCAGTTCACCAGATTGCTAGGTGGAGGGTCTGAGGATTTACACCAAAGCAAAGAAATATATCCTTGGAAACCATTTTATTTTTGTCAAATTTATTAAACATCAAATGACAATTGGTACAACTGGTATACACTGGTGCATTTCCGGTGCAATGTAAAAGGGGGCAGTGAGTGGTTCAGCAGGTGAAGCCTCTCTGCCTGTGATCACAAAGTCACCAGTCAAGCCTTGGCAGAATAGCCCATGGGCCCTTGAGCAAGGCCCCTAACGCGCCACCTCCAGAGCACTGCACACTGTACTCATACTTCTTCAAATGCCAAATAAAGGATCATTTAATTTCAGTTGTTACTGCTTGTAAGAAATGCTCTTGAGAAATGCAATGCAATTATGGTGTATGTAGTATTTTCTATAGTAAAAATGCATCATGCACTGCATAAACCCAACCCAGTCTCCCAGTCCATGTAATAGCCTTTACATAACACTGTGTTAGAACTGAGCAGAGAAAACTTTTGCTGCAGCTGTGGGTCATTCATCACTGTTTTCCTCTCTCTCTCTGGTTACATGATGTGTACATTACCCCCATGATGGAAGGACCCATCTGGACTTAAAAACAGACCACAGCACACATTACAGAAGCACACATGGCCTCTCTCATAAACCAAGGGTTTAGTGTTGACACCATTCACCTGAGGCACAGTAATGGTTACAAGAACCCTGCCTTCTGCACAAAATGCAAGTCTTTGACCTTAGGCAGTGATGAAAAGTAGTTACCTAACAAAACCTGTCACAACTGCACTGCACAATTACCAGGGAAGGTTAATTATGAAATACCAGAATCCCAAATTTTCCCTCTAAACATCGCAGGAACGTCAAGTGATGTTTGCTCAAGGTCATTCAAGGTCACCCTCTCCTTGAACTTTTCTTTGCAGTTAATTCATTTTTCAGAAAATTTTATTCAGTTTATTTCAAGGATCCTTTATTGGGAAAGTCACTTCATATATAAACACCCACTGCACACAACATACTGAATACAATATGGAAGTTTAAACAAAAAATAAGTGATATCATTACCAATAAGCCATTTTACAAATAAACTATTTACTGTTAAGATACGTGTAAGAAAAACACATTAAACATCCAAAATGATGTGGTTGTAATAAATACAAACAAACACTTCTTAAATTACATTCAAACTGCCATCAAGTCATGGAAATGCACCAATTTGATACATGTAACAATATTTTAGGAGCATTAAATATATTTTATATGCTGACCAGAAACATGAAACTGTAAAAACACTACGTTGATCACATGGCCCCGAGACAAACACACAAAGCGTGCATGAGTCTTTTCCATTTGTCACGGAGCTGTTTTGCCTCTCCTCTCCTCATTCCCGAATGTTCCCCATCATCGCCTGGCTCACTTCCTGAGGAGCTCCATCTGCTGTTTTTCCACCCTTTCGGCCATCGAATTCACGACAGAGCATGTGAACGTCCCGCCCTCAGCCTCAGACGCCAGGTTGTCGCTGCTGCCGCTGACCCCACCTCCGCTTTGGCCGCCGGCCTCCGTGGGCCCCCCAGAGATGCACCTGCGGGCGACCCGCCGGCCCCGACGCAGCACACGCATAAGGGCTCCCTGCATCTCGCGGCAGCGCAGCGCATATAGCAACGGGTTCACAGCAGAGTTCACCAGGCACAGCGTGCTGCAGAAGGCGAAGGCACGCTGGTGCACCCTAGTGAGCGTGGTGGAGACGTCCACCAGCATGAAGGAGAGCACCGGCACCCAGCACACGGCCAGGATGAGCAGGATGAGGCCCAGGGTGCGCGCCAGTCGGATGTCCATGCGCATGCGGGCCTGGCCGCCTGCACCGCTCTGAAGGGCCATCATGGCGGCCTCGTGCTGGTGTGCCCGCCAGAGGACCAGCCCGTAGGCACCCAGTATGAGCGCCAGTGCCACCAGGATGAAGCCTGTCCAGCAGGCCAGGTAGTAGTTGTCAATGTAGGGGAAAAGGAGGGAGCAGGGTGGGTTCAGCCCAGTAGGGCAGGACCAACCCAGGAGGGGCAAGAAGGCCACCAGGGTAGTGGTGGCCCAGAGGGCCCCCAAACTGGCCAGGGCTCGGCGGCGGGTCACCAGGCTCTTGTACTGGGAGGCACGGTGGATGCAGATGTAGCGGTCCAGCGCGGTGAGCAGGAGGCTGCCCACAGAACCAGTGAAGGCCAGGGTGACCCCGCCCAACTTGAAAAGGTATGCGCGGGGGCCATCCCGCCGGAGGTGCAGGTGGAAATCCAGGAAGCTGATGGTGAAGAAGCAGCTGGCAAAGACATCAGCAAGGGCCAGGCTGCTGATGAAGACGAAGGAGGGACGACGGCGCAGCGTCGAGGAGGCGCCTATCAGTGCGAGCACCAGCACGTTCTCCAGGAAGGTGACGGGCCCCGCCAGACTGCATATGAAGCCGATGGCGCTCTTCTCCACATCTGACAGCACCATGTAGCACTCCAGGTCTGAGCAGTTTACCTGGGAGTTGTTATTACAAGGTGTGACCGGCCCAGCCATCTCTGAAACACGCTCACACCTACATGAGGCGCTGCTGAAGATGCTCTTAAGTTCAGTTGTTCCTTATAAGTTTTCGTGACGTGCTGGAAAACACAGAACAGCACATCAGCATCTTTTCCCATTAATAAATACTGACATCATCACTATTTCCAATTGCTTTCACACACCCATAGTACAGTGACCAGCATATAATTATCAACAAAAACGAGGTTATTTTATCCTTCGGCCACTAGGTGGCAGCAGCAATAGAACTTTCAAATTTGCAATCTGTGGATACCGTCATTCGATTTATCTAATCTCATAGTGAAGCGTTTGTCTCACCAGAAGAGGGAGGGTGGTGACTCAGCACTTTTGGGGTAATTTAACTAAGGCTAATGTTTTTTTAATGTTTTCAGAAAAGGTGGTTTTATGTATTTTCAAAATATGACTGATGGAGAAAGTTAGCCGCTTTGGTGCCTTTGAATCTCCAGCCCCCTCCCTGTGACTCTGGACTACGTAAGTGATTAGAAGATGGATGATGTTTTTAACCAATGATTGATTAAATTTTAATATTTTGATAAATTTTGCTTTCCCCTTAGTCTTTTTCTAGCTAGACAGCAAACTTTGGAGTTTTTTTTGTAATTTTTTTGAAGACGCATTGATGAATCTGTCTCTGAGTGTGATATCCATTGGTTGTGACCACATCCAACACAGTCCACTTGAGACACAGGCCTCAGAACGGTGGTAGGCGGGACCCTGGCAGACATCTTGTGGTTCTCTGTGAGGATTAGAGGGCTGACTTTCCACACAGGAGCATGTCCACGCTGTGTTGCACAATTTGTGGCGGTTTTATCAACAGGAAATGAAGATCTGAAACATTTTGTCACAAAGTTTTTTTTTCCCCACTTGCTGTATCTGCTTCTTCTTTCGACTGTCAGTCTTTTCCTCCTCACACACGCACACACACACTCGCACACACACACACACAGACCTTTACTCATATCTTTGTGGGGGCCATACATTCATTTCTATGGGAAAAACCCTAATCCCAACACTGACAACCTTAACCCTCAGCCCTAACCGTAACCATAAGTAACCAAACAAAATACTGAAATTTTGCATTTTCAGCTTTTTTTGCAGACTTTTGCATTTTCAGTTTTTTGATTGCATTCACAGATTTTTATAAGATAAAGTTTGCACTTGTGGGGACCAAAAAAATGATCCTCACAATGTCAGAATTATAGGTTTTTATCATATTGTGGGGACGTTTGGTATAAATACATAACTCACACACAGACACACACACAGATACGCACACTTATCTGATAATGTTAGCATGCCTGCAGTTGACCTTGGACCTACCAGAGATTTTTTTTCTCATCTATTAAACTATGGAATTTTCATTCCTCTGTTGTCTTCTGACATTTATTGACTATTTATTTTTTACCGCCTAGTTATCTTTAAGCATTGTATGTGCGCAAGTGACACTTGTTTGATTCTTTGTTAAGTGCATTGGACCAACCATTTAAAAATAAATTGAATTGAATTGAGTCACTGATTAGACAGGCCTCAGCCTTTGTAAAAGTGGGACACTTGAGTCCCTCAGTAATAACCCAGCACATTTTCTGTTGTCCCCATAAAAGCAAAGTCTCTGTTTGGGGGATTACACTTCACATGAGGTGGTACATTTTTAACAGGCCCTAAATTATTATTTTTGATTGAGTGACAGCAATCTGCGTTTTTATGAAGCACAGTAGACTCCATCAGTCACCGAATTTAAGCTCTCTAATAACGGCACCCTCAGAAGGGTGTTCAAGTTCTGTGTACAAGCTAGCCCAACTGCTTAAAGCACTTCAGTGACCACTGCATTTAAATTTATGCATTTAGCAAACCCTTTTGTCCAAAGCAATGCACAAGAAAGGCAAATAGCACATTACAAACGTTTGTGCTGTCGAGGAGTTGTCTAGGTATAAGTGCAGCTAGGCTGAGCTTCCACTGAATACCCAGGTACAGGTGTAAGAAATTCTGGAGCATGGTGTCCTTGCATTCAGACATTCCCAATGTGCCCCACATTAAAACTGTGAAATGGTGAGAACATTATTCAAAACCTAAGGATTCCAGTGGTGCATCCGAATCTTCCTTCCCCTTTGTGGACCCATGACGTCCCCCAACACTTACGGTAGTGGGGGTTATTTTTGCTGAGACCTCCTGAATGGCTTGGGCATTAATTGCAGGGAGTGGGTTTTTGGACAAACTGTGTAGAGGATCTGGGTCAGGTCTTTCACGCGGCCGCCAAGAGACTTTCAGGCTCCCTTGCAGTTCACAGCTCTCCCCTTCCGCAGATCGGGTACCCAGTCGGCTAGTCATAACATTTTGGCCCTTTTCAATGTCACTCAGGTCTTTACCCTGGCCCATTTCTTCTACACTTAACACATGGAGTACAAGTAGCAAATGTGAGCCATCTACTTTACGTCAACATTATTCGTTTCTTTGGGGGTGGTCGTCACGTGGACAGAATATGCACATATGCAGAGGAAACGAGGAATGGATGGGGATTAAAATTGGTCCTGGACTTTGGGGTCCCCCGTGTAAATTTAGCAGGTTGGAGGTTCCTCTAGTGGCGATGTTAAGTTTTTACAAGACAAATTTCACTGCAGTGTTTGGCTTTGACAGAACAAGTGAGATAGGAGGTGAAAAGCTGATTAAATTAAATTAAATTAGGAGTGACATTGCTGTGACAACTCTTCAGAACAAGCTGGGCCCTTTATGGGTTTTGATCATCTATCTGGCGTTTTTTATCACAGACATGTATACAATATCAGGGTCCATAACATTCATTTGCTGATAAAAATGCTGGTAAAATATTTTTTGATATATAAATACATATTAGAGTGCTAAAGTGCATCTAGTTGAAAGCCATGTTCCTGATTGCATGCTTATCATTACTAAATACAGCACATCACTCAGATGATGACACTCCTACTCCTCACGCGAAAACCTCTGTACATTTTGCAAGTTCTTTGCCAAAATTCTCTAATAAATAGGTTGTCATTTTGAACTTGTGGCAGGGGAGAGCTACGGGTGGGCAAAGGATCATTTACTATGCCCCCCCCTCCGACAACTTTTACTACGCCCCATCCTCTCCCCCCAAACACACACACACACACACACACACACACACACACACACACAGAGAGCTGGCCACCATACTATAACGGAACTGACTTATGGACGAGAGGTGAAGGAGTGACTTGGGAGCCACTTCTTTTCATCCGCAGATAAACAAAAGTCTTTTATCTAAAATGACACAGTGTTAAATTAAGTGTTAATACTTTGGTATGGGGGCAACACAGTAGCTACATAAGCAGGACTGCTTTAACTCGCTAAAACATTTATTATAAGTAACTAAAACGCTGTAAACCTAAGATGTATTTTCTAAATAAACTTCAATAACGTGTAAACAAACGGGACGTCCGAAGTCACTTAGGTATAAGGTTTTAAAGCAAATTGTTTCAACATCAGGTATCGGATAATATCGGCAATGTGTATCGCAAATGTGAGACGAGCACCTTTTATTTAAACCAAGTGACAGTTTTTTTTCTCTTTTTTGTAATAGTTGTGTACGTTTATATATTTACATATTTTGAATGCATTGTCTTGCCTGATGCCCGGTAAAAAAAAAAAATTATCAGTACAACTAAATTGTATAAATTTATTCCGTTATCTACATTAGGCTATAGTTTACAGTTAGTGTACCCTTTTCATCTAAACCACATATATCCCGGCGCTAACGTAAAGTTATGTTAATTTTACTCCAATTGGGATTTCCTGTCTGAAACGGGGTAGGCGATACTGCAATTCAGAATTTTGGAACAAACTGCTTTGTTTGCGTCAACCTGAATAAATAAAACGCAAAGGTGTATCACTGACTAGCCCCAATGTGGTTTACAGTCTTTTTAAATGAATGGTCTGGTTTACGATAACTTGATTTCATATGGTTGCCGAAATTACCCGTAAGCAGTTGACAACAAAGAGTAAAGGAACTGGCGGTAAGTAGACGATGCTGGCCTCCGCTGCTCAGCACCTATTTAATGCTCTGGTTTTAGTTAGCCTGGAATTTTAACTACTTCTGACTGAACCATACCGTATAGACTTTACTTATTCTTCCAAGATTTCCTGTTTTCTGCCAGGTGTGTTACCTGTACAACCTCCTATTGGAACGTGTGCCGATGGACATTGATAGACACCGTTTGTGAGCTTTGGTATTGTCTGGGTAATTAAATGTCTAATACATAATCTCCATTGCAAAGAATTCTTCCCAGTCTATATCCTCAAGTTATTTAATTTTCTTATTTTCATCTTTACAAGGTAATCCACAGCTGATGAACCAGTCAGAGAATAAATCTGTAACTGTAATTGTACTTCTAATTGCTTAATATGTAGCCTGTTTCGTGTGCAGGAATGCTTGTTTTTTTGCAACATATTGCTATTAAGTGGTTGGAAGAATTAAACTCTGGAAGTTCCGGCGATATCCCAAGCCAAGACTTGTTTTACTTGAATATGTGGGTTTGTCTAATGTTATGTAAGTGATGTGATTGAGTAAATATCTAGGACCACAGTGCAGGTTTTCAATGAATGAGTTTGAGTGCACAAGTCTGAAACAGTGAGTGTATTGTTTCCTGGCTTGTTACCTGTAGCCAGACAAAGATGGCTCTCTGCTCTTTGGTACTGGGCTTCTCGATGGCTGATGCTGCCACATAACTTTGTGACCAGGTGTGAGGAACTTTGACTTTACTCTTTCCAGACTTGTTGAGGATGTTTGTTTCATTCCTGACTATACCTTTAATGCAGGGTCTTCTGCTAAAAAGGGGCCTCGGCTAACCTTGTTTAATACATTTTTAAACCAAGATTTGCCCCCCATCTCGCAGGCTATTTTACGAGATTGTCCCATATTGTCCCATATGTGGTAAAAAAAAAAAAAGCTGTGTCCCATTTTCAATCAATGCAGTACAAGATGCAGCTTCACCTGCATTTTCACATCCAGACTTCAATACAATATAATATGGACTGCGCCACAGATCGATGACCACCCTGACAGCCTCTGTATGCTGGTGCAGCTCCACACACAAGCAGAACACAGAAAGTCATACTGGGCCACACCTTCACACCACCTGCTAAACTCTGACTGTTAGGCGACTCCTGTGTCAGTCATCCAATAGTCTCTGATTGGCTCTTTGGGGCTTGTTTTATCAGACGAGCATCTCAGAACACCACGCTCTTTTTATCAACCCACAGTTTATGCAAATTCACGCACATTAGATGATACGGATCACATTTAGACGCTCACGTAAACAAACACACACATAAAATAACATTGCAAAAAAATGAATTGTCTTTCGCCTCCATCTCTGAGCTTATCTATTATTTTGCATTTCTGTTTGTTTAAATAAAAAAAATATATTTGTATTTATATTACTTTTAAAGATTTAAGTGTATAAGATAAATAATTTTCTGTAGTCTCCCGAAATTGAATGTAAAAACTTAAAATACAAATAGGTCAAATACAGAGTATTATTATTCTCCTGCTTGAAACGAGTTTGTGCCCTATTTATGACAAGAGAATTAAGCAGTCTACGGAGTAAAGGACCAAACCAATTCCGGTTCCTCCAATGTTTTCCTTATTTATTACCAAGCCCCTCTGGCTGTTTATATTGAATAACTATTGACAGACTGCCGTCATTTCTTTTTTATTGAAAATTTTTTCTCCCCTTTACTATCTTTGGTCACCTACATGAAAGCCTCAAGCAGTGGGGGATTTAAAGCAAGCGGTTAGGAGAATAGGCTACAACCGCCACAATTTATCATTAGTTCTATTTTGTTATGGCAATTTTTCCCCCCAATTAACTGCAGACGTATTGGGGAGTTTACGTATATGCCACGCCTAGCACAGATATATGAAATAGTGTGTGTGGTGCCGGTATGTGAGTGGATTCAGTGATGCAGGGGACGGAGATTCTTATATATTCTTACGACAGAGAGGGAATAATTGGTTTATGTCGCCCTTAACACCAGGAAACGTGCCTGCAATGAATACTGTAAACGTGCATGGAGTGCGGTTCATTTTTGAAAACCATTTGGCCCCTACGAAGGCTTGCTGAAAAATCAGTTCTTTCAATCTAATTGCTTTCACTTTGAGAATCGATTCTAGTGGTAAAATATCAGTTCTGACCCGGTAATTCTTACTTGGTAATTTAAATGTTTATATTATAATACCATCAGGGGCCTCGTCAGGCCTGTTTTTAGCCTCTCCAAATAAATGTATATTTATTGGCTTAAATCATGAATAGTTTGTTGTCTGATAAAAAAAAACCCACCCGGCTCATCGAGTATTATTTTCAGGGTTGGGTCGACTAGGTATCGCGATCGGTATCGGCGATACCAGTTTTGGGTCAAATCCGAAAGGAAAATCAGTTGTAACACCCATTCCTACTGCTGACAGATGAAGCCACGCCAGATAAGCTCCAAAGAGGAAGAAAGTACGAATGGAGAAGAGTCGTAAAGGGGAAAAAAGACTATCTAAATAACATGCATGCTTATCATAGAAAGAACATTGCGTTTAAAATAAATTAATCAAAGGCGGGTACAGTACAGCTTTCCAAACCTTATATTTATCAATCCATCTATGAAGGTATGGTTTGGCGCCAAAAGATTCGTTACATAAACACCAAACAAGTGTATTGTGCAAGACACTGTATTAAGCAAGATACATTGGACACATAACAGTAATAAGTTACATTAGTTTTCATGGATAAAGATTTCCCTATGTTGTTCTGAATGGCTGGGTTCATATATAATCTAACCTTTCGTAATAGAAGCTACGTTTGAAGACAAACGGGACACTAACACAATTAATGATCTGCTGCAAAAGAAAAAGAAGAAGAAACCAGCTCCAATATAGAGAATTACAGAAACAGCTAATGAGATTTCCGCTAGTGTGAATTTCTTCTGTGGGAATTGTACCATGGGGTGATATGCGGACACTTAATTAGTGCGTATCTGATGTTAGACAGCATCCCTGTGTTAGTGCGCTCTTCTGTCGATCCGGGGAGAATCACGCTTGCAAAAGAGGTTTCAAGGCTTGCAACAAGTCATCATGCCCACAAAATGAAAAACAAGACAATGCAACAAGGCTGGTGCGAAGATATGTCACAACTTCCCTCAAATAAAATAATGCAGTTATCGTGCATGATAAGCCCTTTCTCGTTCTGCATCAGAAGGCTGACCGTGAGCAGTATCCGGCGGCGGGTCGCTTACCTTCACCTGGCATGTCCCACATCGGCAGCTCTTATTCTCCGGCAGCCCCACAGCAAGCCCTTCCTTCTCTCGGACCTTCGGGGATCGCTGTGCACTTAGGGAAACAGGCACGTTGAGGTAGGATATGAAAGGCGAGGGGGGTGGGGCGCAAGAAAGAAGAGGAGGACTGACATGCGGTCGTGAGAAAGGATGTTGTGTGAAGAGTTTATTCTCTCACTCCGTCTCTTATCGTCGTCTACAAAAGAAAACTGGCTGATTAAGTTGAAGCAATGAGAAATGTTCCCAGTCACCCGAGAATGACTTTAAATTGACTTAAACACTGCGACTGGGTCGAAAGTGATTGATCGATAAGATATTTTAGTTGATCGCAATATACCTTGCATCCCCCCCCGGAAAAAAGATACCGAGGAGGACAACCCCGTTGGCGAAATAAACGGTGGTAATTCGGACGCTCGTCAGAGAATTTTCTTTGATAGAGTAATTGTTAAAAAAAAGTGTAAAAATTAAAAAATAAATGTTAGACATCGCCGTAGCCTGTGTAGAAAGCTAGATGTTTTCCAGGGAAAATCTGATGAAAGTATTTCACCCAAATGGTACAAGAACCTCTCCCCACTTTAAATGTTAATTGGCTACCTTCTAGAGGCCAGTGTGTCTTTAACTACTACGCCACCTGCTGCACTGCGCCTCTCACACCTGTAGTAGTAACCAAAGCCCCCCCTATGGATGGAGTCTGAGCAGTCATACATACCTGTATTCATGAGGATACGGACACAGAGGCACAGTGGACAAGCGTGGAGTGATGGAAACCAGTCAGCTGTGTCCAACTGTGTCCTAATTCGGGCTGTGAATGTGTTGCTCTTTCATACTGCAAGCCCGCCCACCCCATGCTCCCAGAGAGGGGTGGTGCAAGTGGTGTGGAAATGTGGGTTATTCTCCTTTGGATGCAGAAGCAGCTGTGCACTTCGCCCAGTTTTTTCGGCAATGCTGGGATGGCGCCAGTTGGTCTGGTATCTGAATTTATTTGAACAATGTCTGCAAGTATGATAGCAGACAATGACGACAGCCTCGCCAGTGCACTGCTTAAACAGACGATGAGCATATGACAGTCGCGAAACTGTATCGTGAGTTACTTTGCACAGCTGTGAGCACCTAGTATCTTCATAAAGACAGCATGCTAAATCAGGAGAAGATTCCTTTGATTCTGCCTTTATTTACATTGATATTTATTTAGCAGATAACATGTCCATGTTTAGCTGTCCATGTCGGTGCTAAAAGGAAAAACTAGAAACAACATTAGCAGAGATGTTTTTCCGTTGAACTGCAAAAGGAGAGGAATTAATAATAAAAAAAATCAAAAAGCCATGGCTGTAGTTGCATTAAAGTAGACAGAAGAGAACTTCCTCCATTTCTCTGTAAAGAACACGAATCTTTATAGTCAAATTAGTATGAGCAGCTGCAAAACGTCCACAAAGCTGCTCAGAATAACTGAGGCAGAGTGGAGCAGGAATCCAGCCATTAACTGCCCTTCATATTTCTGCAAGAAGAGGAACCATACTGGAAAGCAGCTAGCTTTCAAGGCCCCGGCTGCTCCTGTAGCTGCAGCCCTGCCTACGGCCCGTGTGCAGAGAGTGAGAGTCTGCCTCTGCAGACCTGGCCCTGACATGAACACAAGATTTATATAGAAATGGCAAAGTGTTAAATAAGGACATCAAAAATCCACAAAAAGAGCTTGAATTTCACAGTGGCTTTGTGCGAGCACCACAACTTCCTAAGTCACATGCAAGTACATAGCTGCAAGTGCCCTGCAGCGAGGTCAATAACAGGGTTACAGCGAAAAATATTCTACTATTACTACCGTCATATAAGCACAATTACAGCAACATAAGAATCAGATAAGAAGTTTAATAGCAAAGAAACACAGAATATTGACATATTTGTACTATTTTTTTATTTCAGGAATGGAAAATAACATATAACCTATAACATAAAAGTGGACACTTTTTTTAGAGCTCCCCCTAAAGGTCTCAGGGGAGAATTTCAGGGGAGCTGGTGTCCTTGTCAGGGGAGCCGAGCTCGCCTTAGTGCCCCCAGAATTCGAACCATGCATGTACCAGCCAAATGTTATGCTCACACAATCCCACCATGCTTACAGCTCACCTTAAACAATAAACCAACTTCAGCCGCCGACAGCAATCAAACCCCGAACTGAGTGGATAGGTGTGGGATGCGTGCACAGAGGATCAGTGACATCACACTGACCACACTAACGGCCAATTAAAACCATATTTCCATCTAGCTATGGCTCTTTGGAAGTTGCAATGAAAAATAACACAGTTGACCGATGGGCAACACTTTGTTACATCACGTGATGTAACGATATTTTCCTACTCTTACCAACAGGGAGATTTGAGCCAACACCCCCATAAAAAGCCCAGCAATATGAATCAGAGACTAAATATCTACAGTAAGAGGCAGCCGGTGGGTGGATGATTGGGTCCCACTCCTTCTGTCTGTCACCAGTGCCCCTGTAATGACCTCATAAGGACAACAGAAAGGAGAGTAGATGTGATTAAGGGAGGCCAGCGTCTCTTCAGCCGGGCACAACTTAATAAGCCGAGATGTGCCTCGGGGCCGGCGTAGCCCAGCAGCCCACTTCCAGGCCAAGATCCTTCGGGAAACCACGAGGAAGCAGCCAGAATCTCAGAAGCACCCAGTTTCCTGATGGGCCAGCAATGTTAGATTGACTTTGGTTATGTAGATGTGACTGTAGGGACCCTCAAAGACAACAATAATGGTAATCGGGAAGTAAGGTGACAGTGGACAATGTAAATCCAAGTCACGCCCCTGAAGTTCACCATAAGAGGGAAGAGATTAGTGTGTGATGGTGGACGGCAGTTGGGGTAGTTTTGGTACGTGGAAAAAAATCCATGTGGAAAAAGTAAAATGACTCTGAGGGACCATGGATGCCTGTAAGCAGAACACATGCAGCAGGAAGAAAAAGACTCTTCCCGGTCCAATTACATTACAAGAAAGGCCACCTGCCTTATGATCATGGCGCCAGCAAATGCCAACTGCTCCCCACACTCATTGCATGCTCTTTCCCCATTAACTTGCCAGGGTTGGTCGACATTCTTAGCGCCTGGTGTGCATTCCTGTCCTGCAATCTGACAGATTCACCACGCGACGGCCCAACCTTCCAGAAGCATACACAAGGGTGTGGCTACAGGGGCACTGGCCCTAGCTGAAAGCTGATTGGCCCCAGAGTGCCCCTTCCCCTGTCACTCACCAATTTAAAAACATATCATTGGCTAATGATAAGGTTGGCCCCTGTGTAGGAATTATGATCTCGTTTATGTCTACCACTTTAAAACGTCCTGGTATTACCCAGGCAACCTTCTGCTCTATGGGCCACCTGGCAGGAGTTAAGGGTGAAGTGGTTTTGCTGTGTATTTATTAAATTTCTCTGTTGCCCTACCCACCCGTAAATGTCATTTTGTTGCTTTGTGCAGTAGTCTCAGGAGCAAGAGAGCTGCGGCAATCCGACCTCCTTCTTACTACAAATTGACCCAACTGAGTCATTTCTCTAACCCAGTTTCCAAACATAGCCCCCCTCCACAGAGGCCTAGCCTTTGGTTGGTCCTGCTTGAGCACAGAAGCCACTCTCTGCCTCAACAGACATTTTGTATTCCCTTGGTAGCTCCTTTCCAGACCTAAAGTCCAGGGACCTACATAAGGGTGGGGCCACAGCGGCACAAGCGCCAGCTGGAAGATGATTGGCCATCAGAGTGCCTCCTCCCCTGTCACTCACTGATTCAAAACATATCATTGGCTAATGATAAAGTCACCCTGTCTGTATGAATTGTGGCCTCTCTTGTGTACCCCACTTTAAGAAATCCGAAAATAATTTTTGCACGGACGTGTGTGCAGCCAGAAAAAGAGCATTGGTACTCAAGAATCTACAGCATTTAAATTTGTTTATACATTTGTTTTTAAATTATCAAGTCTTGCAGCCCCCCATATCAAACTCTCTCCTATGCTGATGTCCCCAGGGATGGCAAGAAGCACAATTTTCTGCATGTGTATTTTAATGCATCGAGAACCTCATTTCCTTTGTTGTCCCCATTCAAAAAAACGAGGCTATGTGATATAGACAATCAGATCAATTCATTATAATCAGAGTAGTCATTAATTTATTTAACCCATTTTCAATCAGAAAATTAGGTCATCTAGGGATAACCTGGGGGGAAACAGTGGCACAGGACCAAACAACCCAAATATTTGGGCTGAGGTTGGATTTTGATACTGCTGTACTCTATGTTAGGGATGGCTCTGGATAACTGCCCTTTTCTTAGTTGACCCTAATTTATGAGACGTGGTCTGTATCTTATTCTGAATTACTGACCTGCACTATATTCTGTGGGTGAGTACGCACAACAAATTCTATAATGCAGAAAGTTCTCCTTAGCTGATAGGAATATTTACAGATATGCGCCTATCTTCTCCCATAGAACAATGTCTGGCAAACGCAATTACAGACAAAATGTTTTAAGAAATTCAATTTCACAGTCTCACTGGCAGCACATTGACACCTAGTGGTGTCACATCGTACACGGAAAATGAATTAATCCCGTCGACGCACTCGATGTTAAGTCAAGTGGGTTTTATTGTAATACAATTCAAACACAAGGCATCCCCCCAGCAATGGTAATGGTTTTAATAAAAGTAATGTCTAATGTAGTGCCACATAACAGTAGCATAGATACAACTGTATCACTAGACTGTCAATAAAAATTCATCTTCATTCATTTTATTCTTCCTCATTTGATGTTTCTGCCTCAGATATGTCAACTTAGCAGGTATTTAGTGCTAAAACTTCAATATGTCACAGCTACTTCACCAGCAGTAACCAATTACAAGGTGAAATTAGTAAACAGAAACTGGCACCTTTAAGCTCATGAAATCAAATTAATGAAATAACCTACATAAATGGTAGGCAATCTTATCCTCAGATCGTCAGTGTCAGTGTGTATGCAGGTTAATGGTTGTGCGGTGATGGCATAGTCAAATTCTAGGACTTTAAATGCACTAGGTAACTGTTTCATCCCATGAAACAGCAGTATTTAATGTCCCTTGTAGAAAGAATGTCTTGGATTTTCTATGCTGTTATGACGGCAATAGTAGGTTACTTTGATGAATCAAGGACATTTTCTTGCTAATAAAAGTACGCAAATGGTGAACATACAGTAAATTAATTTATTTGCAAAGAATATTGTGTATATTGTTAGTAAATGTTAAGTAACATGCAAATGTAGAAAATCTCAGTGCATGCAAAATCTTTTGACTAGTAGTGTAAACCTTTTAAATGTCTGCAGAAATTAGTTTTCTGCTTGTAGCCTGAGGCCATTTTCCCATAGGCATCTTCTGACTTCCCTGATCCAGTCGGTCATCTTGCGGTCACCTTGCACAAGACAGCTGTGCAGACTTCCCTTCCCTTCGCTCCTGTTGGCTTCAGAGGGAATTGCCCATATCAGAGCCAGACGTCTACTGGTGACGGGACAAACATGGAGGCACCTTCACTGTGCAACAGGGAAAGAGCCTGTTCCACATGTAGTAGCATGGGTGTAAATTACGAGTGGGATGGGGGGGAGGGGCATAATTAAAGCAGGTCAATGCAACCCCCTAGACTTCCGTAAATGGGTGGAGACCTCGATCCCCACAATGTTCAACCCGAAGTTACGCCCTCGGGTAGTAGTCTTCGTTTTTTCTCTTTATTTCCCTGTCTCCTCTTAATTTCAGACAGCAGTGGGGGCACAGCGGGCCAGCCTTATGTTAGCTTTCTGCGCGAACTTTCTCGCTGCGAAAATGTCTGGAGATTTATATTTTCAACATTTGCTTTGCTAATTAAAACAGGAACGCTTCGATGATTTGGGGCCACAGCAAACGGAAATCATATCCAGGAAGTGACACAAGTATGCAATAGTTCTTTGAGTCACGTGATTCACTTTCACAATAAGTTTTACTAAAACCTGAAATTCTTACATACTGGTTATATTTTTATATTATTCTGTATAGAGGCCTAGAAATGTAAAATAGTGGTGATTTTGCATTCCTTTCTGTAAAATATTGAAATCTACATTATGGCCGTAGTTAAAATTAGTTAAGTGACTCGCAGCCAAATCGCTTACGATATATTTCGGGGAAATGAATGCAATCGTAATATGGCTGCTGGATTTTACCGCGTACTTTCTGTTTAAAAAGCCCCAGTGGTTAGTCTACAATCTACATACTGAAACGCGTTGTGTTTCGTCGATGTGAGAAATACACGTAGAAAATGCGAAATGATTTTTGGAGATGTGATAAAATATACACGTAAACTTAAAACAGGCAGTATAAATGTATGACCCACTTTCAATTAATTCAGTACTGAATTCAAATCAACACGTCGGACACATAAGGGGAGCTTTCTAAAGACGTGATGAATTGTAAAAAAAACAGCTGGCTGCTTTGCCTTTCGGGTTAAATTGTATTGTGCGCAACAGGAAATGCAACTTTCAATATGCAGACAGACCAGTGCTTTATTTGCAGCTGCATTGTTTATAACAGGAAAATGCAGTTCTAAAGACTGTTTCCGAGCAAGGCAGCAAATAAGGTAACGCGGAAATAGGGCAGCTTCGAGAGAATGTTAATAGAAGATTCCAAGTTACTGGGTACAACAGGATATGCGTGTTCAGCCTAACCATTTCGTTTCTAAAAGTTTAATTATTAACACGTGTTTTTTATAACAGGCGAATATAATTGTAATGGTTAACTTTATTTCAAATGAACCTATTTTCAAAATCAAACAACAAATACTATAACAAGGCGGTTTTAACACACTGGATAACCCCGTACGGGGATTGAATGTATGACGGGATTGTAAATATATCACTTAAAATACATCACAATATACAAACATATTATATCAAAACAGGAAATATCATTTTAAAAGCTCAACTCTTCAACTGAAAATAAACATAACTCGTGGGCGGGCCCTTTTTGTTCCATTACATAATCCTGACGTTGGAATCAACATCTAGCCTCCGTCTCTGATTGGTGTAAAGCCTCAGGACTGCATCCTGATTGGTTGGACTCCTAGCCCAGCGACCTACATTGTCCGGCCGGGACGCCATTTTATTTCAAATTAGACGGTAAAAGCAAAGGCGACGAAGGCGTAGGTAGTGGCTTTTTCTTGTCTCACTGCGTGGTTGCCACAGTTTTAAATTAACGCTTAGACGCGCTGTTTCTACGGCACATCTACCGACGCGTCCGTCCTGAGGGAGATCGCGACGTCTGAGGCGCACTTTGGTAGTGGGAGTCGGTAAGGGTTTCTTTTGTCTTCCCGGTTGGGCGCCATGTTGAGCTGTGGCTTCTTTGTTTTGGTGTCTAGCTAGAAAAGTGTTACTTGTACATCTCAGAGCTAACGCACATAAAATAAATGGGTAGGGTGATGGGCATGCGCTGTTTCCCCTACAATTTCATTCTTTTATAAAGCACAGCAGTGCAGGCTTCAGCATTACGTCGTGTCTGCTAAAAGCCCAATATCATTCAGCCAGGGCGTCAATCCCTGGTTACGTGGTTGGAAGAAGTTAGGAGTTTTTACCGAGTGCATCGTCCCTAATGAGGGATTGCATGTGAAGTGTCCACATTCAGGACTCTGTTTCGCATGCTTTTCTGGATGTATAACTGAGCGCGTTTTGTTTCCGTTTCCGAAGACCTGGGGCCTTGTGGAGCGCCGTGCTCCGGGGTTGAGTTGATGTTCGACTCTGCTCTGCGGCCCATGAAAGCCTCAGACTCGCATGAAGTGAAGTGGACGGAGGGAAGAAGACTAACGCTAGCTCCAAAGACCTGGAGCCCCATCGGCGAGGAGAAACTGAGAGAGAGGGAGGCTGAGACACTCAGCTGTTTGACGACAACGAGGTGAGGAAATGTTGGGGATCGTGTGTGTGTTGTTTACAGGAATATGAAATAAAACTGAATAGGGATGAAGGAGAAAAATGAAATAAAGGAACCCCATTTGTGCAGGTGACACTTGTGAGAGCAGAATGGGAGGAGGGGAGCGGTACAACATTCCAATTGCCCACCCAGAGCACAATGTGCCCAAGAAGAGCCACCAACAAGGAGGGGGCAAAAACCGGGGAAGGAGCCACAACAGCTCAGCCCCGTTGCGTGCTGCTGCGGGACCAGCAGGGGGCCAGTTGCACAGCCCCCGCAGGGCAGACATGGGCCCCAGTTTCTCCTGGTCTCCTGAGATGCGGCAGGCTGCGTCTTTGGAGAAGCCCGCAGGCTGTGGTCAGGCTTGGGACCGCTCTGTGTCCCAGCTGAATGTGCTGCTGGCACCCCAGAGTAGCCATAACTATGCAGGGGCCAAATTCAGCGAGCCTCCGTCCCCAAGTGTGTTGCCTAAGCCTCCCAGCCATTGGGTGGCGCTCTCCATGGCTCCCTGTGACCGCCGTGAAGTGATGGCCTTTCAACTGAAGAGTCTCCTTAAGGTCCAGGCCTGAGTAGACTCTGTGGATCAGGGTCCCCTTTCATTGGTTAGCCTGTCAGGAACGACACGGTGCTGTAATATGCATTTCAGCATGGTTTTAAGAAGTTTTTACACTGTCTCCCAGAGGAAGGACTGGCCGTTTGGTACTCATTCCTGCGTGCCTTTTGTTTTTGAAGTTTATTTATGATAAATTTTTTAGCAGTGATATTACAGCAGCGTACCCTTGCTGATAGGCAGATAGTCTGAGGGGGGAGTCTAAGAATGACAAACTCTCAGC
>JAODLD010000014.1:299204-329645 GCA_026781065.1 Mormyrops boulengeri
GAGCCTGTATTGCTGCTTAACGGAAGATTCGCGTAAAGGTGGGGCTGGGTCCGATTATGCCGATCGCAAGACTTTCGGCCAAACCACAGGCTCTCGTGCACCCTCTCTTTACCGCGCTGTGCGCGTTGCACTATGAGGGTTATGTCTGTTCAAAGTCCCATCGTTACTGAACATTTGCACCAAAGCGTTTGTTAGTCTCTCTTTCAAAGTGCCATGTGAAACGTTACGCAGCACTCCAGGAGGGGTATAAAGTCCCCGTCAGGTAGTTTTAGAGCAATCAAATGTCACCATTCTGCCCCCTGCACTGCACTGGCGGCAGGTATTGCAGAAGGGGGCCAGTCTCATGGGAACGAGGTGGGCATTGTTTCTTGTTTGTTCCGGTGGTTTGGCCCCACCTGCTGTGCTGTGGGGGATGGGGGGCAGACCGTGACTCTTAGGCCTTCCAGTACTCACCTGGTTCACTGCCTCAGACCCCACAATGCTTCTGTTGTGCTGGCTGGTTTGCCTTTCAGACAGACTGTTTGCATTCTCATTTTGGTTTTCGAGCCCTGTGCAGCAGACTTTGGACTGTGGCGTTTTTATTACTCTCTTGTCTTTGTATAATTTCGAAGCGATTATGGCCATTTAAGACAAGCGTGTTTAAGAGCCATGTAAATAATGAAATGTAGAGTTTGTAACATATGTACATTTGTGCAGTGGTGTCTTCACCTGCTTCGACAAAGTATTTTTTACTAAAACAGTGAATGTAAAAGTCATGCTGAGCACATGGCTTCATTTCAAATGCTGAAGACTATTTTTGTTAAAAAAAAAATAAAAAAAATTTAAGTGTAAATCTAAGGTGCACACTGCATCTCTGGCACTGTGTGGCGATACCAGGTATGTTGCACATTTTAATTGTTTTGAACAGTGTGATTGGCAATTGCATTGTTTACAAAGAGGGGATTTTTACATGTTTTTACAATCACGTGTAGTTTTCTGTGCAATAGTTAACTCTGCGTCATTTCCATTGGTAAGGAGCCTATGACACCATCAATTATGAGCTGAACTTCTGCCAGGTCATAATTGATCTGTGGCGTTTTTAATTCTGTAACTGCCGTTTTACACTGTGTGTAGTTCAATTCTGATTTATTGGTTTATGCTCTTAATAGGAACCTTTTGATTAGGGTCTTTTGTTGGGTGTTGTTCAGACGGGTACTAATGCATGTAAGAGTTCCCTCTTCCTAAATTCGCCACCTTTGCTGTTCTGAACCAATTGGCTGTTAATTTGTCTCCCTTCTGTCTCTCACAAGTTTTTTAAGCCCCAAAGGATGTATGAAAATCGACCTTTAAAAAGCGTGAAGCACTCTATTAAATTGGCTGTACCAAATGAATAAATTCCCTTCCCTTTCCCCCCAAAGTTTGTTGCTTTTGTCTCTTTTTTTTTTTTTCTTCTTCTTCTTTTTTTGTCCTGTAGTGTTATACACAGTAAAGTAAGTGCTGGTCTGTGTCTCATCTACACACATGCAAGGGACTGAAAGTGTGGAGTAGTAATTTGGTGATCTGTATCTTACCAGGACAGGAAGACTGAACAGATCAGGAAGGCACCCAGGTGGTTTTGTCCAGTGTCATACTACACCAAAGTCAGTTTATGGAGTTGTCAGTGGTTAAGGGCCTTGCTCAGGGTCCAATGGTGAAATTTCTCTGGTAACCATATAATTTCAACAGCCAAATATCGCATCAGAGCATCCTACCCTGCTGAGCCACACACTCACTGATTAGGATCTTTCACAAAGGGCTATATCTCTGAATATAAGTGTCACAGTGGTTGTTTTGGTTCTCGTGTGTGTTGCAAACATTTTCCTCATATGTAAGAGTGCCACATGTCTGGGGCCATGAAGTATTCCCCCTGAACTTTTATGTCTCGTACCTTTATTTTTTGATCTTTAAACAAATACAAAAGACAACCTGAGTGTGAACACTAGAGTCTTAAAATGATCATTTGATTTATTGAAGCAAAGTTCAACATCATGAAGGAAAATACTAGTACAGGGTATCACAGCACTGTACCGAGTACTTCTGGCTCATGGCGTAATAGCCCTGTGACTAACCAAGACTTTAATCACTAGCAATAATGTGGCAGGCCTGGTTGTTTCCCATGAGGTGTCGGATGAGTCTTAGGTTAATGCTTGGCGGGTGCAGCCCAGCTTCATTATCATGCCTGGGCCATCGCCTCCGGCACAGGATCATGTACAGTCTCATTCTGCACTGTTAAGGCCTGCTTATCCACAATGCAGTTCTACCGTAAACTAAGTATCCTTGCTGCCTTCAGACCGGTTGTGGTCAGACCAAACCCCCCTCAGTCCATTTCAGCCATCCGTCACAGAACATGCTGATGCCCTATGAATCACCGAGCAGCGGTTTATGTTGTGGTCTTTAAGCACAGCCATCCACACATATCTACCATTACTGAGTGCAGCTCAGTCCATGCCTCTTTGATCAGCTGGCCCCATAGGAGGGGCTGCACCCCTCACGCCCTATAAGCTGCCTTTCTTGTGTGCCTCCAGGCTACCAGCCTGTTACAGGTCACCCCTCCCTATGGAATCAGCCTCTGGCATATTCTACACCACCTTGTAGTCCTGGCCCGTCGGCTTGCGTTCTTAATCGGCCGTGACCACATTCTATGGGTAACAGACTCCTGCAAATTGAGTTTTTCCCCAAAAGGAACTTTACTAACAGAAATCACATGACCATCATAGTGACGAAGAATACATGTTTGTCACTGCTCAACACAACTGCGTGTAATCAAATGCGTAGATACACACTTTAAATGCACAGAACCAAGCCATTACACTACTAACTAAATGGGTTAAACTGAACCATCTAATATTTTTTCCACAAAAGTAAAAGGTAGGAATAAAAAGCACTGGGGATGGGACTAATGGAAGTTCATATCATGTAACAAAACCAGGTAAAACAAACTTTTTATAGATTACAATATATATACTGTAGATGTGGAAGACTTGAGGTCTGAAATAACGGCAATGGAAGCAGAGAACCGTAACAATATTCAAAAAAGTCAAAGAAAAAGGAACGACTGCATTATAAAAAAAAACTTCCAAAAGCTTTAAACTGTCAAGTTCAGATTTTAGTCAAAAAGAAAAAAAACTAGTTGGTAAACAGGGTACCAAGTCAACAAGTGAGGTGTTGAGAAGCCATCAAAAGAACAGCCTCTGGACGCACCACGGTAAATATGGGAACGAGACAGGCGAAGCGGAGCGCCAAAACACCAGGGAAGCGCTCAGATACGAGCCAGACCTCGCCGCAAGTCCGGCTCAGAGCCGCTACTCCGCATCGAGCCACCTAAACACTGAGGGCAGGGCTGCTAGCGCCCCCCAGACTTACGGCCCGCCCAGGATCTGGAACGGGACCGTGAACGTGAGAGGGAGCGAGAACGCGAGCGGGATGGCGAATGGGGGCCAGGCTCCTTCTGTGACTCGCGGGACCTGGAGGCCAGGCCGAATTCCTCAGGGGTAGGGCTGAGGGACTTGGAGCGGGATTTGGTTTGGGACTTGGCCACGGGCTCCTTCTTGGGCTTGGAGCTGGAGTGAGATGGGGAGCGGGACTTGGAGCGGCTGTGGGAAGGGGGTCCCTGGGGGCGCTGGTGCTCACGCTGGGGGGCCCTGTACCTGCGGAGACATGCTAGATGTCAAGTGGGGGTGGGTGCCAGAGGGCAGCATGACCCTACAGGTCAAGTCACTCCAGGGGCGTCTCAGCACTGGTTGAGAGGGAGCCACACTTCACCATAGCACTCGAACCATTCACACGTGCTGACATTAGGGGGCGACAGCACTCCATGACCAAAAGGTCGGGGCCTACCGGTCATTTTCACGGCTCCTGCTGTGTCTGTGTTTCCCATATGATCGCCCGTAGGAGCTGTGGGAAGCGGAAACCAGGCCTCAGTGAGAGGGGCACCACATTTATTTAGAAGCCTCAGCCAATGGAAATCCTAGCCTGTTGCTAAGGGCCTTTCCTGAGTCAACGCCAGAGAGCCCCATAATGAACCACTCAGGTCATTTAAAAAATAAACAAGCTCATTCCCATTTTTGCCTTTTTGGGGGTCTCTCCTTCTCTCTCTCTCTCTCTCTCTCTCTCACACACACACACACACACACACACACACACACACACACACAAAGCGGCGAGGCGTACTCTCTGGGGCTGTCGGACCTCCGCGGCCGCCGCTCATAGGACGGGCTGCGGGAGCGGCGCCTATCGTAACTGCGGCTTCGGGAGCGCCTCCGCCGGCCGTCACGCTCATAGTCGTCATACCGGGAGAAACTCCGCCTCTCCTTAGACTTCATCTGACTGGGTGCTGCAGAGAGAGAGAGTGGCCAATCAAAAAAAGAGCAGGACAGCTAATTACAAAAGAGCGGGGGCAGGACAACCGGAATCTCAAAGCTTACAACACGGCAGGTAGGTGATTCAAAAGTGCACTAAAAAAAAAAAGTTGCACAGAGAGAAAAGCAAAGACAAAATGCAAGACTTACTTTTGCGGTCTCCCTGCGCAAACTGAATTTCGATCTGCCGGCCACAGACCCACTTTCTGTCCAGGTTGTGAAGTGCGTCCTCTGCATCCCGCACGTCCTCGAACGTGCTGCGCTGTTAAGGCTCGTCACATGCAGTGGACTGGGAGGGGGTGGGGGTGGATAGGAGGGAAACGGGACGGGCCGCACCCTTGCATACTCAGACAGTACCGTGGAGCCATTCGACAGCTCCCAAACTATAAATCACCACAGCAGTCAGGACATAAACGATCACTTAGTCTCGCGGTGATACATGTGGCGCTACACGCTCACACGCGCCGGGTCTCTCCCGCTTCGTCCCGAGTTTGTGCCAATACTGATGCGTCAGAAACTATATACAGAAAGTTCAGAATTTATCAATCAAATTAATCCAGGTTTGTAAATAAGAGATCAGGGACTAGATTCTGGGGAAGGGGGAAAGTAAGGTAAAAACGTTCACCTTTTCGTAGGATACAAAAATTAGGCTCGTTACCTTTAACATGCTTGTCTTTGACCTTGACCTTGATCTTTATGCTCTTTAACCACATCCCGGAAGACCTTGAGTTTCCTGCTTGTCTTTGCCCCATAATCTTTCTCTTTCGCCTCCCTCTTTTGCAGACAAGTGGAAGCCTTCATTCCCACCTTGGTCCCTTTTTCCTCTGCGCCTCTTCAAGCTTTAATTCTTTATTTTTCTTTACCTTTCCCTCTCTGCTTCTTGCAGCCTGAAATCCTTACGGGCTCTTTGGCTTGACTTAATTCTTGGAATCTACGCTACACCGGCCTTTATGCTCTCGCTCTGGGGGGAGCAGCTCCAGTACAGTACACCTTTAAATATTCTGGGGCAACAACAGAAGAAATTTAAGTTAGCAGACAAAAATTCGGATGCCTTTAAATATTGTATCCCCCCCCAGAAGTTCCACTTGTCTTTCACATGACTTCGGCCGAATTCGGCATCCCCACTCCCCACCCCATTAAGTTTAACAGGTAACCCCCCCAAAATAAATTCAGACACACTCAGACGTCGCACACTAGCACACAAAGGATATTGAATGTATGCAAATCCTCTTGGTCGGCGTGTATAGAAGTCAACCGGAATGTAGACATCTACTATTGGCCCATAACGGCCGAACTCACGGCGCAAATCCTCAGGCCTACAGCACCGTGAAACGATAGGACATTTATTCCACCGGTGCCCAGGGGGGGCGCTCCACACACAGCATCTCCCAGGGACACTCAAATAGCAGTCATTAAAAAGGTGACCGAAAACAATGCTTCACTTCATAGTCATTCATGAAATGCGGTTAATATGGGGAGTGGGGGAAAAAAACAATCCGTGTAGAACAGCAAAACAGGGAAGGTTAAATAGACATGAAAACGTATCCGTAAAATTACACCCAAGATTAGTCAGATGCATTTTCAGACATTTTATTACAAATACATTAAAAATGTTAGGGATTAAATCCCTTGCGCGTCATAAAGTATTATGTCTAATTTGCGTCCACAGCTTATATCAAGGCTCTGATGTCACAGCACGGATTATTCTTCAAGGAGAAAAAAAGCTACTTAATCCGTCTATAATTTACAGGTCAATATCACTCCGGAATCTGTCCAACGTTAAGGCAGCGTTAAGCCGTTGGTACTCAGACTGAATGCCGTAGATCATGGGTTCCCAAACTTTTTGTTGTTGGGGGGGCTTACAATTAGGTTTTTCACGTTTTTAACATGGAAATCATCACACGACCCCCAAAGTGAGCAGACCTGCCTTAATTAAAAGACGGTGGCCTTCAATCTTCCTTACCCTTTTCGTGCAATGGAAACTGGTACCAAATAAGCACGACCACGGCCCCCCACCCCCATCGCACGCTCGGCCTCGCGCCGCGGGGGTGCTGATCCTGCATCTAATTTTAGCGAAACGCCTCTGCCCCCCGCCACGGCCCAAATAGAGGCAGCCGAAGGGAAGGACGGTCCCACACGGCCGAACCGTTTCTAAATTTACCGGATAAACGGGATCATGACGCTCGTTTTGTTTCGCAGCACGAATAAAGCGTGTCGGTTCATAAGCATAGGAAATTAGCCTAAGGGGAGGTTTCTTGGATACCATTCGCCGTTTGGGAAATTACATAGATGGATATTAAAACTATCTAGTTACCAGAAGTGACTTCGTTTACCAACTACCTCTAGTAACGCATTTTCCTAGATCATGCTGTGTTGGGGGCGTGTGCGCCATACAAACTACACGGGAAAGCTACGCGGCAGGGATTTCGGAGCTGGCCAAGCTGCATTAATAAATCGACTGAGCTGGGCAGGGGAATTACAGTGCATTCAGGATAGCGCAACAATCTAACAATATAACGACATAACCATATAACAGGAGGAGCGATCGCGCCCTCCCAGCCGTTGCCCCCAGCTCCCAGTTTTCGAGGCCCCAGCGTAGAGGCGATCCCGCCATGTCTGCCTCCCAGAAACCTACGGCCGCCGCCACCGTGAGCCGGAACGCGGATCAGGGCACACGGACGCCGCTTCTGTTTACCTGGAGTCGTCCGAGATGTTCCTGATGAACAGTGAAGTATTCGGGGGCCGCAGGTACCTGGCCATTGTGCGTAAAGATCACCGCAACACACGCAAAGCCGCGGCTACGTGACTTCGCTGGACTGCTGCTGAAAGCCGACCGATGGCCCTGGCGGACGAAGACGCTACTGCGCAGACTCAGAGAGGCCACGCCTCTGACGCGCCACCGAGTTAAATGGCCGCGACAAGTATTTCAGTAATGCAGTAATACAGTAACACACACAGGCGCACGCTATATTGTTTATATTTTCATTTGTTTTGACCGGATATTGTCAACAGCGGGTCATGATGTAATTCTGTCTCAGTGCATGTACAAGCTAGCTTCCGCTTAGATTTGGTACCGGTCAATTAAAACAAACAAACAGGCAAATGAAAGAATGAATCAACGAATAAATAATCAGTCTTCTGTAGTAGTAAATAGACACCAACACGTCTTTCACTTCATTTCTGTCCAATGACAAGGTTTATTTAAATAGCCAATGACATTCCCCGAGCGAGCGGATGTCCCGCCCAGCAGCGCTGCGGGCCACGTCAGACCCTCCTGCTTCTTCGGATCAGAGTAGCAGACTCTTTTGTGATGGTCTGTAACAGAAAAAAACGGGGTGCGTGAAATTAAAATACAGGGATCTAAATAGATCTTTGTGAAGCGGTTCATTGTCTTGTGTGTCTCAATATATTATGGAGCCTTTATTGTTGACCATTTTGGTGTAAGATCTGGTGAAAAAGCTTTTTGTCCTAGACGAAAAGAACCATATAGTGCTGTAAAGGGTTGCGGTGGTGTTACATTCTTGCTTGTCACTACTAACCTCCACCATCTCATTCCCCTTGATTTCCTGGATGTGGGAGAATTTGTCCGTCTCACATATGAGTTTGCCACCCTCCAGTCTGACTGTGCACTGCAAAGAGATAGTGAAACACTGATCAATGTTGGGACCACGCTGAAATCTACAATGTGTTGGTGAATTGTACACTGTTTCCTGATCGCAAATGCTGCAGACATCTTGAATTCCTTGAACATCTGCAGTCAGGGGTAACTAATTATTCGAGCACTTAATTGTCATTGTGTAACACAACGGAATTACGTTTATGACAACCCCAAAGGTGCATTAATAAATACAAAATGAATACAAGGTAGAAGCTAAAAACAATATAATCATACAAATGTGTTTAAATGACCCTTCCTTGTCTCTGTCTGCTAAAGTGATCAAAACAGACTGTCTGTTCAATTGGGCATGCAGTTGGATTCCCAGTGATCCAGAGACAAAACACACAGGGCAAAGGCAGGGTAAATCCTGTGGGGGGCGGGGGAATTCTGTCACCAGCTGTTACACATCAACCAGTACCAGTCAAAAGTTTGGACACGCCAAGCCGCCTACAAAGGAGAGTGATAGATTGTCGCACCATATGACCTGGCCACCTGGCCTAAACACAGTAGAAATGTTTTGCAGGCATTTGACCAGAGAACGAAAGAAAACTGGGCAATGAGTACTCAGTATATACAGTATGTGGGACCTCCTTCCATCCCAGGAAGCCACCTCATGAAACTGCCGTAGAGGAGGAAGTATGATCAGCCACTCCCTGGAGCAGTTCGGGTTAAGGGGCTTGCTCATGGGCCCAAAGGTGGGATCACTCTGCTGACCACGGGATTTGAACTGGCAACCTTCTGAGTCCGAAATCACAGAGCTGCCCACCCAAACAAATGTTTTTTTTTTTGGTTAATACTTTTTTGGTCAGTCTATAATCAATATATGGTATTTTGTCATTTTGATGTCTTTAATTATTCTAAAATGTGACTGCTACTGTACTTGCCAGGCATTTTGTTTCACTTGTGAATCACTGCCTAGTTTATCCATTAGTAACCACAAAAGCAACCATGGGCCTAATTAGGCCTGGTCATTTTAAGTCTGGCCCCGAGTATTTTAGCACCAATGTCAATCTTCCTTCAAAAACAAAAATCAAGCCCCAAGTAAACTTGACTTAGCCCCTGATCTTTTCAATAGCTAGGAACACCCCTGAAACCAACCAATGGGAAATGAGTTAAATGACCCAGTGGCTGACAGCACACAGTAACTCTATCCACAGTGGCTTACAAAGTCTCCGTTCTTCCATCACTTCCTGGTTTCTGAAATGAAGAGCGTGCTGCACATGTTAATGATGCTCACTTTAGTTTTTATGCAGAATTGTAATTAATGAATCGTTTAGGCAAAATGGCAGTAATTTAGTTCTCACTTAATTGAGCACTGCCAGTTTTGCAAAGTATAATTAGCAAACAAGTCAATGTCACTGAATGCCTATATGTAATATCAAACACTAAAGTAATAGGTCTGCAGGGTTTAACCAACTAATTCCCTGAGATGTTTATTAGAAGAAGAACCTTGAGCTTCTTGCCATCCAGGGTGGTTATCTCGGTCTCCTTGCCGATGGTGAAGGAGTTGGTGACAGACTGGCGAGGGGTCTTGGACGTGACCACGAAGTCATTGCCGTTCTGCTGGATCTCTGTCACGGGCTTGACATCTTTGGCCATCTTGATCACATCCTCAGGCAGTGCTGAAGCAAACATGGTAGGGTTAGATTAGATTAGATTAGATTAGATTAGATTAGATTAGATTAGATTCAACTTTTTTGTCATTACACATGTATAAATACAGGGCAACGAAATACAGTTTAGCATCTAATCAAAAGTGCAGAGAATAGCAAGTGCAATATATGCAGTATGTACAATTAGTACAGTTACGAGAGTATGTAGAGAGTATGTACAGAGAGTATGTACAGAGTATGTACAGAAAGTATGTACAGAACTGGAAATAGTTATGCACAGATTATGTACAAATAAGTTAAGTGAGCAGATGAGGGCAGTGGAAATGATGGGGATAAATTAGCATTTGTAATACACAGATAAGTTCGGTAGATATACAGATATTCTATATTGCTATACAGAAGGACAAATAAGCAGATGTACTATGGACAAGTATACAGATGTGCTACGTATATCCAGATGTACAGATGTGTAGTAAACAGATATACAAAGTGTATTCAAAGGTTCAGCGGAGGGCTGAGTGCAGTAGGGTGACAGCTATGAAGTCTGAGGTTCGAGCAGCTTGAGAGAATGGGGGTGGAGGGTGGGGGTAGTCAGGTGACTGTATTTGTCTGTGTTTATTCATCTTGCAAATTCATGCTGTCTTCCTACTCACCCAATAAATCTGGCCAGACCCCAGTGCCTGTCCTACCTCCTGCTATTATCCCTGGATGCATACCCTTTACTTTAGTTTTTATTTCCCCTTCCTCCCTGAAACAGCCATTATTTTTATGTCTCCCCTGCGTCCTCTAGATCCTGAAAAAGAGGCATCTGTTTTACCATGCTATGTTCCTGTGTGTCATCTCGACCAGAGTGAATCTCACGGTGACTTCTCAATACACCAAGAAGTATCTCAAATATTTCCCATGCTTCATGTCACCTTCAAGGCCACCGCCAGGCTCATAAGTGAACAGGAGCAGGTTGGTTGTACTGGTGACAAGTTAACTCACACTCAGAATACCGTTAGACTTCATTGTCTCCATCACCTATAATGAGATCATTCAGTGACTCCTCAGCAGAGAAAAAGCACTTTAAAATTCCATTTCTACAAGGTATGGAATTCTTTGGGTCTTGCCTGCCCCATCTTTCTCTACAAAGGGAATCACACCACTCTTAAGTATATTGGGAATCTAGTTCGTTTAGCCACACCCAGAACAAAAATGAAATAAAAATAAAAATGATTAATAAATAGATAATAGATGAGTGACACTTGTACATTGAAGTGCTTGTACACTTTAAACCACTCCATAAATAGACACATATTGAAGAGAAGGGTATATGATGTCTCAGACATATCTGAGAGTGCTCTTTGGTGCTCTGTTGTTATTTATAAACTTCTGGCCTGTCCTTGGACATTAAAAAGCATTTTCTTTTTGGCATCTCAGATCTTCAGAAGGAGCTTTTTACTAAAAGCATCTTGACAGCAAATAGTAAGAACCAATTTGTTGCTCGAAATAAAAGGTATCATTAAACTGACACCCCCATTAAGGTTAAAAAGGTTTATTGCTGCTGTACCAAAGAAGCTGGGGTGTAAAATATTTACCTGTGCAGCCAAGCAGTGGTGATGGCTCTCATACACTACTGCACACATGCTTGCTCTGAAATCTCTGAAGGCTTAATTTCTCCTTCCATATGGGCTTCCTGCAGGGTTTGTTCTTGGCAGTGGCAGGAATGAGGCTTTTAAACCCGTCATGGGTGATAAAGTCAAGATTATGAGTAAGGGCTACAATACTCTCACAATACTCTCACAAAGCTCTCACAATACTCTCACAATGCTCTCACAATACTCTCACAAAGCTCTCACAATGCTCTCACAATACTCTCACAATACTCTCTCAAAGCTCTCACAAAACTCTCACAATGCTCTCACAATACTCTCACAATACTCTCACAAAGCTATCACAATACTCTCACAATGCTCTCACAATTTTCTCACTGGTTTCATTTCTCCTATTGATTTGGAGAAGGAATATTTAGGAAGTTTGGGGGGAGCTGATACTATTCTTGAATTACCTTTGGGGTTTGTTATAGCTGTATTCCTCATTTTTGACAGGAAAGGTATGCAAAAAAATAAACCGTCGAAACGTAACTTCTTATGCTACCTTTTTCTTAGAATTGCTATTTGATGGAACCAGTTCTGTAGACCCAGTGTGTGTTGCACTCCTGCCTCCTTCCCACTGACTGTTGCTTTGAGCGAGAGCAGTTTGTCACATGCTTAAAACCACTCTGCTACCTTGTTCTTTATTTGTCACTCCAGAACTCTAGGGGGCGCAGAATGTTTTTGATGCAGCAGACTCACATGCAGAGCACAAATAAACATACTGTGGCAAGTGCATATTTTAATAAAAGAGATGACAGCTCTTTTAAAATGGAAGTCGCTCTCTTTATTAACAGCCATTATTGTCTTAATACTACAAACAGGACAAAAAGGAAAACTAAGAATTTAAACGGCACTCATGGTTACACACTCACAAAAAGTGCGCCTTCCACAGCAAACAATATACGGTTACGACATTTACTATTAATTAAAAGAAACACAATAATGTACATATTCATTTACACTATTTATAGTGAGGTGCAGTGCAAAGCAACTGCACAATTAGTCCTGCTGACCAACCCTGCAGTGTCACATTTATGTCAGCCAATCGTGGGCAGCGGGTGGGATCAGAATGAAATAAAAAGTTCACCTCGGGGACGCTGCACAAGAGGTGCACTAAAATGATGACTACGGAGCACACAAATCGCTAAAATGACGTAGATTCTGGGAATTTTTGTCTTAAGTATACAAAAACCTTAAGATGATAATGCAGGTCCACATCTTGTAGCATTATTAATCACGACACGACTTAAAGGTACTCACAGATGGCCCGGAGAAACTCCTCGTAGTTCTCCTGGGCGTATACCTGCCAGGTTCCTGTGAAGGCCATGGTCGCTAGACTGCAGAGATGTCTGACACGAAGCGGGGGTGACGTGGAAGCTCAGCGCCAACGTGTGGCAGGCCCTCAGTTCCTCTCGAGTTTTTATAACAGCATTTGTCGAAAGCTCAGCCCCCACCCCCACCCCCATCCCTGGGCGGATCCCAAGGTCTCAGAGCTGTTTGAATAACCTGGAGATCGCTTACATCAGCGCTGCTAGGGTGAACCATCTGTCCATGGTGATCTGTGTGATTCTGCCTGGTCACGGCCAAGCAGAGGCTCTCAATAAAGTGCAGAAAATGTGCTATCATTGGTGTTTCCATAGGACAGTGTTTCCCAATCCATACTCGGGGACCCCGAGTTGATCCACGTTTTTGCTCCCTCCAAGCTCCCTGGCACACAGTCCACATACTGGGAGCTGGGAGGGAGCAAAAACATGGACTGTATGTGGGTCCCCAAGGACCAGATTGGGAAACACTGCCAGAGAATTATCATCCTCCACTACTGTCACCACCTGCTGGTCTTCCATGTCAATTCCCAGACATCCTTTCTGAGGTGCTCACTGTAGTCTCAGCCTTAGTATCAGTACAGAAGGGACGAGATAATGAGGGTGATTAACTTGTGCTCCTAATTACACCCATTGGTGGCTTACATGGTTTTCTGCACTCTAGGGGAAACTGTTGCTACTTCACCAGGGTTAAAACTGTCACTGCCAGCCCAACAGGGCAGATTCATTTCAGTCTGTTTTGTTTATCCGTGTAAATCTGGGAATTTCTGCTGTATGTAGCAGGTTTTGATGTTAAATGTCTTACTTTACGTGAAAATGTTCCCTCCACCATTTCCCTGGTAGAGAAACTGACATGGATTCAAAGGTGAATCTGTGTCTGCTTGTCCCGGGTGAACGACTTAGTGGACGTGGCTCTGTTTGCTCTGCAGACATACAGAATGAACTTCCCCGAGTTTACATAACAGAAATATGATGTCAAGCCAAATTCTCATGGAGGAGTAACAGAGTCAGACAGGGGAGTTTGAAAGAAGCTATAAGTTTATTTGCAACACAAGCGCGATTTTCTGTGTCTTCACTCAAACAGCACAGCGAATTTATGGGTACAGAACTACAATGAAATCAAGTATCCATCATAAAAATTGGGCTTATTAACGGTCACTTGTCTTCTTCATGGTGCCTATTTGATCTGAAAAGTGCAAAGTAGAGATGAGAGGCCAAACCGGGGAAACGCAGAGACACTCATGGCTTCATATTCAATATCTGGGAGGAGAAACTTGGCTAAACGTGCAGCTTCAAGGTTTGAATTCTCTGCCACATTTGGACAGGGCGCCGGGGGTGTGAATCACAGTGCAGGTAGAGGACTGAGAGTGTTGTAAACATAAACAACAGAGACTTGTCACCTATTCTGTATGCACTCAGTAACATTCAATTCATGTTAGTCAGTGATGATGTCACCATAACCAAACTTTTGTGGAAAGCAGGAAGGGTGTTAGGCTGGGCTGTGGCAGATGTCCTGACATGGTGGGAAGGCCCTCACATGGCCTTTGGCCTAGAGTGTGCCGTTCTCCAGGTGAAACATTGTTTGATTTCTTAAGCAGCTACTTTGAGGCTGTAAATGGTTAGTCACTCTCTATATAAACTATGCATCCATCGATCCATGCAATTGTTTGTCCTATTTAGGGTTGCAGGGGGTCTGGAGCCCACCCTGCAGGTTATGGATGTGAAGCAGAGAACAACCCAGGATGGGGTACCAACCCATCACAGGGCACGCTCTCACATTCCATTCACACCTATGGGCATTTTAGCAATCCATATACCGTAACCTCAGCATGTTTTTGGGCTGGGGGAGGGTTGGCGTGCTGGAGGAAACCCCATGATGACGTAGGGAGAACATGCAAGCTCCAGACACATGGAACCAAGCTGGAGACTTGAACGCAGGTCCCAGTGGCTTGAGGCAACAGTGCTAACCACCGTGTCATCCCCCACCATATAAACTGCTTTGGTCAAATGCGATTAATCGGATAGTGTAAAATCTTCCCTCCTGCATCTATATCAGGAACATTGATAGTGGGGTTACACAGTGACAGCCTGCTTTCTTAACTAAATCATGCAAAACCACATTACCTTTTCTCTAAACTGTTAGCTTGATGCACACCATGCAAACACTCTTTCTGTCTCTACATCTCCACGGCGCCGGCCCGCGGCTTCTCCCCGCGCTTATACACGCTGACTGTCACGTTCACTGTCTGCGAGCCGTGCTTGTTGCGGGCGAAGATGCTGTAGAGGCCTGAGTCCTCCATGTTGACCTTGTTGATGGTGAGGGTGGTGCACTGGTGGTCGCTGGAGATGTTGTACTGTCCGGCCGAGAAGAGCTCCCGGTCGTTCTTCAGCCAGAACATCTCAGGGGCTGGGTCACCCTCCACAAAGCAGGTTAAGCACAAAGTCTGCAGGCAGGGTAGGGGCGGGAGTGGGGGGCAGTATGGACTCGTATCGGTCAATGGAGCTAAGGCAAACTTTTTTTCTGTCACCTGACTGATCTCACCACTACCACTCGGTCGTAGAGCGTGAAGTACCTGTAAAGGCATTCTCAAAATGAACAGTAAATATAATATTTTTAATTCCCACAATAATTACCATTAATACCATAGTGCTAACTTTTTCTATGAATACCATAGCTATCGGGATCTATGAACACATTCAGAACACATTATAATGCATTATATACGTACATGGCTCAAATGTTTACATATAGGCATAACACATTATAGCCATGTTTATTATACATTATGAATGCTTTATGAATCTCTCAACTATAATGCACTATAAATACCTTCATAATGCAGCAAAATCCATTCTTAATTCTTATATTGACCATTTTAATGCATTATGAAGGTATCTATAGTGCATTACAAATGAGAGCTTCACTGGAGCTTATGAAGTATTATAATCAGCACTATAATGCCTTATGACTGTCCATAGAGGATGCTGTAATGCTTTATTAATTCTTATACCAACCATTATAATGCATCATGAAGATATATATAATGTTTTATGAAGATATCTACAATGCATTATAGATGACAGCTTCAAGTAAAGTGTTACTGCCGTACTTCCTGCATTTGTCAGAAAGGCGACATTAAGCATATGCACATAAATGTAATTTTCCTCTTACACAGTGAGAAAAACTTGGGGATGATTTTAATCCCTTGTACTTTCCCTTTAATCGATAATTATTTTCCCAATTAACTGATCATTAAAAGCTCATGTTTTTGTGATGTATGTGTAGCATGCTGCAACTAGGTCCTCGTAGCGAAACAAGTGAGAGAGAGAGAGAGAGAGAGACCTTATGTTCCATGATGGCCACCACATCTGGAAGTCCCTTTGTCACTCTGGCACGGTCTGGAAAAAAGAGGTTTTACAGTCTCATAATAACAGGGAATTTTAAGGACAGATTGGGCACAACGTTCATTTCATATGGAAAGGAGATGAAAGTGAAAAGTATAAGGACATAAGAATAGGAACAGGAAGAACAGAATGAGACATCAGAATAGGAACAGGAAGAACAGAATCACACATAAGAATAGGAGCAGTAAGGAATTTCTAAAGCAGAAAATGAGAAACAAGAGCTGCTGAGGGATGCAGGCAGGTTTCCAGATTTCCGGATGACATGAGCTTCACTTACTCTTTTCTGCAATGGCCACCTGCCTAAAGGATGAAGACACAGGCGGGGAGAGAAGGCAAGATACAAAATATCAAATATTCATACAAAGGTGTAACCACTTATATGATAAAAAAAAAGTTATTAGTCATTATGTTAGTCAGAGTATGAAGGAAGCATTTTACACCTTTTGGTTCGAAAGGGCCAAACAGAGCACAAAAAAGCAATTAAAGTGCAATTTAATGGGTGACATTTAGGGGGAACCTGCGCTGGCTTTCTTAGCTTCACTTGCGTTTAATCATTTATTAATGTCACACTTTAATTAGCTACTAGATTTTCCGTGAATTCCTCTCTGCCCACTCGTTGCCGGGCTCAAATTTTCGGGGACATTATGAATTGCTTTTTAAAAACACGCCTCCCCTTAATTAATTAGTCAGAGGTTATTTTGTGACATTGCAGTGATTGATCAGCCGCGTGGATGCCTGTTAAACAGTGTTAGAGAGCACAGTGACATTATTAAGGTGTAATACCGGGCCGGCGCGCCGTTAGTGGCGGTAAATGTCACAGAGCCTCTCATGCTGTAAGTCTGCTAGTGGCGGTGTCTCCGGTCAGGCTGCTAAGCTCCTACGTACTTCAGCCTCTGGTACTCCAACATGGCGTCTTCAAAAGCTGCGGGAAGAGGACAGAAAGGGCCTTAAAACAGAACCCTGGGTAGATGGCAGGTGATGGGACTTGAGGACCTACGGCTCCAACATTTCTGCACATAGGTTCAGACACCCAGGTAATATGAAATAGCAGTATTGGCTACCCACGATTACCAATTTGAGGGGGATCCAGGCCTGGACTAGCCATCTGTCATAGCGAGCATGTTCTCCTTGAGCAGAGTTAGGTAATTCAGATCCAGAGAGTAAAAGTCCAGACCGGGATTTTGTTTCAATCAACCAGTTGAGAACTCTGTGACTGTGACTCTTTATGCACAACTGGTCTGGACTTTTACTCTCTGGACCTGAATTGCCCAACTCTGCCCATGAGTAACTGGGTTTGTGGTCCAGTACAATTTGTTGTGGTGGATCCCCGCACCCCACTCAGCTCAATGTATCGCTTTTTAATCCCACTCCAACAGGATTCAGCCCCCCACCTTTTCTGGTCGACAACCACTACTGTCACCACCCCTGCGGCTGACAACTTTTACCACTGCCCCCCCCCCCCCCACCATCCTCTTTGGTCGGCATATAGATTATTACTCCCTACTCCCACTTCTTCCACACTATGGTCAGCTCCCCTGCCAAAGACCTCTGATGCAATTTGAACACCAACACAGCATCACTGATGTCAGATGCAACATGTATAAGGGTATAAGTGCCCCCCCCACCCATGTCCTGCACTTGTTTGGCTTCCGTATGTCGCCCCCTGCTGGACAGCGTGTACCTTGGCCAGACACGTCCAGCGAGCGCGTATGAGTCTCAGTCCCATCGAACATCTGCAGGCAATATTTG
Organism: Mormyrops boulengeri; assembly: GCA_026781065.1. Taxonomy (NCBI): domain Eukaryota; kingdom Metazoa; phylum Chordata; class Actinopteri; order Osteoglossiformes; family Mormyridae; genus Mormyrops; species Mormyrops boulengeri. Next base: position 316,965 of record JAODLD010000014.1, read on the forward strand.
CCCTTGTCGCTCTCCGTGGGGCTGATAATCTCCACCCACAGCTTCTGCATACTACTGCCGGGCCGGGCTCTCTGGTCCTGGTCGATCCGCTTCTCCCTGATGCAAAGGCAGAGTGAAGAAGCGGTTGATCACAAAGCCCGGGCCATTTTGGCAAGGGGACGTGTGGGGCTGCCATAGTGTTCTAGGGTCAGATCAGCTCATATATGAGCGAGAGCTAAAGCGAGCAGGATGTGGCATGGAGGGAATCTCACCTGTGGAACCAGCTGGTTTTCAGGTATCCCAGGTAGTACTTCAGAGAGCAGGAGATCTTGATGCCCTCAGCGGTGCATTGAATCTCCAGCGGGCCGGCAGACAGTGCTGAGTGAGGAGAGGCAGGAGTCAAAGAAGAATCCACTGGTACTGAAGGCATCAAATATGGTTTTATTGGTGGGTCTTGCTGGAATGTTGGTGACTGCAAGCTATAGAATCTGTCACAGTCCGGTATTTCTGTGTTAAAACACCTAAACAAACTGTATCCGTGTATGAAAATTGGTCTGTGACCTGAGTGCACTGGCAGCTAAGGTTGCGTGTGAATTTCACTCAAACTGACTCAAGTTTCAGTTGTGCTGGAAAAGAAAAGTCTTCAGGCTATGTGTTACTTTTTTTGGGTAAAAAATGAAACATCAAAGATGGTAAACGTGTGAGCTTGATGTGTGTGGAAAGGCAGCCAGGCAGGCCTCGGAGCGCTTCACAGCTCAGGCGGACTTCAGCGAAAACGTACCGCACTGTTTGCTGAGTTTCTGCTGGAGCTTCTCGAACTCTACCGAAGGAAGGACAGGACAGAGTGACCATTTTGACAGCGGGGACATTGGGGGGCCACTGGGTCAGTGTCTGGGGCTCACGGTGGCCATTTTCATCCAGGGAGGTGTCCTAGCTGACCCACCTTCATCCACCAGCTCCAGCGTGCTGATGTCCTCTCCTCTGCCATCCGATACCACTGCCCTGTACACTCCCATTTCCTTCCTTGTGACCTATAGTGACAGGGTTACTATCAGCAAGCTTTAAGCTTAATAAATGACTCAGCAATACAGTAGGAGAGTCTTCTCCTTAACCTCAAGTGGTAAACTGCTCCCAGCTGTGTGACACATCCTACCTAGGGGTGCCCTTAGAGACTTTGGGCCCAATGACAGAATATCATATTGGGCCCCAACCCAGACCAATCCACTTATATACCAAATAGTCCTAATGCCTCCCCCCCTACCCCCTTACGGTGCCCCTGAGTCTGACTTTTCATTCTGAACCATGCAGGTATGTCAATGATTCTCATGGTCTCAAATCACCGCTGGTTTTCTCTCATCTTACAGGAGCTATGAGTTCAGGTTTTAAACAGTTTAACCCTCTGAACTTTTTCATCAGCCGTGTGGTTGGTGTAGTGTAATTCAGGAAGTGTTTTCACAAAACACCAGAAGTCACAAGGACCATTCAACACACCCGACGGGCAGCTTCCGCCTGCATGTTCAATATTAGTTTAAATACTAGAACTCGTGGCCATAAATGAAAATTAGCGGGAGAACATTTTAAAATGAATTTGACAAAGCACTTCTTCACACAGCGTATAGTTAGAGTATGGAATAGTCTTCCTGCTAGTGTAGCACAAGCTAAAACCTTGGGTTCCTTTAAATCAGCGCTAGATAAGATTTTAACAACTCTGAGCTCTTAGTTATGTTCTCCCCAAACGAGCTTTATTGGCAGAATGGCCTCCTCTCATTTGTAAATTTCTTATGTTATACCTAAACCCTAAACCCATCTAGTACAGGATGTTGTCACCCTTTTGCCATGGAATTGACATGACTTTATACTGGATCATAATCAGCATGATGTGTAACTGGTAAGCAGGGCACCGTGATGGACAGGCTTAACCCAGGCTGAAGCTCAGGGATCTAGTTAATTTTAACTAATAAAAATGCCCCCCCCACTCAACCGGTCAAGGACTTTTATCATTGCCAGCAAGAAAGCCCAGAAGAAGGGGGGGGGGGGGGCGCTGACAACGCAAACGCCCCCGGGGCCTCTGTCTATTTTAATGTGCCTCCACAAACACTTTCTAAATGACCACCCCCCCTCAGCCAGGGTCTGGTGTAGCTCTGATTACCTGTGGCACAGTGTACGTGCTGATCCCGGTCTTTGGGTCATATGTGGTATTGCTGATCCCCCCCCCGTCTTTGAACCATTTCAGGCAGGTGTCCCGGTTCACGTTGGTCACCTGCCAGGACACGCGGGTGCACACACACACACACACACACACACACACACACACACACACACTGAAAATACGTGCCACTCGCTGATGTGTTTGAGAAAATGCAGAGTTATGCTATACACTTCTACACAGAGTTCGGACCTGATGGACACCATCATCTTTACAGAATAATGTGCACAAATTGCAAAAGGCTTGGAATATATAGTAACGTAGAGGTAACATTACGCACCTGACATCTGAATATTAGCTCACAGTCCTTCGTCACCTGCCAGGACAGAAACTCCAGGAAGTGAGGTCCTGGAAGGGCAGACCATGATCCATCAATGACTTACATTCCCCTGGCTTCTTGAAGTTGATCAGAATCTAACCAGGCTTTGGGTTTTCCTTTAGCACTCAGGGGGCAGTTCCTTACCCCGTGACCTTTATCTCTCTATGAGCAGAGGCTGCATGTTATGCTTGAACTGCGATATGCCGTGTGATGGTTGATTTGTTTTTAGACCCTAGTCTTGTTTAGATAAGGCTGGTGAGCCTCTGGGTGGATGGAGTCCAAGCCGGTGACCCCCGGGTCACTCACCCAACTTTCTCTTCCAGTCCTTCCTGTTGGCGTCGGACTGGGCCAGAGTCTGACGGAACTCTGCCAATCACAGAACAGCAAGGTTAGCTTACCACCAATCGGACGGAAGCAGAACATACACAACCAAACCTTAGTGTGATGATCTTCTGGATCTCTGACCACCTCTCGCTCTGGCACACTTTCGGTACTGACAGCTCATTTGAAAAGGCTCAATTAAGCTAATTAATGTGCTAATGAATCTGAAAAATGAATTTGCATCTATGTGGAACAATTTGTGGGAGAGTTTTTTTTTTTAAAGTTTGACTTCGACCTACTTACTCAAAGTGAAACTTCATTTTGCAGTGAACTCATGAGCCTAATTAGTATCTAACAGGGACATTTGTGGGAACAACATACAGTATGGCCTGCGGGAACAGGACCTTTGTGTGTAAAAGGTAGTATTTTTTTGTCCATATTCATAACACACATGCAACAAATGCAGAGAGCTGCGTTTTGGTATTTCTGTCTGATGATGACCTTCCACTGTCAAATGGATAATTACAGCAGGTACAAGGTAGAAGATCAGGCCTTACTCTCATCTACCAGGACCAGGGTGAACTGGTTCTTTGCACGGCCATCTTGAAGCTGAGCAGTGTAAGAGCCCTCGTCATCTGGGCACAGCTGGTCGATCAGAACCTCCAAAATTCCGTGAGCTTTGTGGAAGTTAATCTTGCGCTCCTGGGTCCGGTGAGGAGAAAGACGGAGATGGAGTTGAGCCGCAGTCACGTAACCATGTGACGTCAGTGGCTGACCCATCTTTTAATGTTAAGATGTATTGCGAACCCATTACCCAGGAATGCTGTGTCTTACAATTAACATTCCTTATAGGATGTCTTAGGTCAGTAGTGCCATAAATGGGATGGGGGGGTTAGGACAACTCCAAGGGCCACTGAGTGATAGGGGCCCTGAAAAATTTGGAACATATTTGGATTGGTTTGGGTTGGGGCTCAATATGCTTTCATGAGGCCCAATATCTCTAGCAGCACTGATGTCTTAGGGAGAATGTGCCACAGATTATATTACAGTGTAAAACACAGCAATGAGCATGAAAGGGTTCTGGATTAATGCAGAAGATGCCCCACCACAAAAAGTAAGACTGTCACAAACCTACATTTACAACCCGATGTCTAATAAAGCAGATGTTAAGTTATGACCTTAAGGTCTAACATTAATAAAAATGTATTTATATCCTAAGGGCGGCACTATTCCTCTACTTTGGGATCATTTTACGTTTCCATGGAGACCTGCTCCCCAGAGGAGAGAGGCAGAGACTCTTCACCGGGGTGCTAGTGATCTCCCGATCGTTCAGGATGAGGTGCAGCTGCGCGGCCTCGCTGAGTGGCTCCGTCTGCAGCCACAGCCGGATGGAGCCCTGCTCCGACACATCCACTGTCCACGGCGTCTTCAGAGCGATTACTGTGTGGGGCAGCGCGGATGTCACGCATGACTCCTCCCATACTGATTTCCGCTCTCCCCCATGCTGGATTTCTTTTCTCGTTTTTACAGCAGACAAGACCGACATTCGCAATCATGAATACTCATGTCTGAACACTGATAATCTGTGGGCATTTGGGCACCTTGTCGGGGGGGGGGCACCAAGCCCTCGTCGTCCCATTCTCCCATTCACAAATGTCTTTTAAGAAATTGATGCAATTTCATCCCTAAAATATTTAATATGATTATATGTTGTTCTTTTAGTATAGCACTTACTGAAAATCCCATGTAACATTTTCCCTGTGTTGGATGCATCGCTGAACTTCATGAGCTACCAACCAGCTCTATTTCTTCCCAACATTACGTCACATGTGTTGTCATCCAGGGGCAGCTATTACTCTTAATCCGGCCTTGACTGTGACCATGTCTAGGACAAGCAGCTACAAGATGGCCACTGCAGCGACAAAACACTCGAGGACCCAAGATATCCCCCTAAGGGTCCAAAGTCGCTCCTACAGTCAGTGGCTATGGAGGGAAAAAATAAATCTACTGGGAGGGCCTCTCCTCACCGCTCAACAAAAACTACCAAGAGGACCATAGCAGGGGGTCTAAGGTGACATTTTGTCAGGGGGCCCAAAATTTCCAGCTGTGCCCCGGCCTACAGATCGTCTTGCTATCTTAATTCTAACATTTCTCAATAATGCACAGATGCCACAGGGAAGCACTATTTTCAATGACAATGTGGCCTCTAGATGTGGCACTAGATGGCTAAACTAGGTTAAGTACATAACAGCGGGACTGAAGTGTGTTGTGCTCCTGATGGTGACGACCTGAGTTCGGAGACTCAACCTTTCCCTTTAAGACAGCTGAGCAAAGCTCTTCCAAGTGCCATAATAATTGGAGATCAAGTTTGGCAGGTTGTCATGTGTAATATATGCTTTTTAAAGTCGGGTCATATCTTATCGTCATTGTGAGCATGCTCCTGTCAGGCTCTTCAAAACCAGCACAGTTTGGTTTGGAACTAAATTATGGGATGTGGCACCGTTCATGGTGTAGAGAAACAGTGCTATTCTTTTATGCCCAATTTACCGGCCGCAATTTGGCGTCACAAACACTTACGTGGATTTCTGACTTGCCAGCTGAGTTCCTGCATCTTCTCCAGATCTGAGGGGAAAACAAAAACCGGTTTCATCAATCAGGGGGTAGCACAGTGGTGCAGTGGTTGGCACTGTAGTGGGGTTTCCACTGGTTACTCCGGTTTCCCCTCACAGTCCAAAAATGTGATGAGGTTAATTGGAGTTACCAAATTGCCCATAGGTGTGCATATGTGTGTGACTGATGTGCGAGTTTCCCCGTGATGGGTTGATGCCCCACCCAGCGTAGTTCCCTCCCTTGTGCCCATAGCTTCAGGGATGGGCTACATACCCCCCATGACCCTGAGTAGGACAAGAAGTTACAGAAAATGGATGTGTGGATGTTATCCATCAGTCATATAGATACATGCATTATGCATGAATGCATATAGGGATAGATGTTCAAATAGTGCAGTAAGGCACCATAAGAGGTGAACAGACACATGGTCGTGTGCTCACAATCCCATGGGCCTTAAGCCAGACTGGGCTGTTTTATGAAGGTTTAACATGATTTTTAAGTAATGAACTCAGATGTGAAAAGCCAGGAAGTACAGTTGGTCTGCAGTGGTGCTCTTCAGCAATAGAGATTAGCCGTCAGCAACAGAAACTTAGCCTTTAAAAAGGAAACTCACACTTAAAAAGAGACTTAGCCTTCAACAAAGGATACTTACAATAGAGCCTCGCTCTCAACAGCAGCCCTACGCTCAGCAATGAAGAATTAACCTCGACAATGGAGCCTTGCCATCAATTACAGAGATTTACGCTCAGCAATGAAGCATTATTCTCGACAACGGAGCCCTACCTTCCGCGGTAAAGTTGTAGCTGGAGGAGATGTCCTGCTCGTCGCCTTTCACTACGGTATAAAGAGCCAGGTCTTCCTCGGAGGGGTTCAGGAACGTGATGGTGGACCTGGAGGGTGAGCCAGACAACAGAGAAGCGTCACTCAGATGCTGCGCAATCAAGACTGCAGCAAGTAGAGTGCGGGGAAGATGATGTGACTGTTCTGTTAGCCGATCTACACATTGTCCTTAAGACGTAACCATTTAATGTCAATAATAATTAAATTGTAGCCTTGGTTCCATGGCTCTAGATTTTTGGCTTCTCTTCATTCTTTCTCACCGGTTGCCTTTGAGCTCCACACGAGCCCGTCCACCATCAATTGGCTCTGTGTAGTTCTTGGCCCACACCAGCTGGCTGGCCTCGGTCCCCAAAGGACACTCAAAGCCCAAGAAGATGAAGCCATCGTTGTCCACCCCGATCTCCACATCCTTTATCCCTGATGGTGAAATAGTTCAGATCAGTAACTGTGAGGATGTCCGAGGCCAGTGGTCCTATGCCTGGTCCCCCTCCCCCGCCAGAATGTTTCCATTCAAATCCTACCTTAATAGGCTAATAATGAATGTGGCAGGTTGAAAGCAGTGTGAGTTGGAATGAAAACATTCTGGTGCGGGGGAGGGGGATGGGGCAGGAACAGGTTTGAGAACCACTGTCCTAGGCTAATTGGAAATCATCATTTTCAATCAACCAATCAAAAGTAATCATTTCCAATCACCCATTCAGTCACCTGGCTTTGTCTGAGCTGTGATTGGCTCAGATGGCAGGGAGGGCACGCCCACACCAAATTTGTTGACTGCAGAAACGCGTAGAATGTAGCTTTTACCTGCCTGCAGACCCGACACCTGTGAGAAAGAGTGCGAAGTTGAAAAAAATCTAAATGTTAAATATTTGTTGTGATTATGTAATGAAATCAGCTACATTTTCACAAATTACAGGCATTTATGGAATAGCTGTGCATCATTTCTGCGGCAGCCTTGCACTGAATTTCAATAATCAATCACAGAAATCCACTAATCAAAATGTGACTGGCCTTAAGATGGGTGTCTGAGATTGGCTCTTGGGTCAGCAGAGTCCAGCCGTCTGCCTCGTACTGGTTGCTGATCTCCACTAGGTACCCTGTGACCTGACTCCGCCCCTCGTACATAGGCCCCTCCCAGAGCAGGACCAGTGATGTCATGCGCACTTCTCTGAACACCAGGTCATAGGGGCACCCTGATGTTGGGGGGAGAGGTAGGGGGCAAAAATAAGACTGTGATTGTGTTGCAGGGTCATCCCTCTTGGCTCAGAGGGACAACACATGCCTGAATAGCCTTGGACCCATTTTTATCATGGAGCACCAATCAATTGAGTTTTCAAAGAACAGATAGTTATTTATATGATGCATACTGTCAGTGAAAATACTGACTTGTTTACCAGACATGTAGGTTCATATCCTGGCTATGGGGAGAAGTAGGGTTCTACCCAGAATGCACCAGGATGACACACTGACAAATCTTGTACGATTCCTCTGATGAAGCTTTTTTTTAGGGGACACTCTCCCGCTTCCCCACAGTAACTGTACATTTCAACTCACATTGAGCCCCTCAAGAAGCGCATGGTCCTGTTACTAAGGACAGCGTTTCCTAATCTGGTCCTCGGGGACCCTGAGACCACATTTTTGCTCCCGCCCAAATCCCAACACACCTGTACTAGTGTTCTTGATTGCTTGGCTCAAGTGTCTGGGAGTTCCCGAGGATTGGGTTGGGAAACACTGGCTAAGGAAAACACGGGAAACACAGGGTACTTCATCTAATACCAGGCCCATGTGGAAACATGTAATGCAGCGAGTGGCCCATGACCAAATGCACCATCACGTTGAAAACAATGAATAAACACTGGCGATCATAAGGGGAACGCACGCGCCCTGCCCTCTCCGTGTGGGACGTGACGGCTTGTTTGCTTAATGATCTTCGGTCGTGTCTGAATTTTTAACGAGGCGAAGTGGAGCCGGCCTGTGGAGTTAATGAGCTGTGCAGCGAGTGAGGCCGTGTGACCTCCATTTTTAATGTCTACGTCGCGTCATAAGTGACCCCCGTGGCACAGTTAGGCTTTCAACGCCCTACCCATTGTCTCTGCTTTTCCGCACCGGGGCATTTATAATTCATATGACCACATCATTGCTTACCTTTATTTCAGATCATCTATTTGTTAGGCTAATGAGCCAGAGTGCAAAAGTGCAGAAAGTAAAAAATGAAAACATACAGTAAATGCGCTTAATTTTGTTTAATGTTTGACTGTTATGAGGGGGAAACCCCTAGCTATAGGGAGAACAGGCAGCCTGGGGGCGTGAATTACGTGCCTTGTGGGGAAAATTAAATGATCATCGGTTTTCTTGGTGGGGGGGGCTGAAAATGTTGGGCTGTGTCTAAGCCTGCCTTATTACGAATCTGGACTTTCTGATCTTGAACATTTCCAGAACGCACCCAGATACGGACGCCTGACCCTGCACCCCGCTGTCAGTGATCTCACGCCCAATTTGTTTTCCTCTATTTCCTCTTGGCACTGAGAACAAACCAGCCGCATGTTCATTCCTCACAATCATTTTCGTAAATCCACCTACACTGTTATGGCTGGCACTTCCTGTCAAGTAGTATGTGAACCACATAATCACGATACCTTAGCATTTCATACAGATGACAGATATCGTACAAGGGACAGCTTCACACACTGTACTCCGTGGCTAATATCGGGTAGCTGTAGCGAGCTTCATATAGAACCGGCTTTTTCCTCCTGATCTGCTTCAAGCGTAGCTGAGCTATGCTTTCAGAGAAGCCTTTCTGCATACCACTGCCGCACTGAACTGTTATTTTTGCGCTTGTGGCCTTCCTGTTAGCGTTAACGAGTCCTGCTAGTCTCCTCTGATTTCTCTTATTAACAAGATGTTTTTAGCATCTTCAGAATAGCTGCTGACTGGATGCTTTATTATTCGTCACACCATTCTCTGTAGAATACAGTGGTACCTTGGGACACGAACTTAATTGATTCAAGGTGCGATTTGGTCGAGGTCCAAGTTGAATTTCCACATAAGGAATAATGTAAATTAGCTTAATCTGTTCCAGATCCCCAAATGACTGCTTATTTAAACTTATCTACCTACCTAACTAATGATAAAAAGCATTAGCAATCAATATAAAAGTAATATACTCATAAAAAATCACACATAAAAAGCAATAAACATGAAATAAATGACCATCTATGAGCACTTTAGTTGTATCGAGGTGAGCTGACGGCAAACCGGAGGTGGCAGGTGGAGAAGAGGGATGGAGGGGTTATTGTTTGGAAGGGGAGACGTGTCGCGATCCGTACAAGTTTGTTTGAGGTCCGAATTCATTATTGTTAAATAATTTCGGAAAAAAAAGCTCAACAGACCTGTTTGATGTCTGAGTCGGTCAGGTTAAGAGGCATTCAAGTTCCAAGGTTCTACTGTACTGTAGTTTGTGAGAATCTCAGGAGGGCGACTGGGTATGACATCAACAATCACACGGCATTTAAGTTTGCTTAGATTAAGCATCTTAGACGTTCTGCTTCTGAACCAAACGGTAAGCAAAGGTCTCCACCCTCTATGTGGTTTGCTGCTAGCCACATGAATTGCTGTTTGCATTAATAGGCAGCTATACCCAATAAACTGGCTGCTTTAATATTAACATATTATTAGCATAATTACTAACATCGTTACTAGCATCCTGTCCAGGATGTGCTCTTGCCCTGTTCTGTTGTTGGGTGGAGTTTATTATAGTTTGTATCAATAACCAAAGCTAATACATGCCTCATAAGGCATCATGAAGAAAATTAGAAATACACCTAAATGGAGAATTAAGTAAAAATTGCTTGTCGACAAATACAAAAGCATAATAAGATGGATATATGCCATCCACAGGCCCAAACTGACCTTCCGGGAACATTCCCAGGACACTCTGAAGAACTTCAGCTGAGTCACCAAGCTGGCATGAAGTTCCTCTGGGAGACATATGTGCGATGGCAGTATGGACTGCAGAGGTGGATGCCAGTACCTCACTGCACCCACCTGGCTGATCCATGGTCCATGGCTCACACAGGAACGCGTCACTGGGCTCCGAGCGTGGCCCCAAGCCGACGACGTTGGTCGCAAAAACCCGGAAGCGGTAGCGGTGCCCCACCTGCAGGCCGCTGACCTTCAAGCAGAAGATACACGGTCCCATCAGAAACCTTAAACTCTTAGAGAGAGCCAATTTGGGTTTTTTAGGACCTGACTCGGGTCTCTTTGTGGTTCCTTGGTGATTTATACAGTAATTCTGATTACTTGGAGTGCTGGCTCCCCATAAATGTGGAATGAGAGCCTAAACTGTGGTACAATGAAGGGCAGAAGGCAGACTGCAACTGTAAGACATCTAACAGGACATGTCAGTGTCTCAGTTCTGCTCTTGCCTTACTGCCCTGGCTGAAGTGGAACATAAAGACCAACTTCTCACCTTCAACGCATCAAGCAGATCAGGTGTATTTTACGGCTCTCCTCCTTGCATAAAATGAGCCCTAATTACACTGTTTGCAAGACGCCTTTGTTATCGGCCTGTACCAAACATTTATGGCACATAAGGCTACAGAGTGTCTCACGCAGAGATCTCATTTTACAGAATAATCTACCTGCTCACGTCCAGGATTCAAGCCCCCTCCGTATAGTCTAGCATCTAAAGTAGGGGTGCTATACCTTTTTATGCCACTGAGCCCTTTGGTAGTCTGGTGAAGCATATAGGTCCTTCTCATGATGATGATATCGAAATATCTGTGATTTGTATTGGTCAGTAAGTCACAGGTTCTACCAGTTCTGCACTGGTTTGTTGCCTACATTCTTAATTAAAGACAATGCTACATCTTAATCAGAGGTAGCGAAATAACAGATACCATTTATTTTCCTGTTCAAGTTCACAGGCCTCCTGAAAGTTATCCACAGACCTCAGGTTCCAAACCAGGCTTCCTCCTTAGCTTCTCCTATAGCTGAAGGTGTAGAGAGGAGGGTGGGTCCTGACCACAGTGTTTTTAAGGTAACCATTCAGTGCTGTCAGCCTAAAGTCCTCGTGCTCTTGTGTATGTCTCTCACCTTTTATTGTGCTGCCATGGTTAAACATGCCCAGAGCGCCTCCCAGTGTGTCCAGCAGGGATCCTAGATAGATGCCCAAACCCCCTCAACTGGTTCATTTTGATGCGGGGGAGCAGCGGCTCTACTTTGAGCCCCCCCGAATGTCCAAGCTCCTCACCCTATCTCTAAGGTTGGGCCCAGACATTCTGTGAAGAAAGCTAATTTCCGCTGCTTGTATCTGCGATCTTATTCTTTCAGTCACTACCCAAAGCTATTTACCGACACAATATGCCTCCCATACCTTATGATTTCCCCTCTTCCCCTGGCTCAGAGATCGCCGGCTAGCCCCAGTAATATCCAGCAAAATGGACTGGTGTGCTGGCATGACCCAGTATACTGATGACTTGTGTCTCATTCCCTCTGGCAGCTGATTCACAGCGACCACGCAGCTTCTGTGATTTACAGGAAATTCACTTTGAAATGTCGACAATTGCATTTGTCATTTTTTGCTTTCCGGAGACTTTATTTTCTGGGATACTACTCAGTCCCCTCGGAGGGGTCAAGGATTAGTTTTCGGTTCTCCCAATACTGGCATTTGGGTTTTTTTCCAGGTTTTCATTTCCTTCTGGAAATATGACCATAAATCACTGCAAAAGTTGCCGGTAAAATGTGCCACACTAAATAAAATTCAACCGACCAATCAAGTGGATTCCATAAGAACCCTGCAGTTTCCCCAAGAAGCCCGCTTTGCAAACAGCCATCACTGAAACCACCCCCCTTTTGTTGCCTGGCGACCGCATTCACGTGGCACGGGCCGTCTCAGGAGTGCTGGCAGCCGCTTGGCCCAGCTGGGTGCCTGGCGCCTCTCCCCAGCCGCGACGCTCTCTCCTGGCTGGAGCGGATGTTACCGCCGCCTGGTGCTTTGGCGATGACGACACAGGCGGTGCTTTGTGAATCTGGAGTTACCCGCCACGTGCGCCAACAGAGATGCTCTTGTTACCTCGCGTGCCCCAGGATGCAAAGCAGATGGCTACGAGGTGTAGGAGTCACAGCTGGTTCGGGCTAACCTGCCCCCTGCTGCCACGTACAGGTAAGTACCTTAGATAGACACAGACACCAACCCCAGGAACAGGATATCTGCAGTTAGAACATTGGTCCTTCTGTTCTGTGCCTCCAAATTAAAAAACAAAAAGTTACTGTAGCACAGATCAGACTTACTGTTCCTACTGTACTCTTACTGTATTGTACTGTACCCTTACTGCACTATACTATACCCTTACTGTTCCTACTGTACTCTTACTGTATTGTACTGTACCCTTACTGCACTATACTATAC
>JAODLD010000014.1:335612-360268 GCA_026781065.1 Mormyrops boulengeri
CCCCCCCCCCCCCCCCCCCCCCCCCCCCCCCCCCCCGGGGGGGCCGCCCCCCCCCCCCCCCCCCCCGGGGCGGGGGGGGCCCCCCCCCGGGGGGGCATTGCGTGCAGAGATGAACATTTACACAGGTTCAGATTTACACTTTGCTGTGAAGCAAGGCAGAGATCCACTATACCAACCTGCTACATAATATTACATGTGATGTAACATCTAAGTTAAGTTGAGATATCTGTGTGCTAATGTGCAGGTTCAGATGTTCTGCCTATGGGTGGAAGGGAGCTAGTTTGAATCCCCAGTTTCACCATTTTTTGGATAAATGCATCTGCTAAATATATATTAATGTAAATAAATATCATGTAATGAAAGAGGAACTTGTAACTATTGATGACCAAAGGAAGCTTCATGAACCATTTGCTGTATTTTTTGACCCCACTAGATGGTGCTCTTGGTTTGCTTTGGGGCATACTTTGAGCAACTAGTGGGGTCAGAAAATACAGCAAATGGTTCATGAAGCTTCATTTGACCATCGCTACCTGTAAACTGGGAGTTGATACGGATGTGATCACCTTCTAGCTCGTCCTTGGTGATGACCATCTCCTTCCCATCAAACACTTTGAACACTGGAGGGCAAGAACAGCACATAGTGTGGGATCAGTGCAAGCCAGACCTTGTACAATGTGGTGACCAGAGAATACCCAGTGATTATACTGGGGTAGTAATAGGGTCATATTTTGCCAACTGGGGGGTGTGGGGGGTCCCCCTCAGGAATGTTTTGCCAGGGGACAGACGATCACGAGCATTATTCATAAATCATTTTGTGATTGAGTTGAAGGCACTCCACGATGGACTGATTGACAGGTTGGGCAGCTTTGGTTTACAGAATTAAATATTTTTTTTGGTGAGGGGTGGTTACTGGGGTTACCATGTATTTATTAGGGGGGCCATGGCTGCCCCTGGCCACCCCTTAGAGCCACCCATCCGAATCTAGCTGGCCCTGCGACCTGCCCTTCGAAAGCTAAACCACAGACATCTGCGAGATGCTGTAAGCCGTAACAGCAGGTAATTTCCAACAGTTAAAATAGTTTCGCTGAAAGGGCAGCATCCAGTTACGAAATTACAAGCAGTGATAGGGGTGAGTCTTACCCATCCTGCGGCCAGGCTCAGCTGGGTCTGAGGTAACGATGGGCTCTGTGGGCTTGGAGGGGCGGCCCACTCCAGCCTGGTTCAACGCTCGGACCCTAAACTGGTAGATGGTGTTCTCTAGCAGGCCTCTGATGGGGTAGCAACAGGCCGACTGTGGGGTCTCGTTGCAGCGCACCCAGTCCCCCACGCCAATGTCACACCTTTTGGGGGGGGGGGGGCAAGTTAAACAAGACAGGGGACATGAACCCAAATGTGGGAAAGTTGGAAGAACTCTGAACTTTGACCTTTGATTCTGCGGCTTCCTAATACCTGTTTGTCTGGACCACTGAAGAGTACCACTGTAAATCTGACAGAACGAACTGGAAGCTTGGCTGTCCTCCCACACATGCTGGAAGAGTCATGGGGTCTGCTGTAATTTACCTAACAGCTGCCACTTAAGTTCTTCAGCTGCTGCAAGTGGCCGGTTAGTCAAAACGACTGGATATAAACAAACAGCAAACGCAACAGCCACTAAAATGCTCGTCATCCGGCAAGCGAGAAGGCAAACACGCTAAGGTGGGGGGACTTATGACTGTAAGTCGCGTTGCTAGGAGACCGGCAGGGTAGGTGAAAACAGCCTCGGCACGTGACTCCACAGGACTTTTCCTCTGCCAGGTCCTGCCCTTTGTCAAGCCACCCAGAACTGTGGCACTTATTCCGGAAGATGTCTGTGCACGCTTGTACATGCCTCAGCACACGCATGTACAAGCCTGAGCATACGCTTGTATGTGCCTGAGTACACGCGTGTATGTGCCTGAGTACACGTATGTACGTGCCTGATTTTAATCCTTCAGCACAGTTGAAGTTGACCTTTAAATGAAAATAAAATCTCTCTAATAAGCATCCAGCCATGAAGACTGAAAATGGCATTGACCAGCTGCAGCTGACAGGGACTCCATTCTTGCTTGTTTCCCCCCTTTCTCCATAGCCCCTCACTCCGGTTGTGCCCCCAAAAGGCAGCCAGTCGGCAAACACTTGGATCGTGTCAGATAAGTCAGCACCAAACTGAGTTTGGACCCACTGCTGCCCAACCCCATGACTGTCTAACCATTCCGTGCTTGCGTGGTACTTCTGTGTCTGCAAAGTGTGGGTGAGGGACCTTGCAGGAGGATTTAAGCATTAGCAGCAGACCAGCATCTCGAAGCAGCTATGTCCACCAAGGGCAAAGAAGCTCTCGAAAGTAGTGACAGTAGAACGACAGTCATATGCAGCGCGCTGATTAACTTCATGGATTAATGATTGAGGACCCAGGACACATGAAGAGCGCCCCCTGCAGGCCCCTTTCCACTCACTTCTCCACATAGTAGCCCTGGATTTTGCAGGCCCCATCTGCACTGGGAGGCGTCCAGGTGAGTAGGATGTAGTCCTTGTTCACGTCGTGGCACTGCACATTCATGGGCGAGCCTGGAGCCCCCGGCATGGCCGCCACCCCATCTGGGGGGGGGGGGGGGCAAGGGTGAGCAAGTGAGAGACAGAGAGAAGAAGAAAGCAAAGAAACATGTATGAGAAGGCAGGTATAACCGTACTGTGAAGAAGTCTTAGGCAGTCAAAGGAAATGATGTTTAAATGATCTTCGTGTTGGTGTAGAACTATGGTATAATGTCTGTCAAAGTGTGTCAGCTTAGCCATTTCAAAACCTCTCCTAACGTCACCCCAGTATTTCCAGTAACCGTTTCAGTATTTTTTTCACTGGGCCGCTACCCCGCCTTGTTCAACTGTTGAATACCCCTTTGAGTTATTTAACTAATTTTGCTAATTAATTAATTGATTAGGTGGTGAAATTTAACAAATACATGAAATGGCTGAGGTGCCCCTGAGGAGAGGTTTGGGAACTGAAGCGCTGTTCATCTAGCCATCCAACAGAAACCTTTAGGAGAACAGAAGAATTTAGTGTTAGTTTTTATAATATATATAATACTATATATTATAATAATAAATATATAATTTATGCGATATTCCAACTTCCTGCACCACAGGGCTGTGGGGAGTGCACAGGGATGAACTGGCAACAAAAAGCAACCTAGGAATTTCGTGGGGGGAGGGAGCTTGATGTATTTTGCTGATTGCAATCAACCGGCTGGTCAATAGCATTTCCCATTAATCATCTCCTGCGACTGACCTGGAAACATGCCAGTATCAATGGATGGGTTGGGTACCCCTGGTATATAGGCTTTAAAATGCCGGGATTAGGGAGTTAGCTTAGCAGCCAGGCATTTGGAAACAGCGACTCGGCGATATGTAACGGGATGCAGAAGTCGCCTTCTTAAAGGTTCCACTTTGCCAGAAGAGGTTAATCCCGCAGCTGTCGTTTGGGGCAGTGTCACCGATCACATGAGTCGTGCCAGCGAATCAGCCCATGCCCCCGGATGCGCCATGCAGAGAGCCACGGCCCGCATCCCCACTCCGAGATGAGGGCTGCAGGCAGCCACCTCTGCTGGCCCTTTCATTACAAGCCATGGCAGGAGTCTGAGGCGGATCCTCTAATATGACGAGCGAAAGGCAGAGCTCGCACGATTATGGCATTAATATCTTACTCATGCAGGAAGTTTGACGCCTCAAGAAAGGGCTGGGTGACAGACATTCATAAAACATTCATAGAGCCTTGCCGTGTGAGGTTTCTGGAGAGCAGCCTTAAGTGGCCTGGACCTCCAGAACGGGTGATGTCGCGCCAGTCCTCGAAGCACCTTGCCATGAGGACCCCCTGAATAAAATACTGCACTCTACTATCCATGACTCCTACAGGGCCCTAAGTAAGCTACGCTCACCTCCAGAAAAACACAATTCTTCGGGGCAGAGAACTATGTTTGGATGTGACAGCGCATGTCTGGGATCAGCCAAAGCCATTTTTGTTCCTGGGTATCTTACAGGGCCAGCGCTGACTCACAGTATTGAGAATGAGCATTTACTAATGAGTACCTAGTACCTGCCAGGATGCAAGCATGACCTATTTAAGGCTACCTAAAGCTATCTAAGGCTACGCCCCGTTCCCCTAGAAACCGTGACCTGTTTTATGCAGGTTTATGAGCGCGTCAGCAATTGATTGATGTGTTGTGACACATGATGACAACCTAGGTAGGGTTTCTTAACATGAAAAGGAAAACGTTGCGAAGCATGTGGGAAAACAAGCATGTTTACAATCCAAGCGTATCAAACATACATGTATAGAACATGCATAAGACAGTTAACAAAACTGCACAAGATGTGCAAAGCTCCGTATGTTCATGCACTCAACAGCGTTATTAATGCAACCATCACATTGACGTCGTCTCTCATTGGCTGAGCCGATTGAGGACCGGGTACTGGTGGCAGCCCCACCTTTGACGTAGATGTATGCGCTGTGCTCCTCAAAGCCGTCACAGGTACGCAGCCGCACGGTGTAAATGCCCTCCAACTCCTTGTGGATGGACCTGATGATCAGGCTGGAAGAGCGCAAGGCTGTCTGCAGCTCAACCTTGCTGTTTGCACGCAGCGGGACTCCTGTGGGATAGGGGCGGGGTGGTGAGAGACCCCGAGATTTAAGCAGAGCGGGGTGGCAGCTGTCCCTAATGCAAACTTCCAGAATGTTGCATTGCAGGGGAAGCCTCTTTAATATTCATAAAGGAAGACTTACCTGAATTGGCCATTGATTAGGATGGATGGGCAAGGGTCATTAATATTTATAAAGGAAGCATTGCCTGATTGGCTGGTCAGGACAATGAGAGGGGAAGGTTTATTTATATTCATAAAAGTAGCTCTATCTCATTGACTGATAGGTAAAGTAGCAATGGAAGGCCTGTCAATGTTCATAAAGGAAGCACTACCTGATTGGTCAGTAAGTAGGATGGAAGGGAAGAACCGTTAATATTCATAAAATCAGCACCACTTGATTGGCTGGTAAACCACTGTTGTAGTGCTTCCTTTATGAATTTTAATGAGCCTTCCCCAGCCCCAACCCCACTGCTCACCATCTTTCAGCCAGGTCACATCCTGCTGGAAGGCCAGCAGCGAGGAAGTGAAGTCACACTTCAGGCTGAGTGCCTCGCCCTCGATGGCGAAGGTCGGGGGGAAGGTCAAGCCGATCCGGGCCTCCTCCTCCACAGCTGGCCCTGGAGAAGCACCCACCACACATTTACTTGCTCCCGTTACTCCAAAGCCCTAGGCAGGAAGCTTTACTGCACCTTTACTCAGATTTAGGGCCCTCAGGGGACTTGAACCAACAAACCTTGGTGTAATGAGTCCATATATATATATATATCCACCAGGCTCATGGTTGCTATACAGCATGACTGAATAAACATAATCTTGGTGACCCCTTTGACCCAAACATTACAGCTGAGATGCTGCATACTCTGTGTAGCTCAGCAGGTTAGGGCACTGGGCCTGTGATCAGAAGGTTGCTGGTTCACACCCCAGTGACAGCATTGAGATTTCACTGTTGTGCTCTTCAGCAAGGCTCTTATCCCCAAGTTGATCCAGGGGCTGTGTGACTCTGCTTTCTCAGCAACATATAATGCATTTATGTCTACTAGCTAAATATACGTAGTAGCGTTTCTTAACCGGTGGGTCCGGTATTGTCAGCGAGTTGCAGAGTATGTGGCTGACAGCTTTTACTGTCACCAGTTTGACTTGTGACTTATAGACCTGTGGGTCCTGAGGCTAAACCAGTTGGGCCCTGAACTCCGACA
Organism: Mormyrops boulengeri; assembly: GCA_026781065.1. Classification (NCBI taxonomy): domain Eukaryota; kingdom Metazoa; phylum Chordata; class Actinopteri; order Osteoglossiformes; family Mormyridae; genus Mormyrops; species Mormyrops boulengeri. Next base: position 341,456 of record JAODLD010000014.1, read on the forward strand.
CCATCAGACAGAGCGGCAGGTGTGAGTGTTTTACTCTTGAAACTGTCAAAATTGCCTCGTATTTAAACGGGTCGATGGCACGTAGGTAATGGGAAAGGCGACTGATCTGTGCATGAGTATGGGTGCCGACGTCGCAGGCCTCGCAAAAAAAGCTGAAGCGGTTTGATAGATGTGCAGCATGACAGGGAAAGCCGGGAGATGAGGAATGACATTCCGAAAAGGTGCAGCTTCTGACAACCTGTTTACCAAAGCATCCTTTCGGGAATAGCCCGGAAAATTGTTCTTGATAAATGGAAAAGGTGCTCTGTGTTGTGTTCTTCTTTTTTTGTTTTTTTTTGCAGTTCTAGTAACATTTACAGACGTTTTACATAAGCAGAACCGCCGTTGGCGACTATTTGATCTGAAATTATTATCGGCATAAATAATACGCAGTTCGTACTTTTGTGCCCACATTTAACTTAATCTTTCACAGTTTGACACTGCTGTTTATTTCTCTCAGGGTTTGATTATGACAAATTTCTTTCATTCTTTTTTCTTTTTTTTAGTACCTAATGAGGCAGCAGCACTTCCTGCTGTTTTTGTCTCCTCTTGTTACGCACCTGTCTGCCGTTCTGTCTCTTGTAGAGCATGCAGACAGAGGAGTCGCTGACCGTTAACTTGTAGCTAAGATCGCAAAAGTGAGACTGATGCAGATGGAATAAAACCAAGAGAACAGGGGCGATTTTTGGACTTTTTGCTACGTGGGAGAGAGTTGTAATTCATATGGAGGGGCCAACCTTATCATTAACCAATGACATGTTTTGAATCAGTGAATGGTAGGGGAAAGGGAACTCCAAGGGCCAATCAGCTTTCATCTTGAGTCAATGGCCCTGTGGCCCCGCCCTTGTGTATGCCCCAGTTGTTAATGCCAGTCTAGACCAGCCTCTACAGGAAAAACAGAGAGTCCATGGAAAGAGGTGAATCAATTATGGCCTGGATCAAACCCTGAGTGTTACTGACTCCACCTAAATGCCTCATCCACACAACATGACTGCAGTAAAAGGGGCCATACTCACTCCTGGAAGTCTCCAAGCCAGTCTTGCCACCTTTATACGCTGAAACAGGAAGAAACCAGACAAATTCAATCCACGTCACATCTAGTATTCTTGTCAACTTATTTGCAACAACGGAGACAAACTGAAACTCTCTTTAAGGTGGGTGCCTTCAATTAATGACAGGGAAGTTTTGTTACCGCGGTAACGGCAGGGTTACTCACATTTCACCAGCAGGGTGGCAAAAGTGATGGCTTCACCCAGAGGGCTTTTGGCTACAGCTTTATACTCTCCAGCGTCGTTCACAGAGGCCCTGAGAAGCACAGCACAGAGCGTTATTGATAACGAGCCGCTTCAGATCCGCCTCTTCGCTCCAAGCCCCCCTCTTTTGCTTACAATGGCTTCCCAAAAAATGGTTAGCAGCACCTGCTGTAATAAGCCAGTAATGTAAGCCAGTCTTCCTCTTTTGCCATCAAACAGTAAACAAAACCAGATCATTTAAGTAGGTCAGAGTCCTGAATCAGTTATGTGTCACAGGTATGTTTCAGTGTTTGGTTTCAGGAGACATGTATAGCATAGATGTTCAGTGGTTTCCATACCTACTGTTGTGAAGACGTATTGCATATTATCAGCTGGGTAGAATTGTAAATTCCAGACCAGAGGCTGTGCTGTCAATGTGCAGCCTTTAAAATTAGGGCTTTTGTTCTTACCTCCGTATCTCCAAAGTGTTGAGGCCGTGTGTTTGCTGAAGCTTGACGTTCCAGGGCTGGTGGAGTTGCCCGAGAGGAACTCCGTCCTTGTACCTTGAGTAACGGGCGAGGGAGGGCATGAACAGAGAGACTCAGCATGGGAACAGCTCAGCGAAAGCCCCGTGGCCCCTTTCACAGTGGGCCCTGCTGGTAGGCCGACGCTCTGACCATTGTAGCATCAGACGCCTCCCCGCTTAATGTCCCAGTCCGAGCGCTCCCTCTCAGGGTGACGTGTGCGTGGCTATGTACGCGCGTATGTCTCCGTAACCTTCAGGAATGTCTTTGCCACTAGTGATCCCTTAAAGGAGGCCTCTTTTTAAAAGTGACATTTGGGCAGGACAAAAAGTGACAGCTTGTTTTTCGTCGCCAGCTTATGTTTCAGTTATGTGCAGGCTAGAAATATATTTGTATATATATATATATATATAAATATGTCTAACCTATCTGCACATGTTTATATACATAGTTAAAGGGTACATATACATCATTTAAGTCACCAGCACCATCAAATAGCCCGCACAATTCTAAAATATCACTATGGCAATGAATGATTCATTATAATAAGTAATGACACCATACACTAATATAACTAAAAATGACACAACATAACAAAGAAAAGCATTGCACAATACGAGTGTCAGCTCCTGTGCATGCTTACGGAGTGACATGCTTTAGCCGCCTTTCTGCCTGTTCTGCTATAGCGATAGCTTGAGATGTATCGAATATCCGATTTCATCCGATATTACCACATTGTTAAAGAAACAGTACAATAATGATTAGTGTCTGCATATAAAATTATTAAAGTATGTGTAAGTACTGTGTTACAATTTAGTAAGACTAATATTCAACTCTCTGGAAAATCAACCATCTGGGAGCTCCTCGGCCCTGATACTTCCGGATATGAGGGCTTTTAGTGTGCTTGTCTCTGTCTTTCCATGCTTGAGCCCTACCAGGTGACTTCAGGGCTCGGGCAGCCCTGTACGGTGCAGGACAGCTTGACCGCCATGCCCTCCCACACGGCGTGGTTACGCAGGGGGATGGGAAAGTCCGGCCCTCTCATGCTCAGGTCTTCCAGAAACTTCTTGTGGATCGAAGCCTTTCGCTCCGCCTGTGGGTGGGAGGCACACGTGGGAAGCAGTTTCCGTAAATACAAGCTCGTGGGAGTTTTATTTACACAAAAATGTTCTGAGGGCAGAATGAAAAATTGGTTCAGAGAGATAACCAATCAGATTGTACGGAAGGTGGGTCCAAGCAACTAGAGGACCAAGACATCAGGAGCCACCACCTCTACAATCTGATTGGTAAGCCAGTGCAGCTACATGATTCTTAAACCGTGTCGTCATTCTGTGTTTTAATTTTCATGCAGAACATGAAAGACCACCTGAGTGACTTCTGGAGCGTCATTAAGACTGTGGTGATGAACAATTACTTGCAAATAATTGAATGCAAACTGGTTAAACTTTAATAATAAAATGTGTCATATTTTTAAAACAAAAGTTTACATCTCAGTTTCGCAAACGGAAACAGACAAGTGGACATGCCTTTACGCCCCCCCCCCCCACCTCATTCAGATGTGTTCCACGGTCCATGATGCAGAGGAATGTCCAGCACTGCCGCGGTGCCGTCACGAGCTAATTTCTAGCTAATCGATTTCTCTAAAAGCCTGTTAAATAGTCCAGTTTGACCTTTTTTGTTACTTTGCGTGTAAGTGTGAAAAATCCCAAGATAATCAAGGGAGCGTCCGAAGCTGAGGCGCACCGATATGAATGTGGCGGACATCCAGGTTAGTTCATTTGAGTGCAGCATGACGACTTTGACTTTTGTATAATCGACCCCTCGGAAGCAAATGCATTTTGACGTACAATTTCTCATTCACACGGTGTTTTTTCTGCTCCATCCCAGCCGAAGGAGTTCTGGTGAATTACGCTCTTCATCTTAATAATTCTAAATATTCATGAGCCGTCAGGTCGGGAAGGGTATTTTTTTATTCATTAATTTCTGGGAGTTCTTGCTGATATTGACGGCGATTAGCATCTGAGCTACAGACATAGCACTCAGCGATCTTAGTACTCGGCACTCATCCATCTTAGCTCAGCGCCCCGGAACAGAGAACCGAACTTTCGGCAGAAACTTGGAGGAGACCAAATAATTAGCATTTTACCTACAACCGTTTAATACGCATTCCTGCAGGATTTCGTCGGAGGGGATTAGCGGCTGACTTTTGCGCGGCCTGACGACACAGGGTGCCTTTTACACGCGTAAAAGTGCCAGAGAACTGTAGGCTATCATCAGCACTGGCACTTAAGAACGTAAGAAACATTGCAAATGAGACAAGGCCGTTTCATATTTTATGCCTCTACACGCCAGTGTAATTTTGTCTAGAGCGTGAGAAGACTGTAAAGACCGCATTACACCACCAGGATGCCTGTTCCCAATTCTCACCTCCATTTCTGTGTGAAAATATCTTTTTTTGTGCTGATTTACGCTGGTGCCCAACTGATTTCCATTTGTGGCCTGGTGTTACCCATGAGGTCAAGGCTGAACTCATTCTAACACCCACAGGAAGTGGTCCACTTGGGTAACACTCCTACTCACTTTATTTTGATTGAAATTGATGAGATTTATATCTGGTAATCAGATTAGACCAGGGTGCAGCCGTCCAGTAAGTACATATGAATACATATGAGTACATAGTTAATATGTGTAAGTACATATGAGTACATAGTTAACACCCGTAAATTCTGGACTGTAATGCTGTATAATCCAGTATGTTCAGGCAGCAGCTTACCTCTTGGCGCAGTGCCAGACGGTCGGCCCGCTTCCTGACAGTGTGCTGGTTCCGAATCACTTCCACCTCCACCTTCTCTGCCTCGTTCCCGAACAGCGTCCACGTGTCCCTCTGCCGCAGCTCATCCGTGTCAAGGGTCTGCTTCAGGACCTCCCTGTGCACCCAACCCCCCCCCCCCACCAGTGACAAAGACGTCAAGACACTGCATCAGCAAACCCATCTCACCCTAACCCGCACCATGGTGGACAGGGGGCCGTGTCCATGTACCAGTGGGTCAAAGAAAGGTTCATCCAAGTCCTTCTTCAGTCAAGAGCAAGAGTTATGGACCTTTACAGTAATCACTGTGTAATAACTATGCAACTGTGTCAATAGCACCAAATCTATAGCATAACATATATCAAATTCGCCTCTGCTTGTGAAAAGTCTCATTAAAAACTGAACATATCAACATCATTTATTAGGCAAAGCTGTAACTGATATAGATATAAAAATAACTACTCAGCAGAAGTGTGTTCATATGGTCAATCAGCCAACACTAAAGATCACCCTGTCATCCTCTTGCAAACACAAAGAGGCTTTGTGACTGTCTGATCGCCATGGATCCTCATTTTCTGGAATCCTTTTGACGAGTGTGGAGCCATACATTTGAATTCCAGCTTCGGGTTAGCCTGAGGTCTCAGTGCACATGTAATGCCAAGGATGCCTGAAGGTCTTGTGACATTTCTGCGAGGTTCTACTGTATGTTGTGTTTCTGCCACATTTTCACAATATCAATATGTGAGATCCGAGGCACGGAGCCCCTGCATACGTCTCATCAAAGGGCTGAAATGTTATTTTTTTTTTACATCAGGGCGGCCTTTTTAGCTAATTTTAGCATCATTCTGCTACAGGTCGAGTCCAGATCTGAACATGATGCAGAGACCTGTTTGATGAACGGGGCGCTTATCTATGAATTTTCCCCGTTAGACAGACAGAAGTTTCTGGAATCCAGCTCTGAGCTTTACCAATCATCTGAAAGGAATTTTTCAGCAATAATGATGAGGTGTGAGCAGGTGAGTCGGATATGGATTGCTGAAAAAAGGTATAATTAAATGAGTTTTAATATGGCTTGCCATTCAGTAATTGGTGAGGGACCCCCCCTTGTTATTTACACTAGTGGTAATGGGGATAAGGAGAGTAGTGCTGGGCCTGGACAGAGAGGCTGTGTCACAGAAAGCGCTAGAAAACCAGACCTCATACCATATCCATTTTCACTTCATCAGAATCTGTCTGAGCACCATTTCACGGCAGGGGGGGCAGAGAAATCGACAGAACGATTCAGCCTGATCCCCCCCCCTCACTGGCCACAGCTCCTCTGTACTTCAGGCGTGAGGGTGGGTTTTAGGTTTGGAGATGGCTTCAGGGATGGAGGTGGGGTCGCTGAGAACTTCCAATCCTTGGAACCCGCTTCCATTCCCATCCATTTCCAGTTTAACTGGAATTCTGACCTTACTGCTTCAACTTCATAGCCCTCTGGATGTGATCAGGGGTCCAAGGTCACTAGGACTGAGTTTTCACGTTCGCGTTCCCAATGCACTTTGCTAAATTGGTTATAGGAGCTTTAATGCTGACCGATTTCCCAGTGTAATGGATGTCAAGATGTGTCCAGTCCAAAAAGAAATAAATGGGAAACTCAGCGGCATGCAGAAAGTTGTTTGGAGGGTTTCTGTAATTCTGCATTAAAAGAGCATTCGCTTATGACCTTTACAGCTTAGGGAAACATCAGAAAGAGTAGCTGAGGGAGATTCCGGGAGCAGGGGGAGATGAGAGAACAGAGAGACAGAGAAACAGAGCAGGAAAGAGAAATATAGAAGAAAGAGAGATCTCAGCTGTGGAAGAAAAAGAAGGAGAGATGGATGCAGACCACAGGTGAGATCAGTCACACGTCGCTCTGCCGTCGCCGATCACACCAGTGTTAAGGGACTTCAGAGATGTGCCAGGTTATTCTTGGATTCTCGGTCGGCCCGGAGCTTTGGTGCGACAGCTTCCAGTCCCAGGCTTGATGAGGACGGGGGGGATGGGTCCTCTCCATGTTCCCTTACCTCACCACCCTCGTTTCACCCAGCAGATTCCCCAGGTATGGTGGGCGCTCGTTCCCGTTCAGCCAGCCTGGGGAACTGCTTTGTTAATGTCACTGCTGGGCAGAATTACCCGCTGGAAAGGTTAGCTGGCGCAAGTGAAATTATGGCAACACGTGGTAAGAGGGGCCTGAGTGAGTGGACTCTTAATCGAGAGACTGGCCATGCCTATGCCTGCGGCAGCAGGGGTGCGGTGGCAAGCGGCTGGTCTGAGATCAGCTCCCTGTCTCTGTATTGGTCTGTGAGGTCATTCAGCTGTTTATAATCATTGTCATCCTATAAACTCACAGAGACTTCATTCAATAGATATTTATGTTTAAATTAGGCAGCAGTACACGATTGCTGTCTGAGTCACTGGCATCTATAAAGAAAGGAACCATTTAAACAATATCAGCTATGTAGAATGCATCCAGGGCAAGGTGCTTTACAGTAGATAGTTTTCTTTTATATAACAATATGATGCAATATATAGAAATACACTCACCTACTTCTCCTTCAACAAGGAGAAGCTGAGCAGGGCTCACCTCTGTAATCTATTTGTGTATTGGTTTTTTTTTGGACTTCTGGGGGTAAACAGTTTGTGGCGTTAGCTGGAAGCCCCCCCCCCGCTGAAATAAGGGCAGCTGAACTCGCCACCTCCAATGTTCATCTGCATGTTTTATCCGCTGTAACAAATGACCTCATTTTCGGAGCCCCGCTCGGTGCCCTCTCCTCACTGGTCTTTTTTCAGCCAAGTGGACAACTTCAAGAACATTCCTGTCTGTTTCATGGGCTTAAAGTTCAGTGCTCAGATGTATCTTCCACGTGTTGCCACCCACCTAACCCAGAAGATGGGGCTTTTCTGGTCAGTGTGACGTAGGATTCTCACCCTTTGCTCCAGCAGGGATTTTCTGTGGCTTTCTGGAGTGCGAGCATTCGCCACTAGGATCTGACATTTGTATCTTAAAAGAACATGCTGACAGACATGCTGACGGTGTTTAGCTGTTAACAATCGAGTATGAACGACCTGAAATGGAATGGAAACAGAGGCAGAGGCAGGCTGAGCTGTGGACAGGCTGAGATTTGATTTGATTATGTATCAAAGTCCGGCTCCTTCAAGACATCGACAACAAAGACCACCAATGAGCTTGCAGTGTACTAAGGTTGTTAGATGTGAGGGACAGCTGTGGCCACAAACAGAGCACTTTAACAAAAGTGCATCGGCCTGGCCAAAAAACCCCAAATAAATCAGATTATGCAAAGCCACAAAAACTTGGTTTTTACCAGTTAAAAATATGACGGCTTGTATTTTACGTGCATGAGGTTCAAATGGGCAGGTTTTTCTGGACCAGTCTGCCACATGGACAGAAAAAGCTGTCCTTCTGTGGATGGGAGATGGATGGAGACGGCAGGAGGGCAGCTGTAGGTGGGAGTGGATGAGTTCTGACCTCGAGGTCTGCCTCCTAAGCAGACCAGACAGGAAGTCCAAACGTTCCTCAAGACCTTACCCCCTTTGGTCAGCAAACCACCAGGAGGTTCTCTTATGCGGTTCCCCGATGAACTGCTGAACCACATCCAGTCATCAGATTCCTTCTCCACCTTCAAGAATTACCTCAAGACCCATCTGTTCGATGAATTCCTCTAGTAACCTGATGCCTCTTTATGTTCCAAAGAATATTCTTATGTTGCACTTCTGGCCCTTGAGTAGTAGTAGTAGTAGAAGTTGCTGTTCTGTTGCTGTTCTGTAGTTGTGTAGCTCCTGCTACAAATCTGCTTCCACTGGTACCTAGGTCTTCATTGGAAGCTCAGCCTAGCTGCACTTCTGTCTGGTTGACTTGACTATATGCATGTTTGCAATGTGCTACTGGTTTTTGGATAAGAGCATCAGGTAAATGTGACAATATAAAAGCACATTTGGCTATGATCGTAGCACTTTACGTACCATGTCCTATGACGTGGGAACTCCCCGACGTCCAGGAGCTCCTTCATGGACATGACGTCGGCCGAGATGATGGGATAGAACTCCGAATAGGAGGCCTCTTCATCACTGGGGCACATGGACGACAAGAACGTGGGATGATTTGTCTGTTAGCAACACAGCACAAGCATCTGCAAATTACCTGGCATATCGCTGACAAATAAACTTCTGCATTTTGTGGATCGATTCTTTGTTACAGTGAAGCCAATCTGTATTTGTTCAGGCTGACTGAAGCAATGTCACGCATGGTGACGATTCCACTGTATGAGGAAATAATTTGTTCCTCTGCAACATGTTTGTATTAACTTCCGGGGGTAAATAAATGTTCTCCTTATTTAGGGGAGAATTACCACTTCTGTGAAAGATTAAAAGCAAACTCACAGCAATGCAGTAGGAGTTTATGACTCCCCTTGCCCTCGGTCACAGGAGGGTCATGTATGTAAATGTGTCAGGAATTTCCCAGGGTTCCTTTGTGGTCACCAGACAGTGGGCCCTATGCAGTTCATACACTATCCTTACATAAAACATTTAAAGACTAAGGACCTCATCAGAAATCTTGGCATCCTCCTTGATGAATATCTCAGGTTCAATAACCATAACTAAGTCTTCCTCTTACCACCGTAGGAACATCTTTAAAATCAGAGGCCTAAGGTTTAAGCATGATCTTGGAAAACATATTCATGCCTTCATCCTCACTTATTGCAACTCTGTCCTATATGGACTAATCAAAAAGTCCATAAGACAGTTCCAGCTCATCCAACATGCTGTCGCTAGATTATTAACTAGGATCAAGAAGAGCAAACACATTACTCCACTCCTTACACTGGCTTCCAGTTGCCTTTAGAATCCACTTCCAGGTGCTGCTGCTTGTTTACTAATCACTCAATGATCTCAGCCCAGTTTGCATCACAGACCTTCTGGCTGTATATGAATCTATCAGGCTGCTAAGACCATTAGATGCTGGTCAATGAATAGTGCCAAGAATGGAAAGTAAGCAAAACCAAATGGCATTCAGCTACTGTGCCACTCATAACTGGAACCAGCTGCCTGATGACATAGGAAATAAATCAAGTGTTGCCAACTTTAAAACCAGGCATAAAACATTTTATTCCACAGTGTCTTTGTAAGGATCAGCCCTTGTCCTCCCCTGGTCCATGTGTCATTTCGCCATTTGTCCAGCAGGTGTCGGTGGTCATCCCGTCTCCTGTTATTTGCCAGTTTTGTTAACCCCTAGTGTGTGCTCCTATTCCCCGGGCTGCCGTGTGGCTCAATGGGCTGAGTGTGTGGCTATGGTAGAGGTATTCCTACCATATCAGTTTTATGGCCAGCCTCCACTACTTATAATTTAACATTTGTCTTTTGTTATGTACCTGCTTAAGTTATGTTGGTGTTTTTTGTTAGTGTCCTGCGTTTGCTCATTGTTATCTACTGCTTGTAGTTATTTTCTGTATTCATAGTCTTTCCTAGTGTTTGAGTGTGTAGTGATTCTTGCTTATCCTGACCTGTTTCTTTTTAGTCATAGCCCTTAGTGTTCTGTAATAGCCGACACCTATCCGTTGTTGAAGCCCTTGTTATGTGTTTAAATGTTATGTGCCTGCCCTTGCCCCGTTTCCTCAGTTGGTCATTGTGTGTCTGTAGCTGTTGTTGCCCTGTGCTTGCAGCTGCTTACTCTGGTTGTTCCTGTGTTGCTCCCTACCATAATTTTTTCATTTACCTACTTTGTTTTTGATGCCTCCTGGTCCATTTATTTCTTTTATTCTTTTTGAGTTTCAATAAAGTCTCGATTTGTGAGCCACAATATGTATCATCTGTCCTTCATCATGCCCATCCATAGCAATCTTTGATTAGTGCTGTTAATCAACCTCTGATTTGTAATTTTTAATTACTGTTCTTTAATGGTCTTTCACTTGTTTTTTTAATTTTCCATTTAGTGATTTATTTTATTTTATCTTCTTCCTTTTATGTGAGGACGTGCTATATAAATAAACTTGCCTTGCCTTGTCTTACATATACTTGCTGACCATTCAGGTATACCTGCTCATTAACTCCAACTTAACAGTGAATCAGGGGACTGCAGCTGAATACAGACAGCATGCATACACTATTAGAGGGTTGCTTACTGTGTGGCTAAGCATTAGCATGGCTAAGATGCGAGAGCTTAGTGATTTTATACACGTCGTGATGGCCGCTGCCATGTGTGGTGCTTGTAACTTCTCAGGAACAGCGAGCCTCATGAGATTTTCATGCGCTGCAGTGTCTGGAGTTTAAAGAGAATGGTGAGGTATGATCAGGGCTTCTGTTGTTATGAGATGCATGTGGGCATCAGTACAGCCATGGGAAAAAATAACAGAAACCACCCACTTTGTAAATGTGCCACTTCCCCTAATTAATCTGGGTAATTGTCACTCTCATAAAGGTACATCAGGGGTAATCAACTGGTAGACTCAACTGATCGTTCCCCTGCCGCCCCCCGCCCCCCCCAAAACAAAGATCATTGTTGGGGACCCCTTGCCCTTTGAAATATTTTTACAACTCAACCACTGAATGTGATAAAGAAAAAAAAAAAAAAAACCTTGTTACTGAGAGAGGTCAGAGGCAAATGACCAGACTCATTAAAGATAACAGGAAGACCTCAAGTGTAAAATAACGTACCAACGTAATAATAGCTCAGTGTAGCTCTGGAATGCCGAAAGGTACCTGTGGCAACACCATCTCTGAAGGTGTACCTACTAAATTGGTCACTGAGTGCATGACCTAATCATTTTACAAATGTCTGTAGAAAAGCTGTTCTACACATGATTTGTATTGGCTTGTTGAAATTATCAGGGATGCTGTACAGAAATATGTCAGTATCTTACATTTCTATGTCTATTAAATATCAACGTAGCTTCCCGCTTATCTCGGGTGATGGCATTCCCGGAGAAGATGGAAGGGAGAGAGAGAGCGACTTGATGTCGCCGTGGCGATTTCAATCTATGGCGTCGCCTCAGAAAGAGAGCGGCTTGGGCTGGGAAGAAATGCAGGCGGATGTTCCGCCTGGGCGGCCGCGGGGAGGCACTGATATGGGAACAAAGCACAGCCCTATAATTACCGCTTCCCCATGAATGCGCATTTGCGGACGCGAACAAAAGCTGGCTAATCAGACCAGGGGAATGACAAATAGAGTGTTTACTTCCAAGAGGGCGTCGCTCTGTTGTGGATACAGAATCGTCCGATGAATGGAGAGTTGTCAGAAATCTCGGCTGCCTGGCAGACGGGCCTGTGTAGGACAGCTCCTGCGGCCCCCGTGCCCCGTGTTTCACTTTCCAGAGTCTCCAAACGGCTGACAAATAAGCTATAGAATTGCTAAATTTCAATGTGAGCTGTTTGTAAATAGCAATGATGCCAGGGCTCATGTCACGCCTCAGAAGTCATAAATATATTTATGGTGGTCTAACCTTGAACATATTGTAATAGGTGAGGCCATGGATGTTGCCAGGGTGTCACGATTATTAAGTGGGTATCACTATTGTCTCACTATATCTCACTATTGTCTCACTATATCTCACTATTGTCTCACTATTTCAAAATTGCAGGTTCATACATCTCACATTTATTTACCAGATGCTTTTATCTGCAGCAACATGCATTATTGTGAAAGCAGAAGCAGACCTAGAGGAGCTGAGGGTTAAGGGCCTTGTTCAAAGACCCAATGGTGACATTATTCAGATGACACTAGGATTTGAGCAAGGAAGGGGGGGCTATGGAAGGATGGGGGCATGAAGTCATGTCTGCTTGTCTGTTTGCTTTTCGAATAACTCATGTGTAACCTACCGCCTCTTCAATATTTTTTTTTCTAAATTCTCAAATTCCGCTCACCTCACGACACACTTTTTCTTTGCCTCCTGTGTGTTGCCTTTTACCTAATGCTGGCCATGACATAACATCAAACATTCAGTCTATAAATACAGTTAAGTGGCAGATATCAAATCGCAACACTCAGGGAGTAATCAATATTGTTTTCCTCACATCAAAATCACATTTTTGTTTGCAACAGATCAAATTCAAGCTTTTATTAGCGCATCTGTTTTTATGTATTACAAGCTTTTATCATTTTACATATTAATAATAATTGTTATTATTCTTGATGTTATTTGTAAGTAGTTTTTTGTGATTGTTCGTCACTGCATTCTTCATGATACTCCAAAAGTTGCCTCACCCCACCCAGTTCCACTGTCCACGGTTCGAGGAGCAGAGCTCCTATGTGAGAAGATGACAGAGGTCAGGTCCCTGCCATCGCTGGCCTGCTGCCCCTCTCTCCATCACGCTTGAATGCCATGCCAGGTACTCAGAAAAGCGCTGTTATGAAAGCTCTCCTTTGTGTAATGCCTCATCAATATTAATGGCTACCGGTCCCTTTCACTGCCCGGCCGCTTGTTGTTATTCTTCCACGCTCCCCACCCTCACTCCCAGTGCCTTTCTCTGCTCTCCCCCAATCCAGGGACCCTCAAGTGTCACCCCGTCACCCCTTTGTATTGAAAACTTGAGGCCATGATTTGAACAGCACTTAATCTTCCTGGGTCGGTATATTGAGGACAAAGGCATTGCAAAGCTGGGAGGATACAGGCCATGCTTCCCCGCCTGTTGGGTTTAACGTGATCACCCATTACTGCTTCTCCTCCTGATGCCCCCACCCACCCACCCTGCTTGGACCGCTGCCCAGGGAGCCCAACTGTAAATATTGCTTAGGCACCTAATGTTGGCCTGTTTTCACCGAGTGATGTGATAATCCATCTCGGGCTGCCTCAGTTCCTCCTTTCTGCTCGTGTGGAGAGACATGGCCTCTTTGATGATGAACTTACACCTTTGGGGCAAGATCATACCTACATAACCTTGCAGAAGACTGGCCCCGGAGTCCACAACTTTCCGGGATGTTCTGCAGGCATCTGGATCGGCTCCGGCTCAATGCAAAATTCTATGTCACAAAAGCCTTAACACCTTACAAGTTACACTGGGAGTTTATCATGGATTCGGGGTTCATGTTGTGGGCAGTAAATCTCCAACTGTACTGCACTGTATAGCAACAAAATCTACAAATTGAAAAGCACCAGTGACGTTTTTTGGTTCATTTGCTATGAGGAAGGGATTAGTGTATGGTTAGCATGATGGGACTGGCGCTGCTGTCGAGTAGTATTCAGTAACACCAATTCATGCACTCTCACCCTGGCTTGAATTTATATGCATTTACAATGCATCACACCTGTTCTGCACTGGATCTAATTTTGCTTAAAATTCAGGGTGTTTTCAGGAAAATGGCAGCTGGCAGACAGGGAAATGAGACCAAGATCAGTGGGATGCAGATTTTAGTTCTGGTAGGTGAGCAGCTCTCGTTACAGGAACAAGCTGATGGTGCAGGATGGATTCAGCTCTCAACTGGACATACAGGGCTTACACTGTAGCATTAAACTGCACGCTAAGCAAGAACAAAAACAAAGAAAAGTCAGAGAGAGAGAGAAAGTGGGGATACGCTTCACCTTTCAAAAAACAGGAAGTTCCAAAACAGGAAGCAGGGTAACGGAAAGCGAGGCTCCGCCGAAATCCACTTTGCCTTTCAAATAAGCATCACAGGAACTGATTTTGGTTGTGAGCAGATTTTCCTGCACCGGATTTTCCAGCACAGGCCGTATGTAGGCCACGGTAGCAGGCGTCGTGTAAACTAGTAACTTCATGTGGTTTACGGGGACTCCCCTGTGTGGGAGGAGCCTGAGGGAGGAGGGGACCTCAGCAATATGTGTGTGGCCCACATTTGGCCTCACTTTAAAGTCACAAGACCATGCCCCCAGGTGTCTGCAAGCCCAGAATATCTGCTAAACAATGCCGTGCCCTCGTTTAAAACACTCCAATATAAAAAAAAGACCTCCGGAAACAGCAAGTGTGGCAAGGACACCGATCGTAATTTATCACCGGTCCATTAAAAAGTTAAAAACTGTCTGCAGGTCGATTTATTAGCACATGAGCGTGGTGATTTTTATCTGAGCAGTCAAACGCAGAGCACCAGGCCCCGCTGCACACTACAACACAATCAAGCGTCAAACGGCAGAATCGATGTTAGACAAAAGAAAACATATATACTGTGGTGATCTAAGGTGGGAAATGGCAACAGGCTGAAAGGAACTACAGACTCACTTTGGGGGACCATGATGATGGGGTAGCAGAGAAATAAATTAAGGATTAAATTAAGGGCAGGATTAAAATTGAGCAGAGCCCTGTCCTTGTGGTCCTGAACAGTCCCTCTGTTGCACAGCATTATCTACAGTGTTGGAGCTTCGGGAGAACATCACTCTGTGATGCTCTGTGTGCTGCAGACACAAACAGGTGGCAACGGCTTCACGGTGCTCTACCTGGAAGTAAATGTCTTTTTCTTAATCTGCGAGGACAAATCCATGCTATGCGACATCTGGTGCGCCTCCTCCTCCCGGCATCGAAACGTCACTGTTTTGGTTGCCATGGTGAAGCCTGGACTCTTAGACCTCTTGGTCCACACCTGGAGAATGGAACATTCTGAGTTATTCCGCAGTAATAAGTCACGATGAGCAGCGGAAGGCCACGTTTATTGGGGCATGCAGGACCCCGCGTAGCAGCATCTGCGTTCTGACCACGCTGTCCCTGGTCCAAGGCCACCCTCAGATTTACAGATTGCTGAACAGAAGCAGAATCTCCACCTGCTACACATACAGCTGGCCTGGGACAGAGTTATGTCAGCCTGGATCAGTTAGGAGCTGGAGCTTGGTCTATTCCAGTCACACTCAGAGTATGACGCCACAGTGGGTACCCATATGCAAACACACCATTCTTCTTATTTCAATTATAAATGACAACACATGTTTTTATATGTTCACTACAAGTCAGTGTTTTTTCTTGTATGGTAATGGCCTCATTCATACCAAAAACACACTTGACAGGTAAAGCACTCAAAAGAAAAGCCTATAGAAAAAATATAATACTTTTACATGAATTTTACATTTTATGTCATGTAATAGCATATGGCTTTAGTGGGAAATGCATGTTTATTGCTTGTTGTTTCTTAATAAAAATGTATATTGCTTTTACATGATTATTATGAAAGACATGTGTGATCTCTCCACGTTGAGCTGGTTTAATTAGACATGAGAAAATTCGTTATTTTCTCAGAACACAAAATGCATCAACTGACGCATTCCGTTCCGTTTCAGAAGACTCATTCTAGCTGTGTGGAACCACAGGCCATGATTCAACGGAGTTCACTCAAAGAATTTTGCATAAAAACTAATACTGAGAAATCATTCATTTAACGTGCATTGTACATGAATGCAGGGCTTATATGTTTGAGGGTACGATCATTTCATGTTTTTTACATCAATAAAGGACATACATGTCTAATGACACATAAAGTCCATCCATCCATTTTCCAAACTGCTTATCCTTCTGGGTCGTGGGAGGTCTGGAGCCTATGGGCACGAGGCAGGGAACAACCCAGGACAGGGGGCCAGCCCATCGCAGAGCACACTCACACACCATTTACTCACACATGCAGACCTATGGGCAATTTAGTAACCCTAATTCGCCTCAGCACGTGTTTGGACTGTGGGGGGGAAACCGGAGTACCCAGAGGAAACCCCATGATGACATGGGGAGAACATGCAAACTCCACACATGGAACCCAGGCGGAGACTTGAACGCTGGTCCCAGAGGTGTGAGGCAACAATGCTAACCACTACATCACCATGCTGCTCCCTAGCAAGTACCTTTGTATTGTATATTTATTTTGAGTATCATATAAAGAGCTTATACTGTATGACTTGGGTATATCACATGAGTGAAATGTTCTTTTTAAAAATCTTTTCCATATGGGCTTTCTTGTGTTGAGGAAGAGAGGAATCTGTGGTAGACCCGTGTCCCACTCACTATGTTGTCTCCGAATCATTAACCTTCGTCAGCGAATTAGCAGGAGTAATTTCTCAGGTCCAGCAAATAAAGACGACCTTTGTCCATTATCAGTGAGGAACCTCTATAGTGCAGTAGGTCTGTCGGGGCTGGTCTATTCTTGATCTTTTTATCTAGTGAGTTGCCGTCATACACAACAGCGCTGACCTTCCAGTGACAACGGTGTACTGACTGCCCTGCAGTTTTTGCATTGCAGTGACGTTGTTCTCCAACAAACAAAAGAAGGTCCATTTGTGCCCTAGAACTCCACTATGGGACCCCATGGCTCCTGAGCACCAGGGGGCGGCATGACAGTGCAGCCCCTCCCACCCCCTACCCGGAAGATAAAATGTAGAAGTACGCTGAGGGACTGAAGCGAGCTGGCAAAATTTATGGAGCGAATCGCAGAAACAGACCTTCCGGAGCTCCACGCCGTAAACAGGCACCATGCCACCCCTAAAAATAAGCAGCTCTCTGGCCTGTGAAGGACACGGGGGGGGGCTCACACCCATCCATCCCGGATGTCAGCTCGCTGGATCAACAGGCAGACAAATCCCCAAAAGAACAAACAGACTCACTGGATGTGTGACCCAGAGACTGGAAAGCGACAAAGCCTGGAGAGAGTGGCAGTGGACACCTTTTTATCACCCAAATGATTCATTCCCCAGTGGAGACTCTACTCATCAATGGAGTTCTTGACCTACAAGCCTCCAATGCAAGAGACCCATCTGAGCAGATCGAACAAAATAAGTACTTACACTTTGCCTTGAAAAGTAGAAGACTCCAGGATCCTGGGCAGATGGGACCTTCTGAAACGAGTGAGAAGGACACTGACCCCCCCCCCTCTCTCTCTCTCTGTCCCTCTTTCTTTCCTGGCACAGCGTGTCCTTCACAAGAAGAATGTGACCCATACAATGCCTCTTCTTTCTCAAGGTAAATATAGACAACAGGCCCCACCCCTCTGTCCAAAACCCCCCACTGCCAATGTAACCTATCTGGGTACTCTTACATGCAGCTTTGTGGATGGTCACTGGGCATGGTGTAAAATAGCACGGTACAGACCTGGCCAAGGAGATCCTACTCAATGAGATCCTGAAGAGTCTTTGAAGACTTTATAAAGACAGATGGAATTTAAAAAGAGTCTTAACAGGAACAGCACATGGACATCATTTCATATGCAATTCACTATTATCTATACTCATATTTATGTAACGACTTCAAGCACTATGCTGTAAATCAATGTTTCCCAAAGTGGTCCTCGCGGCACACTGGACAGATCCACATTTTTGTTTCATCCCTGTTCCCTAAACACCTGACCCAAGGAGCTCTAAATACCTTACAGGTGTGCTGGGAACTGGGTTAAAACAAAAATGTGGATCCGTCCAGTGTGCCGCGAGGACCACTTTGAGAAACACTGCTGTAGATTTGTACTACACACTCGATTCTTTGTTAGGTACTGTTTTAACTCGCTTTTTACATTGAGAATCATGTCTTCTGACTTAAGTAGAGCTGGACCAGGGGGTTTTAGATCAGGGGGTACTGGACCAGGGGGTACTGGACCCAAGAAGAGGGGATCAAAGTGTGCCAGAGCCAAGGATACTGAACCAACTGGAGTTGAACCCGGGAGAAAAAGTATACCCCCACTCGGAGGTTTTATAGTCTCTGCAATTAATCTGGGGGGCGGGGGTGAGAACAAATGAGTGAGAGACAGGCAGTGCGAGGAGATCTTTTCCAGATGGCCGGTGTCAGTGCGGCAGATTATCACTGTACCATGGGAGCGGGACCAGAACGGGACGAGCTCAAAAAAAAACAAATTAAACAAATCGGGCATTTAAATTCCGGACGAAGAGACGGACCCCATGAGGAGCTCTGGGCCGCGCTTAATGGGGGACGAGCACCATCCAAAACACCGGGGGCCCCATCCCCGACTGTGTTCCGGGCCTGCCATGATTGGTTGCCCTGAATTGTTCCACTTGAGAGCCACCCCCCTCCAGGGCAGAAGCTCTGGGTAATCATCCAAAGGCTGTCCTCCTGCTCTGTGTGGGTGGGGGCTGGGGGGGGTGGTTATTTTCTGTCCACAGCTGTCCCCAAGACAGCAGCGACCTTGGGTGAGGCAGACAATGCAGTGGGGGTTGCCAGGCCATGTCTCCTCTTATGTCTCGGGGGGGGGGGGGGGGGGGGGGGGGGGGGGGGGGGGGGGGGGGGGGGGCGGGGGGGGGGGGGGGGGGGG
>JAODLD010000014.1:360278-388382 GCA_026781065.1 Mormyrops boulengeri
GTGTCCAAAGCTTGCCCCAAGACAGCAGCTACCTTGGGTTTGGCAGAAATTGCTGTGGGGGTTGCCAGGCCATGTCGCCTCTTATGTTTCACCCCCCCCCCCCCCCCCCACTCCACACACACACACACACACACACACACAGGCTAAGAATAATGCAGTCCAGTCCATCCCCTGGTGGGGCTTTTTTACAGTACCTATTATTGTATGTCAGAATACCAATTGCAGGCCAGCCCCCCCTGGTTCCTAACCCCCAGAAACCATGCACATGTTCCTTCACTGGACTCAGGGAGAACAGCCAAAGACCCCCTGTGAGGGGCAGTCACCAGATAACGCCCTTGTTAAGGACTGAGACACGGTAAGAGATACCAGGGACTTGGGTGGGGCAGGACACAGATGAGAGAAAATTTACCATTACCACAAGGAGCAATTCTAGGATTTTTCTAAGGTAGGGGGCATAACAGGGGCCATAATTCATACACAGGGGCCAACTGTGTCATTTGCCAATGATATGTTTTGAACTGGTCAGTGATGGGGAGGGGGCACTGTGGGAGCCAATCAGCTTTCAGCTGGGGCCAGACCCCCTGTGTCCCTACCCCCTTAAACAATCATGCCATCAGTTTTTTGGCCAGGCTGGGCAGCTGACTCTCCCGCTCCTCTCACACGGGAAATGTTGGTGTTGTGGCAGAGCGCGTTTCCTTGGTTTCCCAATAAACATATCGCAAGGCAAGGTAGAAAAAAACACATGAACAAACATTTAGGAAAGATAAAAATATCTTTCCTCACATGGCAGGAGGGGCTTGGATGTCCCAGAGCAAAGCTAAACTGAGTGAGAGCACATGTGTTTATTTCTGTACCTTATTACCAGTGTTCTGAGCCTGGGTTCTGCTGTCATTTGCCGCAGAACACAGATCCAGACCCTGATGCTCAAACCCCAACCCCAGCTGAACACACCCTTTGCACATCCTGCTCCGTTCACATTCCCACATCATGCTGCTGGGACAAAATGGGTCGATCTGCCCCCCACCTTAAAATGAACCAAAGGAGCTGACTGTGTCATGATCAGAGCAACTCACAGGACTAGAAGATGACTCATCCCTCCACATTCCTCTAACCAGCTCCGTCAGATATTTTCTACCCGCTGAAAACAACATCAGGACGTCACTTTAACTCCATGCAGGCCTCCCTGCTTCCTTGGAAGTCGATCCCTTAAACACCGATGTAGGTGTAACATCCCTTACAGGCTCATTTGTTCCAATGAAAAGGCTCAACAGTCTCCTTTTATCTTAGGCTGGTTTAGTTCAGCTTGTCAAATACAGCGTTACAAATTACCATCAGATTCAAAAGTGGTTGGTTATTCGGTTCTTTAATTGTATGGCACTGCATTAATTATCACATAAATTTATTACCCGCCCACACAAAGTTATAATAGTAAATCATGCACTTAAGCAAAGTTAAGAATGCAAGTGTATAAAAGTGTGTTGGGTCTTTATTTGAATTTGATTGTTGGTTTTGACTCTTGATCACTGGGGGTGTTGAATGAATGGGATGTATAACAGGTTGGTGTCCTCGGGTAATGCATGCTGGCATGAGGCCTCGGGGCACAGTGCGGACAGCGAATGTGGATCGTAGGACCTTTGTAAGATAACCATCACAGATCCCCGAAAAGGATCGGGGGCAGCAGAGAAAGGTCTGCTGATATTCAAGGAGGACTTAGGGATCAGAGCACAAGTTCATACGCAAAGAAAAATGTAAATCGTGCAGGAATCGCGCAGTGGCCTAATATGGCTCTTAATCTTAAAAGGAGCGAGTGAGGATAATGAAAGGACATCTCCCGCCAAGATAAGGGCGACAGCGCAGAGGGAAATGACTGAAATGGATATGCCGCCTTGCTTCCTTCAAAGCTGTCGGCGTCTTAAAGGCGCGATTGTAGCCTCTGCGGACGGCTTCCTGCTTCCGTCTCGCAGGAAAGCCATGCAGAAAGCGGGATCCGCGCATGAAGCCTTTCAGACGCGTAGCCTTTGAGGGCACCTCTCTAAGGAAAAATCACATTTTAATCACTTCCTTACATCATTTGATCTACAGCTGGGTCAACGTTCTCTTTAAGTATGGATATGCCCAGGCTTACAATATATGTTCTCTGAATCATTCAAACAATCTTAGTCAGGCCTTGTGACTTTCTACATTGAGTAATCTTTAAAATTGTCTAAACGGATGCCAGTGTGCTTGATCACAGTTTCCTCAGAATCCATCTAGGCACAACAATAATGGGATTGATGCCATACTTTGATTCCTGATTTCACTACCTGTGCAACAGGTGATGGACTGGAAAGAGCAGTACGAGACAGAGACGCAGTCATGCCCACCTCAGGCGGCAACTGCAGCTGACTCCACTTAGGACTAATCGCTAGAACTCCCTACTTAAGCCTCGCACCGGCGGCAGTGCGGTGCCAGGGATTGTTGGCATGCCACTTTTGTGCGCTTTAACTCTTTTATCTTCCCACAGTTACGTCCCGTCCACCTGGCCCTTCCCGAACTTCCCGTGCCTCCTGCCTGCCCTCCTTCCATTCCGCCCCTCCCCCCCGTGAAGCTCCTCGTGGATTCCCCTTCTTTGTTCGTCTCCGTCTCCTGACTGGCCCCCCGGCTCCTCGACCCTCTGCTCCTCCCTTAACGGCTACGACTTTGGATCTCCTTTCGGCTTCCGGTTAAGATCCCGCAATGGCTTCTGACCCTTGCCTGTTTTGCTTTGAATAAACCTGGTTGCCTGGAATTCCCTATCCTGGTCTTGTTTGACAGAACAGAAGGGGTCTCTCGTCAGGACAGTGAAATGAGCCATGAGATGCGGGGGCTGGGAGTGGAAGCTTCTCCCGGGGGGATTGGGGTCCTTTTCAAGGCTGAAGGGGGCCTGGCTCTGATGGGACTGACGGCATATAACCAATGCAAAGACAAAATGCTAAAAAACGTGGATGCAGAAAAGCATGTGTGTGTTGTGTCAGGATGTCGGTGTGTATCACTAGAGATAACTAGAGCTGTGAAAAAGGAGGGAGAAACAGACAGCAGGGAACTA
This sequence comes from Mormyrops boulengeri, assembly GCA_026781065.1. Taxonomy (NCBI): domain Eukaryota; kingdom Metazoa; phylum Chordata; class Actinopteri; order Osteoglossiformes; family Mormyridae; genus Mormyrops; species Mormyrops boulengeri. The sequence goes on from JAODLD010000014.1 coordinate 363,343, forward strand.
GGAATGGGTGTATCAAACTAACGCTCCAAAAGAAGGTCATGTGACACCTGAGATGACCCCACCCCCTTTTCCACAAAAAAAAAAACCAGGTGATCTTTGTGTGTTACAGAGGGCATTTGATCTTGTCTGAGAGGCAGCTGGATGCGTGTAGCGTGTTTATCTCCATAGCTTCTACTCTTTCCCTTTCTCCTCGTGTGCTGAGGTGACATCTCACTGCAAACTGTCCTGTTTAGGAACACTAGCCACTAGATGCGCTGACACTCCAGGTTCGGCAGGTGCTGCTTTTCTTACTAGCCTATTGTTCCTGTTTCTTATGTCAGGTGTCATTTTACCAGATGAGTCCGTCAGAAGTAAATGTGCTGTGTTAATAATAACATTTCACCTTCATCCTCTTGTTGTCGCTGCCCTCATCTTCCGCTTCTCTCCCGCACGCCGTGTTCTCTCTTGTGGAGAACTGACTCACCGACAGGATTTCAAAGGCACTCTGCTGAGTTCTCTGAAGCTCTCTTGACGGCGAGTCAGAGAGTCAGAGATGGCGCTTGACACACAGTCTCAGAAACGTAACCCTGCTTGTGACGAACGCAAAACGCGGGCTTGCCATTCACGCGGCCGATTGCCAATCTGACTGCTGACGGCTTATTATGAGACACTAGCGGGAGCTTCAGAGAAATGTCCCTGGATGTATACTAAACAAATGTTAAGAGACCTATTTAAACAACATTAAATAAAAAGCACCTTCTGAATATGTCCGAAAAAAGCATCCGTCTGGAACAGTGGGGGATGTCACCTGTGTGATAGAGATTAACCCTCAGAGAGTCGTGTCAGGGAAAGGGAACTCCATCCCCATTTGGGCCCTGGGCTGATTGCGCTGAATGGGGATGTGGTGGAAGCCATCTCCCAGTGCAGGGAAAGGCAGGCGAGCTGATGTGATTCCAGTGAAGTCTCACGTCTGAAGCCTACAGCCATACCGCAAGAATATGGAGATTCTGCTTACTAACTAGCAATTAAATCCACTCCATTAGTACAGCTAATGTATTTCTCTTTTTATTTCCCCAGAAAACAGCTCGTGGAAGTTTCTTCTGACAGCAGCAACGAAAATGAAAACAAAAAAACATTGGAGCTCGGAAGTTGTAATTAGAGGTCTTACAATTGATTACGATTGAGTGATTTAGCTGCCGAACCCCATTAATCTCACAAAGGCAGACAACAAACGTGCAGAAGCATGCTTTTGATATTGGCACACTGAAGCTTGCTTTTTTCCCCTCCAGTCCACCCGCCGCTTCGACATAGCGTAACCTAGCAACCAGTCGCCGCGTGCGTGCTCAAGCTTTCCCGCATTCGACCGTCCGGTCGCTCGCTTGCTCCCGCTCTATCCGTCCAGCCGCTGACTATTTTTGGCGAGCGGGCTGCAAACTCACGAAGCAGCTCGGAGAAGGGGAGGGGGTGCGTTAGCGGGTGCTGGGGGTCAGAGGTCATATCGTTTACGTGGGATATCAGTCCACCGCTGTCGAGGTAAACCAGGAAGTGTGCAGAATTAATTTCCATTCACATTTCTTTTATATACCCAAAGCTTTCATCCAAAAAGGTAGTCCCAGGAATGACAGGGGGATAAAGGGCCTTGCTCAGAGGCCCAAAATTAAATGACTCCGCTGACACCAGGACTGAAACCAATGATTCTCAGATCACTAGCATGATCTGCTAAATAAGAAGGGAAAGACACACAGTGGCCAGAACGCCACCATAAGAGGCAGATTGCTGCTTACATTATGAGCAAAATATGTGTAAATCTGAAGTAGGGCAGTGGGTAGGGTTCAATTGAAGGATATTCAGATCCTGGGGGTAGTGGGTGATATATTACTCTGAAGAGAATGCTTAGCTGAAAAATCTTAAATCTGCACGACCTCCCGTCAAAACCATCGGCTCAGGATTCACTAGACGCATTTGCTGACATGCAAACCTACTTTTTTAGGGAATTACTCTGTAGGTCTGAGACCCTCAACATCCCTATGGATCACACAGGCGCCCATGAGCACGCTGATCCTGGCATGACCGGCCTGAACGCCGGCGGCGCGCGACCAACCGAATGCATAAAGATGCAAATGACTGGTACGGTTTGCCAGAGATCTTTATTGCATCGTGGTTACCAGAAACAAGACTCACTTATCTCATCTGGTGCTGTGTGAGGCTCGTACGTAGAGTTACTCACACGGGGGCACACGTAAAAAAAAAAACAACAAACACACAGACCAGATGGAAACACAAATCGCATTAAGGATCACTTCTGCCACCAGCAAGCAACGCAAAACCATGCTGTGCAGTTTAAAATGCGCAAGCATGACCTGGAACCCAGCGCATCCTCTCTGCTGCCCAGCATTATGGATGCTTGTGTTCATTCAAATACGTGGCATGCATTTCCCAGACTGCGGCCTTGGCGAGTAGCGGAGGCGAGGGTTGCAGAAAAGCCTCACAGGAATGGCGGTGGCTGCATCGTCATCGGCCCTGCCGTTTTGTCCCGAATTTGGCGCATGGGGACCGGGATTACGGACCGTTTCTATCCGCTTGGAATGTGATAGAGCAACTCCTGGACGGGAAGGTCAGCCCTCGATCTTCACCTCCCACCTTTCGAGGAAGGTCCCGACCCCCCCTTCCTCAGGCCAAGGCTGGGAGTCCACTGCCCCTAAGTGTGGGGTCTCCCCTGAGTCTGTGGCTAGGGGGGGTCCACCTGGGATCCAGTTCTGCATGTAGCTGGAGGAGCAATTCACAGTAGTCTGAGGTAGAATCAAAGCTGGGGAGTTTGACATGGTGTCTGGGGTTTGGTGAGGATTGGGGGGGCTGAGGGGTGACCTACAGAACATGAGATTAGCCTGGGAGGGCAGGTACGTCCTTACAACATGGTCCTCCGTCGGCATGGAGTCCTGCCTCTCCTCATCCTCCTGTGTGATCAAGCAAGACAGCATGGGGACCCCCTCCCTACAGGGGCGTGAGGCTGAGCCCAGGTCTCCTAGAGGTATCTCCGGCTTCAAGAGGGCAAACAGCTCGGGGAGCTGAAGCAGCCCGTTAGGGCCCTTTTGGGTGAGCAGCACCAAGGGACCCGGCTCGGGCTCCTGCATCGGTGGCCTCCCAACAGGATTGAAATGGGCGGGGCTGGTGGGCGTTGCAGTCGTCTGCAAATGGCCCCCTCCTGCCTCTGTGTCGGGGGTGGGCTGTTGGAACCACTCAATTTTATTATTGTCATACTGTACCCCCGCCACGAGGCTATAGTGCGTGGTGGACTGGGCACTGTCCGTGTCGCTTTGCAGCACTCCCTGCTGGTTGGCATAGGAATGGCAGGGAAGAGCTGCATTTTTGGAGTCCTGTGGGGAGTGACACTCCTCCCGGCTCACTAATCCCTTCGCCTGCAGGCCATGGGGGTCGATGGAGATGTGTGGGGTGACGGTGCAGAACTCAAGCCTGCTGATGTAAACATTCTCCTTGGAATAGTGCTGGCATGATTGCTGAAGCTTGTCTCTTGTCAGCGTCTGTAACAAAAGGCACAAGTAAGGACCAAGACATCCGTTGAAGCACCAGGCATCGTGGGCCACTCGGATCATCCTCAGTCATACTGTGTAAATATTGACATCCGTTAAGCCCATTTCCTTAATAAAAGCATTAATGAGAACATTAAATGAGATTAATATGCAAACGAGAGGGATTAAGATGAGCTAATTCCTGGTTTCTAATATTTTCTTGTGCCTGTTCCTTTGTAAATAACGGAGATTTAGATAACTCATGGCGAGCTTTCAAATCCACTCCATCGCTTCATTAAATCAAACATGCATTAAATGCAGGACTCCGATATCATTAATGAAGCCCCGTTCTGCTATTCAAAGCCGAGGATGCTCTCCGCGAGGAGGCCTGCCTCAGAGAAACACGTCCTCCTTTGAAACGTGAGACTCTGAAGGTGATAAGGACAGAGCTGGGGGCGGCCCAGCCCATTTGCAGGCAGGCGGTCTCTCACCAGAGAATAGGGGACCCGGCGTTTCCTGCTGACGTACAGCCAGACGGTAGCGATGAGCAAAGCCGTAACCAGCAGGACCACTAACACGGCAGATGTGACAAACAGGGGTTTTAAAGGCGTCGGCCCTGGTGGGAGATGGGAGGAGACAAAAAGATTAATGTCAAGGGCTGGTGTATGACCATCCCTGCCGTACCTGTGCGGGTCTTGCGCAAGCAGCCGTGTGTTTGCTTTGCAAGGTACACCGAAAGTCAACAATAAAGCTGGGTGAGTGTCAAGCCCGTCAAGAAAGAAGCCTAAACATCCTCTGGCAATGAAGCCCACGCCCATGGAGCAAGAACACAAGGTCGATTATCTCATGCAAGACGGATTCCCTTTCGCTTGGACGTAATTAGGCAAAGCACCGTGAGCAGAGCTCATGAAAGAGGTCCTAGATTCACACGGGGATCTGATACATTATATTCAGATGAACGGAACTTCTATTGCTTTTATAGTTTTTGTTTTATAGTATTTACATTTAATTTAATTAACAAATATATATTTTTTCATTCCAAGGAGAAGTCTCTCTCTATGAGAGAATCAGTCTTGAAACGTATTTCCTCATAGTACTGTCCAACAGCTGTAGGCAGTGATGGAAATTTTTGATCTTGCTCATTTGTTATTAGAATATCACAGGATATTCTACAACTTGCGCCTGCATTGTCGCATTAAATGCACCAGGCACAGGCTTCATGCAGGAGCCAATGTACCTGTGTGGGTTTTCACGTTGAAGACGGCAGGGTCACTGGACTGCTTTATGTTGTTGTGTTCCACTGTGTAGGTGGCCAGTCCGCAGTATTCCGTGTTGGGTTTCAGGCCTTGCACTGTCACTTTCCGGCCATTTGAAGTCTTTGGTACAACCAGATGGTACAAAGCTGAGGTTTATGTACATTCCTATATTGCATTGAAATATGCCAAGCACAGGCCAGTTAAAGGGTAAACCTAAGCTGTACTATATGGATAAAATGGTCAGGGGGCGTACTTACATTGGTGTGGAGATGTTTCTGCGGGTCTAAGATTTTGTGACACGGCATCTGCACAGAAAAAAAAATCATATTTGGCTTCTTGTCAGTAAACACAATGAGTTACTCTTGAATGCCTCACCCCAAAGTAGTCATTGCCACCACCCCTCTAGCACAACAGTTACAACAGAGCCTGGAAGAAATTGTACTGATAATAGTGGCAATAATCTGATAATCCAACGCCAGACGCCAGACGTTATGATTACTCGACATATCAATGATGCATGGTAATGTCTCGGGAACCTGCAGTCTATCCTCATGTTTGCTCCCTCCCAGCTCCCAATACATTTGTACCAGGTATTTGGTGTTCCTCAGTCTTTGATTCATTCTTGATTTTTTAGATCAGGTGCACTGGGACCTGGGAGGGAACCAGTGTGGACTGACTGGGGGGTCCCTGAGGGCTGGGTTGAGGAACACTGTTGGGGATCACAGTGACTTTCTCACCAGTACCAAGGCTTTTTAATAGAATCTGTTCAACGAGAGTTGTCAGTCATAATATAGTCTATATTGGAAGTCTATAATGAAATACTCACATAATAAGGCACACTTTGACTCTCACATTAAGGCATACTCTGACTCCCACACTTAGACAGACTTTGACTCTTAGTCTGACTTCCACGTTAAGGCATACTTTGACTCCTACTGTGACTTTAATAATTAATGAAGACACACTTTGACGCCCTCTTAGTTGATACCTGTTCGGCCGGGGTCAGCATGACAGTGCAAGAAATTATGACGTTGTTGTGTTCCCTCTGCAGCTCCTCCAGTGAAGCTCTGTTGTCTGGACCCACTGGGAGCTTCAAGGTCAATGTCACTGATTTCTCCTCAAGGGAGACAGACACCTTGGGACTCTCCAGGATGGCTGCAGGGGTACGGAAGGCAAAGCCAAAGACAAATGAAACTAAGGAATGATTTCTCTTTTGCTGAATGCTGGACAAAGACTGAAATGGGTTAGGAGTGAAAATACAATAAACCTTCGCTTAACATTAAAAATGGCTGCTTCTGTGGTAAGCTGAACTCCCCCACCCAACATGACATTTATGTTAAGGCCAATTCGCAGGAAGGAGTCTGATGGGGCACTCTTACTGTCTCTAATTGGACAGAAACGGGAGGAGTGCACTGGCGCGCCCCCATTGGCTGCAACTCTCCCGTGGTAACGCTCAGTGATGTCGGACGTCTCGGCCGTCAGGTCACATGACAGCGCTGTAATGTTCTGACATTCTCGCTTCTCCTTCCACTCACCGCCGTAGCTGCAGAACGACAGAGGAGACGCAAACAGTTCCATGTTAATGAAGCTGAATTACGAGCAGCATGTTCCCTGCTTTAGAATCCTGTGATGGGCGTAACTTACAGAACCCTACAACATGGCTACATCCCTCGAAAGTGGCAGGACTGCACAAAACACTTCCTGCCATGTTCTTAAAGGCCACAGGCAGGTAATTAGTTGTCCGCTGTTTAACAGATCCGATTCTGCGGCATTCCCGTCCGCACGGAGGACTGGGACGGGGTCGCACAGGTCTCTGAGCTCAGTGAGCGAGCTCTGATTCCCTGGGGAGATCAGAGGCATGACGGACATGATTAACGAATCGCAGAGGTCCGGTCCTGGCCGGGTGCAACACTCACTGTCACAGCTAATATTCACTGCTGCTGTCCCGTGTGTCGAGAATGACAAAAAGCACACCATGCGTGACCATCAACGGGCAGACCCGTGACATCGATCGTACACTTGTGAATGAAGCGTGCACAGTATTGTGGGGCACCGTAAGCTCGTGGAAAATGCAAGGCAAGGATGGTATTTCATATCTGGTTGACAAGCCTGCAAAGTGAATTGGCAAGCTGGGTAGCAATGAGGCAACTGGACGGGTGGAGGGATGGCTTTATTATCTCCCACACGGCCAGAGAAACGTCCCTGCATTATGGGCAGCTGGGCTGCTCCCACGTCTGTGCCACAGCCACTCACGGACCCAACAAAACGTCTTTACGCTTTGGCCAAGGAGCGATAGCGTGGACATGGAAAACAAACAAACAGATGAATGGACGGCAGAAAGAATCACAGAGGCGGCTTTTGATGGAAACAAACCCAGTGCATTAAACGCCACGTCACAGCGGATCGCAAGCCAGCGGAGTACAAAGACCATCCCTGCAGGCCGGGCTGGTTAAATCTATGGTTATTCGAGCATGTGAGATAACGGAAGGGGAGGTCTCGCAGGTGACAGAATACGGTGGTGATGGAAGTGCACATGGGGTCGCGTGTGTCAGGCAGGTCGGACTTCAGACTCAAAGCAGCATACAGCCGCCCAGGCTGGATGATAACAAAATGCAAATTGTGTGGCGACGCAGCCCTAATCGTTTCAATGAGAACCTGAATTACCCTGGACATGAAAATCCTTCCGATCTCTTTAAATGGATTACATTACCGTTTTGACCCCCAGGCGCAAAAGAGACTGGAGAATTCATTAAAGTTCAAACGGGATCAATTCATGACACGTGAGCAGGAAATTAGGTGTTTAAAGGGAAGGAAGGATATTTATTTCAAATGACGAATGTGCCTTTATTGTATTTCGTTTCTCACCTCTCAGTCTTTGGTGTCACCCCCACCCCCATATGTGTCTGAGTTTCTATGTTCTCTCTGTGGCATCCTGTTTCCGCCCGCAGTACAAAAACATGCTATTAGCTGGTGTCTCTGAATCGTCTTTGGCGTGTGTGAGTGTGACTGACTGAAATCCCATGCAGGGTGTCCCCCACCTCGTGCTGTAAGGCTGCTGGGTCTCAGAGACCCTCTGCTGGATCAGCTTTTACGTGAGATGGATCAGCCCTGAGCTAAAGTACAATATGTTTGAGTGATTTGGTCCTTTCAATTACTTTTAATTAGAAATATGCCCAAAAAACCATGAACTCAGCAAAAAAAAACTGAGATAAACAGCCAACAAACCCCTCTCACAATTTAAAAAAAAATTGAAACATGAAGCTAAATATGGTGATGTCATCCTGGCACATCTAAATAGACACGTACTTGTTTCCATGGACACGGCTACTCTGGAGCCAAAAGCCTTTTTCATGATTTAATGAGGGATGTACATTACTAAATAATGACACGTGTAAAAACCCAATTAGCCAAGTTCAGAGCCCCCTGCTGGTCTAATTGTGCCTTTGCTAGATCCACACCAGTTCCTGCTAAGACCCCAAGGCGCAGCAGTCTGTGGAGAGGAAGGCATTTTGTTGCTGGCAGTCCCTGCAGATGGCTGCATCTCTGAGGTAGATCTGTTTTCTACTTGGTTATGACATATTACCACATTACCCCAAGAAATGGTAAAAAACAACCGTTATCTATCACGACGGTGCATATGAGTACCGTGGAGTCTTATACAAGCACTCAAAGACTTAGGAATAGTCTGCGCCTCAACGAAACCCAAATTATATGACCCCCCCCCCCCATATACAATAGGGGGCAGTGTGTGGCTCGGTGGGCTAAGCCTGTGTGCCTGTAATCACAAGGTCGCCTCAGCACATCTGCGGGTCATTGAGCGAGGCCCTTAACCCCCAGCTCTCTGGGCGCCGCTAAGGGTGGCAGCCCTTCGTGGACAGTTTACTCTGCAAAGAGCAAGTTGAGGGAGGTGTGAAGACAATTTCCCCCGGGGGGTAATAAAGTATCTATAGTGGAGCAGTGGTGGCTTAATGGTTAGGGAAGCACACTTGTAATAGAAAGATTGCAGGTTCAAAGGCACCACTGAGGTACCCTGAGCCAGGTACGGCTCCCTGAGTGCTGAATTAGCTGCTCCCTGCTATTTCACATTGCCACATATGGGTTAAATGCAGAGAACACATGTCATTGTTGTGCACTGTGTGCTGTGATTAAATTAATTCGAATTAAAGTCATATTCAAGAAATTAGAAGGAGTTAAACTGGTGTGGGGCGATCTTTGGCGTAACATGTCAAACCTTAGCCTCTGACGAGTCACAGCAAACTATAAGCAGAATTAGCCCAAAGCCGTTAGCACCTCAGTCTGATGCTCTGCATTTATCCCCCAGCTCAAGATAATTAATAATACAGCTGTCTTTTTTGGAAAGGTTTCTCAGAGGCATTTTATTACCCTTTACTCCTGGTGGGGATGACTGATGGTGAAGAAAACTGCTGCTGTGATGCCCTTGACTGAAGGACAGACTTTGTGAGGTCACAGCTTATCAGTGTATTTCTATTATTTTTTTTTTTACAGTTGGGCTCCAATGATCAGAAGTCTCTGGCAACACTTTACACAATGGGGCACAACAGTAATTAGTAATATCTCAGTTACAACTGAAATAAAAATCAAGAACAAATCATGAACAAATGTAGTCGCTACTTGAGGTAAAAGATGCATCACCATTCATTAATGATGAACAAACATGAGATCACTATGTAACTTGTGTTATTCATTGCTTGTTCCTTCAGTAGTTCACAAAGGTTTACAGAATTAACTCATACTGTACAGTAACAAATATAATAACTGCTCAAGATGAAACATGCATCACGATTCATGATTGATGAATTGATATGTGATCAGTATGTAACTAAGACTTAGTTTGTGGTTAATTAATGCCTTAGTAATATCATAATACCATATTATTTGTGCCCCAATAAGTATAGTGTTACAAAGACGATTACATAATAGCATCCGGTAACGCGGGATCCTGAAGAGGAAGCCCCTGAGTATGCCAGCCACGGTGTCCCACATCAGGGGTCCGGCCTGGCAGTGCCGCAGTGGCCAATCGAAAGGATCTGGAGAATTTCCGTTGATAATGTCCTGGTTGTGGGCTGGTTGGGAATTAATGATGTAGCAGAGGTACAGTTACCCAGCCGGTGGAAATACCAATCAACCTGGACCATGTGGTAAATTTTATTGTTCGGTCCCCCGCCCCCCCCCCCCCCAACGTGGGTCGCTCAGTCCCGAAGCAGCCTGGGGCTGGAGTTCCTGCCCCCTGGCAAGAAGCCTGGGTTCTTAGCTGACATGGACAAGTCCCATTTCCAAGAGTAATGCCATTGTGCACATGGGTAAAAACTGCAATTCACTTTTATAATGAAAGATAACTGTATGAATACAATGAAAAACATTATAGTTTGAGTAATTCTCATGTGAGGAAAGAGACGTCCGCCGGTAGATACTCACATTGTGTACTGAACGCTGTAGAGAATGGGTTCATCAGTACTGTTTGTCTGGTTCCAGCGAAGGACGTTGCGGAAGTTTCTGGACTCAAAGTATGGCTTTCCAAACTGGAGCACTTGTGCAATCGAACAACCTGAAGAGTGGCCAGATGGAGCCGGGTGAGCGGACTATCTCATCGTCATGGGCAACAGGAAGAGGGTCTGTCAGTTCTGACATTCCAGCAGAAAAACTGAGTTGAGTAGGACAGGGAGACTGAAGGAGACCCTGCACAGTTCGAAGAGTGCTTCCCCTCAGAAGAAAAGGTGCTCTTAGGCCTAACGAGTCCCTATATCTCCAACTGTTTCACTGGAGGAATCAGTCCCATCCACTGGCACTGGGAGTTAGGCATCATAGAGTGGACTAGGGGTCTAAATTTTGCCCATCTGAGATAACAGGGGCCACGACCTCTCCTCACAAACCTCACACGGCACCTTTTTCTTTCAACATATCAAATGTCCAACAGCAAAGTCAGTCATGCCATTATGTTCTTAGGTAGTCACCAGAATACATATATATATTTGAAGCAATACTGAGAATACAAAGTCCGTGAAAGCTTATTAAACACCATGGATTATGCACACCACTAAAAAACACTTTTTTAAGGACTAATGAAAAGTCTGACAGTATAGTCATATTTTATGCTGTCTAATAAAGATTATATTTCCAATGGAGCCTTCACATTAAAGTGAAAAATATTAGGGCTCAGTCCTTTTAACAATTCACTAATTAACTTGCCCGCCCCCCCCCCCCGCCAAGCCTCTTCAGCTTACAGCAGCACCTACCAATCACCGAAATCCCCTGACAGCAACCATCGAAGAGAGACCCTGAAGGCACTCACCAACAAAGCAGAGGACCAGAATGTTGGCTCTTGAAGACCACATGGCCGGCAGGTGAGAGGAGCAATATCCTTTAAGAAAGCCGGTCTCCCTGAAGCTAAGACCCACATCTGAAAACCAAAGTGAAGTGGCTGACAGGGAGGACACCAACGTACATGTCACTTCTCTGCTTTGGAACCATGTCTCACCTGAATCACACTCCGTATCGCAAGTATCTTATACAGGTGCGCAGGTGGACTTTGGAACTCTTGTTGTTCCTGATTTTTTTTTCACCCCTCCCAACTTCCCCTCCCTCCCGTTCTCACCCTCACGTCCTCCAAACCGCAGCCGTTTCTCGTCTTTCAGGTTTTCACGGAACCGTCTGCGTGCCTTTCTTTGCAGTCATCCAGGCAGTGACAGAGAGACAGAGACGTCCCATTTTTAAGAAAGCCACACACTCGTTGAACCTCAGTGGCACTCAAAGCGGCTGCTTGGGAAAGCACCCGCCGGTGACACGTGCCATGAAACCCTGCTGGGCGTTAGCTTAGCGTCATGCTACTCAGCTTCAGGCAGACTGCTACTTTTGTATGGTAGTCATCATCAGGAATGATGATGTGAAATAAAAATGTTCAGTACATGGATCTTGAATGTCGTCCTTCAGGGTGGAAATATAAATGTTTGAGAGTGTATTCAAAATAGGATGAAACATTCAGGAGAAAAGTTATCAGTTCAGTATCAGGTTTTTCCTTCACATCAGACTAGTGTGTGTGTGTGTGTGTGTGTTTACATGTGTGTGTTTTTTCGTTCCTGATTGACTTCACAGCTTTCTGCCATGTGATGTCTCCCCTGCCTACCCAGCTGCCAGCGCTGCCCGCCTTGACTCTGGCGTCTTTCCTACATGGACCTTTCCACCGCTCATCCTGCCGTCAGAAGCAACACCTTCACCTGCCTGCCCTGACATCAGCATCCATAACTCCACTGGACCTTGCGCTTTTAATCTGACTTTCTCTGCCGGCCCCTGGAGGATGGGCTCCCCCTTTGAGTCTGGTTCCTCTCAAGGTTTCTTCCTTCTGGGGAGTTTTTCCTTGCTACTGTCGCCTCTGGCTTACTCTCTGGGGGCTTTGGGCAGGAATAATGTAAAGCACTTTGAGACAATGTCATGTTGTGCAAATGCGCTGTACACATAAAATTGAATTGAATCGAATAACAGACATGGAGAAAACAAACAGAATGAGGACACCTTAGATCTGTTATGTCGTATGGGGGGCCACGTATAACTGCAATTAAAACTCACACTATCTGTTGAGGTTGCCCAGCACACCGGATGTAAATGTAGAGAAAATAGGGAGTGCAATACTTCTCTAAAATGCAAATGCAAACCATGACTCGCCTCCCAGCCAATTAAAATTCTGCATTAAGGGGGTCACAAAGTAAAAATCAATATGTGAAAAGGATGCCCTTTGAAATGAGGTTATGCACATAGCAGGAAACCAGAATCATTATGTGGTTTACAAAGTTTCATAAGTGTGCTGTTTTTTACCCAAGAAGCAAACCTGTAGCAAAAAACAGGTAGCCCTGATAAGAAATGTTTACATTTACTGTCAGATAAAAAGAATTACACAATTTTGATTCCTTCTGTTACACTAAAATGTCAACACAGAGAAAATCAAAATGGACATTTTGGCAACACAAACACTGAGCTGGTGGAAACCTTCACCCTCTAAAACGGAACATGTAACGCTTGAGGACGCGGTCGAAAGTCTGGAACATCACAACCGGTTCTCATGGCGTTTTCGACATTCTTTTCCCTTTCCACTTCAGAAGCCGGCAGTTCTCATCTCAAAGTATGACAAATTAATTAGCTGTCTTACAATTAGCTTATTTTTCTTCCCTCCCTGCAAACAGTGTTGAAATGCTAATTAGCGATGCCAAAAGGAAGGCAGCAACGACGCGGGCAAAATTAAGCCAAACTAAATAAACAGCGGGTCCTGCGGCGTGGGCGTCCACACTGCGGTCTCCTGAAGAAAAAAATGTCGCCGGTGGAACGCATGCAAGTGAGCAGCCCTAGTGGCGATCAAAATCATCAGTGGCTGAATCGGCTGAGCTGGCGTCGGCCATCGGGTACACAGAACATCCATATTGGCATGAAATACTTAGTCACTTTGTAATATTGGCCTAGTTTCCCCGCCTACTGCGTAACACCAAAGATTGCCGTGCTTGGAACGTCTTCCACGTTGCTCCGGTGTGTTTACCAAAGCAAAACTAGGCCTTTGAGAGGTGCCACTCATCTGTTTAGCATGCGCTAACTGAGCTATTATGAACAAACCTTGCTGTGATATTTTCACTACTCCCCAAATAGCTGCTAAACAAACAGAAAAATAGCCTGTGTCACTCCTGGAGGGGATCATACTGCCATTTGCGACCGCTGAGGAAATAGGGGCCACTTCTACAGCTTAAGGGTGTGGAACTCACCTTCCATTCAGCATGTAATTTAAAAGCCACTGGCACTGCGAGTACTCATTGTTAGTGATGGGTGATCCAAGACTTCAAATCCTGCCGTTGGGGGGATCTGATGTTAAACACATCTGATGACAAACGCTGCTGGTCTCACCTAATGAAGAAGCAAGACTGTCAAAACAGGGCAATGAGATCTGGGGCAAACAGGCACATCTACTCAATTCCTGTATTTCACACAGTTTATAGCAGCCCTGAGTGTCTTTAACACAATAAAATGTTTATTGATTTCACCAAATAGACTTCCGCGAAGGAGACAAAATTTACATGATAACAACAAACTGCTTCTTGTGTTCCTTCTGTTTTGCAGAATGACTATTGAGTGTAACTACATACAGCAGTACCTCCTAAGTCCCATAGGCAATAATGACTTAAGCAAACTTTATCTGCTTCTGCGTGTTGATAACCTTAGTCTGTCATGACTGAACTGTGCCTGTTGGGTCCAAAGGAAAAATCTGTAACGCTGTTACAGAGTAACTTGCTTCTGCCTGAGGTAATGGTGTTATAATAGAACAGGTCGACTATAATCATAATAATGGCAATAGGTTTAAGTGATACTCCAAAGAGATTCGGCTCCAATTACTAGGAAGTCAGAATCGATTCTCGGCCTACCAGAGTGGGTCGAACATTGGCCATGCGATATCCGTGTGGAGACTGTTGGATAAAAAATGATGTGGAGAGACCCCTTAAAAATAAATAAATAAATGACTCTCTAAGCAGACAATAGACTGTGGCCTGTCCGGCCTGGAGTTCCCACCGTTTGCTTTCAGCCTGGTGAGAACTTGCTCCTGGATCAGAACTCCACCTTCGCTGCACCGTTTTTCTTCTGCGGTCCGCCGTGGTGACCTTCAGCGGCCTGCTCTCAGGCCCTGCTTTCATCATTCCAGCTGAGAATTACAGGGAGAAGGCTCAAGGCTGACATTTAAGTGTTTTCTGCAAAGGGGGGCAGGTGTCTGGAAGTGGAGGGGGGTTCATGTTTTATGTGGGGAGCAGGAACCTCCGGTTGAAATGACAGCTCCACATGGGGTTCTTTTCACGGCCACCCATCTGCCACCCAGGCTTTGAAATATAAATCGATAGGCCTAGCAGTCCGGTTTTCAGGTACACTGCTGCCCGGGGAGTTAAGGTACAGAGCCCCCACAACAGTGCATGAAGGCATTGGACTTGTCTTGGGCTTACCAAGCTAACCTTATACTTCAGGGAAACCAAGATAATTAAGTGGGCTGGAGATTACAGTCATCCTTATCCGTTGGAAATGGAGCCACGCGTCACATGATGTCTCTTTTTGGGCAGCCCAGCTTGATGAAACACCTCCCCAACACCTACTCCAAGTGCCCGCTGAGGGTGAGGGGGAAGTGAGCGGCCCCCAACCCCAGCCTCAAAGAGGTTGGATGGGGTGTGCCCCACAAGACTTGATAATAATCTCTAATGATACCGCTTTCAATGAGGTTAGGGACGATGAGGGGACCCCAAATTAAAAGAGACAGAGAATGTGTGGCCCAAGGTCCTACTATAATTACTTATATATAAATAAAAAGAACAAATTTGTGCTGAAGCTAAGCTCTTTATCTCAGAGGCAGGGTTTGCATTGCAGAACCGAAACAAGATCGCTCCTTTTCAGAACTGAATGCCAGTCATTTAGCCGGTAACACTGTCCCACCAAAGTGGCTTCATCCTTGGCCGGGGTGTTAAGATGCAGAGCTACTTGCACAACAGCCCTCTGCTTCACCCCCCCCCCCCAAATCCATCTGAAGTCCTTAGCTGCCGCTGATACACTCTCCTGCTCTTTTCCGGTGGCAAGGGGAGACATCGCCTCTTCCAAGAGGAGTGCCTCAAGGATGGCGGCTCGGACCGCTCCTGATTCACATCCGTCGCCGCTGTGTCACACGGGGCTGGCATTGTCATAACACAGATTTTGCAGCTTCGCTTTTCTCATATCGCATGGATCACTGCATGCCAGGGGAAGTGCCGCCGTCACCTGCAGCCACCAGCTTCACCTTCCCCATCTCATTTGGGGAAGCAAGTATTTCTACCTCCGCCACTGGCCAGGCCTGCACTGTTCCCTGTAACAACCAGCTTGTCTCCTACCACTGTCTGACCACAGTTACTACAGCGTGGATAGTCTTTTCTTCTAGGCCCTAGTACTCTCCTCAGTACTCCCCTGGGATTATCTTCAATCCTCCTTTGTACTCTCCACAATCTCCGCTTGCTCTCCACTCAACTGTTTTTTTCTTTCCATTCCATTGCCAGCACTGCAATAATTAAGAGGAACACTGGCCCGCTTCCTCCCTGCGTTGATGCTGAATTGCTAGGCTAACATACGGTTTTATAACACCTGAGCCACATGTTAATTTGTGTGTAACATCTGTATGCAAAGCACAAGCTGGATGCTAATGTACTATGCAAATCTCATTCACGCCACTTATTTATATCCATAAGAGGGTGATACACAAATTGATGGAGTTTATTACCAAAGCAGCCAAAGTCTGTTTTAAGAAGTGATGGAAAACACACAGCCAGAAATGGGGAAAAATACTTTTTTTAAAATATATTTTTATACAATATACCGAATACCCTATTTGTTGGTATATCAAAATAAACTACAAAAACTACAGCATTTTGTATTCTAAAAATACAAAAATGCATTTCATGCATTACATTCTATATGAGCCGTTTCTATCACTAGCACACTGACTGAAATGGCAAAGCACAAGAGCAACACGCTTATCAAGACACAAATGTGAAACCAGACAAAAGATCAAATATTCTGAAGTGTCTTAAATGTATCCCAACTACTCACACTTAGGTAATGGAAAGTCAATCGAATGGAAAAGTAACAAACTCATGAAGATTTTTTTTATTTAATTGACAAAACTGCCACCGATGCAATTAACTCAAAACAACAAAATTTAAAATAAAAAATGACAAATGCGATTTAAGCGCTTCACTTAGCAACATCTTAAAAACATTAAACATGAATAGACTTGAATGGAGTTTGTAACTCTTTTGCTATTATCACTACTATCATCACTAATGGTCATTCATTAGAATGCCTGAAAAAAACTGAACTTGAAGTATTTCAATACAAAATACTTAACATTTTTATGAAGTCAAATGCAAGATACAAAATATAATTTTGCATTTAAAATACGTATTTTAAATACATCTATCCGAAATACTGCCCATCCCTGCACACGTTACCTCTCCAAATGGGCACATTCCCTCAAAGTTCATCACGTAGCATCTACACACTGGTATTTAATTGGTGAACTTAAGTAGCCATCTGCCTCTCCTTCTGTCAGTATGCATGTGAAGGTCATTGTACCCACATTCTCCAAGGCCTGGTACCATGTGGTATCACCAGGAACAGGCCATTGGATTGGCTCGCCAGGAACAGGCCTTTGGATTGACTCGCAAGGAATAGGCCATTGAATTGGCTCAGCAGAAACAGGCCATTAGATTGACTCGCCAGGAACAGGCTATTGGATTGGCTCGCCAGGAACAGGTCACTGGATTGACTTGCCTGAAACAGGCCATTGAATTGGCTCAGAAGAAACAGACCATTAGATTGACTCAACAGGAACAGGGCATAGGACTGGCTCACCAGGAACTGGCTATTGGATTGTCTCTTGACCCCTGACCTTACTTGACCTCCTCCTCAGAACATGCCCTCCTTCAGCTTGAAGGTCTTCAGCATTCCCCACAAAGAGCCATAAAATATGTTCCAGCAGGAAATAAAAAATCTGAAACCAATCTTTTGTGAAATTTATTTTCTGCAAGTTTAGCCCATTGTCTCCATAATCTACATTTCTCCCTCTCCTATGAAGGGATCAACAAGCATTATGTCTATGCAATTAAACCCTGATGGTGTCCAGAGGGCCTGGTTTACAGAATGTGCGCTTCTGAAACAGGGATGGAATAAAAACTCCATCATCCAGTAGTCTCCCTCACTCCAAATATCCCATTCAACTTCATGATTACATACACAGCCTGAAGCAGCAACACTATCGAAGCCGGCAGTATCTGCCTTGCCTGTGTATGCGAGGTTGGCATGGGAACAGGTCTCTGGTGGATGCAGGAACAGCTGTTAGCTGAGGGATAGCAAACAGGAGGTTGAGAACGGGAGGAGTCGATGTTGCCTGGTTCAGAGGAGAGACCCAGCAAGGGTCCGACTTGGGACCAAGGGATCTTTGAGCTCACGTCCAGGAATCGCAGCAGAGCTAGACACGTAGCCCGGAAGGATTCGGCTGATGAATAATGCAGTGGCCGCGATGCCGCCATCCTCAATTTTGGCATAAATATGAACAGAAGAGACCTGTGCAATCAGTGTTTCGCATAGCCTGCAGCAAAACATGCGTCGTTGCCACGCAAACAGAGCTCGCAACACTGACAGCAAAAGCACAATCTCCTCCGAGCTTTCTCCCACGCTCTGACCTTGAGGGCAGCCAGCAACACTTCCCATCAACAGTCTCAGCTCAGGATTTAAGGGTAGAAATCGTACCCGGTACTGGCAACGGAGAGTGAGAGAATATTAATGCTCCTTGCATGCCCTGGAGTCTCTGCTCTTATTCGATATTCACGTGGATATTTTCGTCGGGATGAGAAGCAGCAGATACAAGTCCGAGCAGAAGAGCTTTGAGGAGGTAGTCAACCAAAGCCAGTCACACATTTAGAATTGTGAGCTTATTGTAGTCTTTGAGATGGTTTTCAAAAAAGATGAGAACACCACTGTCACTGGGGTAGCTAATCCCCCCATGACCTGTGAGATATCAGGAAATGAATCTACGGACGCTCCTCTACTTACGAACGTTCAACTTACAAACTTTCAGACATACGAACGAAGAGGGTCTTTAAGTCCAAATTGCGTTCACTGGGCTCCTTTTTCTTGTCCACAACATCGAATTTTTTTTTCTGCGCTCCAGTTCCGCCTAGTGTGTTTTCTGGCTGGTACTCCCGCCGCGCAGCAGCGTAGCGCGTACTCCCAGCATCCTAGTTCTTTGTACTTCGCGTATGCCCTTAAAATGATGGTGAATAACGACTTATGAACATTTCAAGTTGCGAACGGCCCTTCTTGTTCGTTGGTAGAGGAGTGTCTGTATTTTGTAAAAAATGGCAATATTGGGAAAACAGAAAATTTAAGTATGAATATGGAGTAATTATAGTGAATAATAGGACATCAGACACACGTCATGAATTACATGCAAGTTTCTGTTTCATATATTTGTTTAGCCAATGTGCATTTTGAGAAAGTAGCATCAGCTAATCGCTGGAGCAGTTAGGGGTTAAGGGCCTTGCTCAAGGTCCCAATGGGGAAATCAGTCTGCTGACCATGGGATTTGAACCAACAATCTTTCACACGTAGACACAAACCCACTGAGCCACACACCTCCCCCAGGCTTGATAATGGAAGAGGATAAGAGATTGAGGTCCGGAGGCAAAGTATCTACTTCCGCTTCGTGTTAAGCTTGATGTTTCCTTCATACCTTCTCCTGACCCTTGCTATGGTTCCATGAAATGGATCGTCATGGAGCCAGTGGACCATGACAGGCTGGGATCTATGATATAACATCGCTTGTCATGCCACACCATGCAGTTAAAAGCCTAGAAGTGGGATGTGAGAAGGTTTTCCTCAGGAGATACCCAAGAGATGGAGAGCAGCTGTAAGAAGACCCTAGTGACTTGATTCATTGCTAGATATCTGTACAATTAAGTCAAAAACACACATTTGTCTTTCGCAACAGTCCTCGACAACAAGTGGCACCAGCGGACTCGTAAATCTGCATTAGCCAGACAGCCAGGGACATTTCTCAGACATGTGCCAGTAACAGCCTATCAGAGGCACAGAGGAAGACACCTGGAAGACACGCCTCCTTTGGCAGATTTACCCTCCCTAACCCTAAGCCTAACCCTAACCCTAAGCCTAACCCTAACCTCCCATGCAGGACATACAAACATTCCCCATTTTTCCAGCAACAAAAACAAACAGCGGGTTGTTGTTATTAACCAACAGCTAATTTCCTGTAATAGGCAGAAGCAAAAGCTGTTTTGCCTTGAAACGTACGCCCACAGGGCACGCCATAAATAACTGTCATTTAATTGAGCATGCCCACGCTGAAGGCTTCATCATACGCAAGCCAAAATCACGCTTGGAAAAGTGGAAGTTGACAAACACGCAAAACACCACTTCTTCTGCGATGGCGCTGTTCTGAGTTTAATCAGATAGCTTCTGTACACAGACTGAACCCAGCAAGTTAGTCAGCTGGCCCTCGCTCACCCTAGTTATGCTCAACAACGTGGGGAAGAGAAGGCAAACTGCAGTTCCTAAAATGCACGCATGAAACAAAGGCTGCTATCAGCACGGCATTTAGCAGCTTCAGGGGCTGCCTGTGCACCCCTCTTTATCTCGATTGTGTTGACGTTGAGCCATTTCAAAATGTTTCTGTCCCTGATACTGTAATTTGATGGGGAAGCGTGACTTTAGGTCATTGTCTCTTCTCAAAAACAAAAAATGGACCGAGTGAGTTTTGGAAATTTGTTCTTCAAATACCTCCTTTTGGTGGAGTGTAGGAGGATGACTTGAAATTCACATCGGTGCAGTGTCACGCAGACATCTATTGACTGTAGAAAAATTACGGTTCACAACCATTCTCTTTCCATCCATCCATCCATCCATCTACCAATTGCTTATCCGGCTCAACATCGCAGGGACCCATTTTAACCAAAATTAATTGCTTCTGATCTGTGTTCAGGCTCATCAGGCTGTCTCCCGTGAGTCTTCAAAATACATGCTTATCATCTGGAATGACATGTAAAAACAAAGAAATAGTTAACAAAACCAGGGGACAACAAGGGCCAGAGGCAACCATACCTTAGCAACCCATCCATTTTTAATACCCACTTGCCCTCTGCAGGGTCCGGAGCCTACCCGGGTATCAATGGGCACCAGGCGGGGAATAACTCAGGACAGGGCACCAACTGATCACAGGGAACACACACTGCTCACAACTATAGATATTTTGCGAACGCTAGTTCACCTTAACACATTTTTGAACTGTGAGGGGAACCCAGAGGAACCCTCACAACAACATGGGGAGAACATGCAAACTCCACACACTTATAGCTGGGATGGAGACTCAAAGACTGGTTGCCAGAGCTGTGAGGTGATCGCACCAACCACAGGAACCATCAAGCTTCTGTTTTTGCCAGAGTGGCACAGACATGGTACTGGTAGAGGTGTCAGGTGTTTGGGTCTGGATGCACGGGTCACCAAACATGGCCCAGCTGTGCCGACGTGACTTCCTGTGTCATGCAGTGATACATAACAAACAAGATGCCAAATGGGGAGCTGCCTGCACCAGGAGCAGAATGACATCATCAGGGAAACAGAATCCTACAAGCCACTCTTCGCATTACGAGGAAAGTGAAAACAGTGAGAGTGTGTGGTGGTGCAGGGCGGGTCAGCTGACGAGCCACTTTGGACACCTGAAGCCTCTTACTGATGGCATAAAACTGCCTTTTGTATCCCTCTGGACCACAGATAGAGTGCAGTACACATTCGGCTACTCCATCCGTAGACTAGACACCTGTATCGTTTTCCCTGAAAGCCTACTCCACCCTCCCCATCCCCCCAGTCAAAGCAGAAATGACTGTACTTTCTTTTTATTCCACACCCCAGTCTGTTAAACCACATAACTCTTTTCACTGAAAAAACCACACTTCACACACATCAGTTTGTGTCCCTACCAAACTGTCAAAGCAACCTACAGTTTTCACTTTTTTGTTCATTCTGACCTTTCATGGGAACAGTTCATTTCAAGTCCAAGGCCAGGCATCCTTTCTGGGTCACATTCTCAACCACAGAATCTTTAGAGCATGAGAATCTTTTTCTGTCATTATAAGTGACAACCACACACTGAGTGGTCAGACAGCAGTAATGACCTCTGTTTCACCCGGCCAGGCTACGGTTGTCTGTTTAAATGTGAGGTCTTCTCCACCATAGCTGCTTCTCATTCTGTCAGTGACAGAGTTGCCCAGCTTTCTGTCTTTGTGGTGCCAGGGATTAAAGATAATGGAGAATGCAGGAGAAAGGCAAGGAGTCGAATTGAATACGCTTCCGTCGTATTTCTCATAATAACTGCACTCCCTGGGTCATAGCGGCGGGAGGAGCTCGCAGAATGTTATCGTGTTGTGATTAAGAGCAGAGATATCTGTGTAAACCAATATATGCCCCTGGGCCGCTGGTAAGGGCACCACCGGAGAGGGGGTCAGAGCGGGTTACTCGATGGCTCCCTCTTCAGTAATTTGCTGTTTAAGCCCATATCCGGCATCTTTGCTCAGAGTTATTCTGTTAGTTTGGGAGGCAGATTGAGGTGGAGCGGGTGGCCTCGAGGGGAAGCGAGTGCCACAGCGAGGCAGCGGAGGGGTTTAAAGCTGACGTCCGTTGGACCAGGACAATCGGGGTCTATATGGCAGCATGTCAAAGGAAGCTGAGGGATGGCGGGGGGGATGTGTGGCCTCAGTGTGTCGGGACTCAGAAGGTTGTAGGTTCAAATCCTCCATCTCCCCAAGTATAGCGTGTCCTGCTTTTGAAGATTAATGGAGGGACTGATGTCAGTGATCTGATGCCCCCCCATGCTTCATGGATACCATACAGAGCGGGAATAACAGACATATTGTGGGATCTTCAAATGAAACACCCCCACACTTTGTATCCTGACAAGCGCTTCCTTGGAGTCTCTTCGCCACCCTTGTGACAAGCAGTGCGCCTGCAGCCGACACTCGGCGAGTCTGTTGCAGTCAGGGGGTCGACAGTAAGGGAATAAGGCGAATACCAGCCAGCCAGTGTGGCAAGCCTTTAGCACCGGGGGCTCCTCAACACAACAGACTATTACATGTGTGAGTGGAAAAGCAGTTTGGAGGAAATGGTACATAACCCCCCCAGGATGACTGAAACTCTGCAGGGCTCTGCTGAACGGTCTGATTGCATGATTCATAATGCAGTACCGCTCCGGGGGCTGAACTGGACCACAGACGGCGGGAGTCCTCAGGGGCCAGCAGAAGGGGACGGGACCTCATCCGACCACATG
This sequence comes from Mormyrops boulengeri, assembly GCA_026781065.1. NCBI lineage: Eukaryota > Metazoa > Chordata > Actinopteri > Osteoglossiformes > Mormyridae > Mormyrops > Mormyrops boulengeri. The sequence continues at coordinate 385,992 of JAODLD010000014.1, forward strand.
CTTGGGGCGGGGGCTAGAGTGGGGGCAGGACCCCAGGAAATATGAGCTAACGTGGATGGAATCTCCATCATCATAAATTCGTGGAGTTTGTTTTACGCTTAGAGCAGCAGATGTTTCCGCCACGTCCCAGCACTGGAACGCATCAGCACTGGATGCATCAGCACTGGAACGCATCAGCACTGGAACGCATCAGCACTGGATGCATCAGCACTGGAACGCATCAGCACTGGAATGCATCTGAACACGGGGAGGGCATGGGGGGGGGGGGTGGATTAAGTCATGTCCACATGTTTGTTTGCATATGAAAAACACATGGATGTTATCAACGGCTTAGGGAGAGTTTTGTATTGGGAGGACCAAAGCTAATAATTTAAGTTCCTACACCCCTGGATATTATTTAATCTTTTATTAATACAGTTTGGGCAGCTTGCATTAAAGTATTTGTAGGTCATTGTTTCATGATTGTTCATCAGTACATTCTATGTGTGTGTGTCTGTGTGTGTGTTTGTGTCTGTGTGTGTGTCTGTGTATGTCTGTGTGTGTGTGTGTGTGTGTGTTTGTGTCTGTGTGTGTGTCTGTGTATGTCTGTGTGTGTGCCCCGCCATGGTTTGGCATCCCAACCTTGTGCTTATTGTTCCACCAGCCAAACTTAGTGTCTGAGTAGGTAAATTGCAGGTATAAAATGATTCCCGCTAAATGGAATGTTGCCCAGTCAGTAAATCATTAACAGCTGCAAAAGCCAGGTGTGACCGTCTAATGAGTACTTGGACGCTAGTAATCCTGTAGATGCCGACGCCTCCTGTGGGTGAGCACCTGTAACACGGCTTAAGGGGGTGTATGTTAGCCTCTGATGCAGGTCAGTGGTTATGGGCCTCTTCTGGTCAGGTGATCCCACCTCCTCCACTCTTCTCATGCTCTGGATGATGTTGGTTGGACTTGGCACTCCACCACACCTTTAGGGTCAGTATATAAAATAATTCCCAACCCGTTTCTTCTCTGTCTCTGTGATTCTTCTTTTCTCTATTCGCAAGTGCTGGTGATATATTCATCACATACTGTAGGTGAGATCAATTTGAAATAAACAAGTCAGAAGGGCTTCACTCTGTGATCGCCTACCTTCAACGCTGTAAACCCTTCTCTCCAAATCCTGTTATCATCAGCAAGTCTGCAAGGGCGGCGTCCCGAAATCTCTCCCAACGCCCCATTTTAATCCTCAAACACAGTGCCCAGGTGGGTGTATTGACCTGTCGGAGAAGCTTATTGGGAATCCATTTCTTTTCTGTTCCCGTCTCTGCCTCTGTGACATTTAGCCGCATGCTGTATAATGGGAATTGGCACTGCGTGTAGACTCATAAAAAAGATGTCTCTCATTCTCCCTGTCGAATGAAAACAAGACAGCTATTGCTGTTTTTTTATTTTTTTGGCTCCCTCGGAGAAATGACAGGAAAGCTTTTACGGGTTTCTCCTTTCAAGGTTGTTTTGTCATTCAAACCAATAACACGGTTTTCATATATATGGCAGCTCCATATGCTCTGCTTATCTGTGCTTAGATAGATAGATAGATAGATAGATAGATAGATAGATATACTTCATTAATCCCAAAAGAACTACAGTAAAAATAAAGAATAAATGTACAAATACACAGTAACAATAAATAATAATAAACAGTAACAGTGCAATGACTGTCAGGAAAGGTATTGCATGGAAATAAATATAAATAATCACAGTTACAAAGCGGACTGTACAGTGATCAAATGAATGAGCTGTGAGTGTGAATTGTGCCATAAGTGGTTCTGGTCCATTCAGACAGTTGGTTGCCACAAGGTGACTCGTAATGGAGTCTAATGGATGAAGGTAAGAGTGAGCTTACGCAGCGCTTCTGGGTGCAGCGCTGCTGACCCAGTCAGTTGCCGAAAATGCCCTTTGCTTGGAGAGATGACCCGCAGAGGGTACGAGTCATTTTGCAGCATAGCCAGCTGTTTCCTGAGTGTCCTCTGCTTCACCACAGTCTCCAGTGAGTCCAGAAAGGCTCCTAGAACTGATCGGGCTTTCTCTGAAGACATTGCCCCTGCACACCACTGTACAAATGACTGCACTGGCAACAAAAGACTGGTAGAAGATATGTAGGAGCTGCTCAGGTGTGCACGCAGTGCCAATGCCGATTTGAGTCTGCTCAGGAAGCAGTGGTGACTTTACCCTCTCTTGTTCACAGCCTTCGTTTTAGTCTTCCACTCCAGTCTGCCATCTAATTGCATCCCAAGGTACATATATGCAGAGGCAGACATTTCAGGTCCAGAAAGTAAAAATCCAAACCAGGATTTTGTTTCAACCAACCAGTTGAGTATAAAGAGTCAGTCAAATAGTACTAAACTGGTTGGTTGAAACAAAATC
>JAODLD010000014.1:397725-408659 GCA_026781065.1 Mormyrops boulengeri
AAAAACAGCCCCCAGACTGTACTCCAGTAGGGAGGACATTGTAGGAACCGAAAAAAACACCTCAGCAACATAAGCACGTAGTCACACTACACCTTACAACATAAAAGTCATGACTAGCAACAGGGGAGGGAAATGGGGAGGTGGAGGTAGTCCAACATAGACAAACAGCCATCCGGTCCTGCAGCCATACGCGGCGCTGGTCGCAGACCAGCGTTAAGTGGTCTAAGGGGCAGGATTTAGGCTCCAGTCTCCTTGGAGGTGTGGGCTCAAATGCTACTGCTGCCAGAAGTCCTGCTCTTACACATCTACCCTGCAATTTCGGTGCGGTTATGTGCGATGATACAGAGCATGGACTTCAAACAACTTTTACAGGACTGATTAACCAATTTGCAAGGGAATCATTTTCAAGTTTATGAACTGTCAGTACGTTTTGAACTTCCGCCCAAAGCAGGTAGTGTGGCTGGGCAGTGTAAGGTTCTGGATTAAGGTTCCAACCTCCTTCAAAGCTTAGGTTCCACTCCCACCACTGCCAGCAGTCCTGCGTTCATGCCTGCTTCCCATGATATCAGTACGTATTTAGCCTGGCCAGGTACAATAATGCATGGCATGGACATTACACTTCAAACCTCTTTTATGAGATTGATCCTTAGAAGTATGCAAGGAGAACATTACCAAATTTAATAACCGTCAACCGGCTGAGCAGTGTAAGGTGCTGGACTGGCTCTAGTCCCTTCAGAGGCATGGGTTTGAAACAATCCCTACTGCTACAATCCCTGGTTTTGAAGGTGATGTGGGGCTCCTCAAGTTTAGATTCTATGCTGATAATCAGAAGGTCATCAGTTCAAATCCCATGCCCAGCAGAGTCGCTTCCCTGTTGAAACCCTCAAATGGGGACTAGCTGGCCTGGCTGCCTCAGTGGGGCTTTGCTTTTGATATAAGCATCTGCTATATATATGAATGTATCTGTGGAATTTGGATAGAGGTGCCTCAGGCTCCCGTTACTATTGGGCTCCACTCTCCCACCAGAGGGACGGCGACATCAGCTATGACATCTACAGCATAAACTTACCTTCAGCCGTGACCGGCCCTGGTGACTATCCTGAAAGATAAACATTGAATGATCAAACACTTATCCAACAATAATTTGATCCCTAATTCTCACCGAGCTTCAGCAGACAGCTAGAAATCAGAAACCTGCAGAAATCAGTTAAACCCGTGAATCAGGACTGGCCTCACCTTTCCTCCCCTGTGCTGAATGTTTCCCGACTGAGCAGTAACAGCTGGGCTCTTCAAAGCTGCTCTCACTCGCTCTAATTAGGTGAACCAGCCTTGGACTCAAACCAGGGACCCTGTGAACATCTGCGGGAGCTATAAGCACACAACCTGACAGAGCCGTCCATATGTTAAGCTGTGGCAGGTTATTATTTTCATTTAATGCAACGTGGCGTGGACTGGGATGCTAGGAAAGCTCAAAAAGTGACATTTCATAGGATATTGGTGACAGCGTCTTCTAAGCCGGGATTGTCTCTCTCGATGAACCCGCTGAATACAACAGATAGTTCAGTTCAGGGACACTTCTGCCATCTTTGGAATGAGAAGACTGGTACCCTAATGCCCTGGATAACGTGGCCCTTTCAAATCTGACCTCCTAATCCTCACCTAAATCTAACTGGTGAATCCTCTCCTGCCCCCTCCCCATCTACCGTGTGGTGAGCGTACTGGTGCAGAATGACTGCCGTCGAGCCATACAGGTGGGTGTTACTCAGTAATGGTTAAAGTGGCCCCCCCACTGGTTATGTAAAGTGCTTTGGATGTCTTGAAAAAGTGCTTTATAGGTGTGACATTCATCCATCCATCCATCCATCCATTCGTTTATTTTCAGGGGCTCTAAGCAAAGCTTTACTTGGGAGGCCCCACAAAAAAGAAAACTGATGATCATTTCACTTTCTCCACAACGCCAGTAATTTGGGTGCCCTGGGCAGCTGCCTATTCTGCCTATAGCTAGAGCTAGCCCTGGTACTTATGCAGGCAAACACGAAAAATGTTCAGTGTTATCGCTTTCTAAGCTTGGCACCCTGCCATAATTCAGCGCCAGGGAAGCATATAGTACACTAATGCACTAAAAACGCAGTGTAGTGTTCTGATAACGTTTGAGAGAAGCCCCTCGGCATGAGGGTCGGGCTGCTGGTGTCACAGTCCCGGCATGTGAGAGGTGTTCAGGGCTGGAGAATCATCCTGACTTGATGAGCGCCGAGGGCCATTTTATTTACACTCACTTCGGCGCACATTCACAAGAATAATGTTCATATTTTATTTCGCCAGGAGGAGGTCCGGTAGTGCTAAAGGCTGGGTGATGCACTCGGAATTTGAAATGCTTTGGGGCGAGTGGGGTATAAGAAGGGGTTGGGGGGCAAGATTAGGTGGCTAATAAAAATGAGCTTCCAGGCTCACCATAAGTGCACTTTGTGAATGAATGTAGTAAGCGCATTACGGCGCACGTCAGAGCATAAACATCCGCACCTCCGGGGCGAGTGGCCATTGCAGGTCCAGGCAGCTGTTGCCCATTTTTGCCCTGTGTTTATGAATCCTTGTGTAAGTGTTGTCACCCAGCCAGATCCTCTCCGGATGGCGGGCAGTGGCTGACGTGTTTTCTCAAACTGCCATAATTCAGGGAGCGGACAGAGGTCCCACGCCCGGCCAAAGACTGATGGTCCCAGTTAATCTCTTGACTCTTGACTCCAAGCACTCCACGGATCGCTGCTGAAAACCTATGTCTTTTGCCCCAGAGGTAAAAAAGACTTAGCACTCAAAAGGGAGCGAGCAAGGCGTGTGTGTACGTGAGTATGCGTGTGTGTACGTGAGTATGCATGTGTGTACGTTAGCTGGTGTGGTTCCATCTCCCAGCTTTCCACCTTGTCTCCCAAATTGCTCTGGAGACCAACAGGACACAGCAAGCGGGTAGATATCATCTGTAAGTGTGATGAGGCATTTTGGCATCCCGTGCCCCCCCCCCCACACCCTCCCGCTGTGCCTTGAAGGGCCCATTGAATGGCACGGCTGACGCAGTCACGAGACTGACAGCGCTCCGTGGGAGCTACAGTGAAACCTGCGGTGGGTAAATAGATCTGACGCAGAACAGGAGACGGCTGCCACTCCGCCTGACGCTCCACCTGCGATGTCCACTGCTTGGCTGCCGGATGTGACCTCGTAGGGCTCCTGGGGCCTGACATGAAAATGAATTTATCTGTCGAGGCCGATGAGATCTAATGAGACACCTAGGAAGGCGTGTTTTCAAAGCCTAAAGGTGTTTTCAACACAGCAGGGATGTATACAAGGGCAGAGCCACAGGCGCACAAAGTTGATTGGCCCACAGAGTGCTCCTTCCCCTGTCACTCACCAGTTCAAAAAATATCATTGGCTAATAATATGGTTGGGCCCTCTGTATCAGTAATGGCCCCTCTTACATTGCCCACCTTAAAAGGATCCTCAAATCAGCCCTTGTTAGGGAGTGTTTGGGCTACTGGTAATGGGATGGGATAGTTTGTTTACTCCAGGGCATTTAGAGACCTGGAATTCCTTACATGTCACTGTAACACTAAGTACTAAATAGTACTAAATGCCAGAAGGAGGCTGACTCACGTTCCCTACATGCACAATGTGGGGGGGGGGGGCAATGTGAGGGAAATTACTAGCAAGGTGTGAGGTCCAGCTAACAGCAGGAGGTGCTCTGCGAGGTCTTCATGACCATGACCACAAAAGAAGATAGGATGTGTTCATACCCTCAGACTCAGGGCTGTTCATGGATGTCCATCCATCCATCCATCCGATGGTCCTTAATAGACTTGCTTTGAATCTCACAACTCTTTTTGCTGCCGTTTTCCTGGGACTGGTTCATGAGGTTAGTTAGGAATATGCGTGATCACAGTCCCCGCTGATAACGACAAGCACCCATTTCCTGTTGAAGTGCTTGCGATGAATTATTTAGCCGGCAGAAGTTTCACAGTTTGACTTCTGCCTTACACTTGCTTTACTGACACCTGCTGGCACATCGGTAACAAATGTAGTTGCAGTCCAACCTTTCAGAGCACGCTGGAGATATCTCAGGTCTCGTGACCCCGGCAGTCTGCACTTCTTATGGTGACAGCCTTGGTATTTTACCTGTTACTTTGCTTTCCTCTGACTTAGGAATTACAGAGCACTTTGCTGTGTGATTCTAGCCCTCTACCCGCTAGCTCCTGTTCCATACCTGCTTGTGTTCTGTGGAGACCGCGGCATGCCAGAGCCTTGTAAGCCAGACCATCTATCTCCTACTTGAGCCTCAGGCTAGAAACCTGTGTCAAGGGCAGGTGACGACACACTGAGGAATATTTGTCTGCATTTGGCCATGCAGTTAGCTCAGAAGCACTCCCCTCTGGCCACTAAATCACCCAGTTCACCTTCCAGTAAGATAAATGACTGTGTGCTGTAGAAGTGGTCTAAGCTCCTGAAACAGCCTTACTGAAAGGAAAAGCACCCCTCTAGGGGTGAACTAGAGCATTACACCATTCCAACCTTTCTGAGACACCAGTGCAGGGGCATATATGGGGGGGGCGGGGCAAGAGGGGCACTTATCCCAACTGTAAGCTGATTGGTCATCAGAATGCCCCTTTTCTTTGTTACTCACCAAATCAAAACATTGGGTAATGATAAGGTTGGCCCCTCTATATGAATTAAGACTCCTCTTACGCCCCCTACGATAAGAAATCCCAGAATTGCCCCTCTGCGTCACTGAAGACACCGATGCACCTCAAAGGACTGGTGAGACGTGATGGTTGATTGATGGTCAGTTTCTGCACATCTACGTCGACGCTGAGTCGGATAGGTGGCTTTAGGAAAGCTGGAAGAGTCGTACAATTATGATAACACAATCCTACTACAAAAACAACACAACGATGATAATACATTTTGTAAAACAGAATTTTTTAAAAGGAGAAAAAGTAGGGCATATCTCCTCCGAAGAGGCACCTGAAGCTCCACCCAGAGGCTGCCATCTTCAGCGGCCACTAAGACATCCATCCGCCCCCTGCTGGGCATCACCACAGACGACATTTCCCAGGAAACCCAGCAAGGGCTGACAGATCACACAAAAAGGATCCTGTTTACTTCTCACAATATAAGGCTATTTTTTCGACAGAGCAGCGAGAACAAGCTTCTTTATCCAAGGGCTCATTTTCTCTCCTCAAAAAGTTTTCTCCCACTGAACAATTTACTAGCTACATACACATTCCCACTAGTTTGCTTGCTCCTAAGATGAGTTTTTCACCTTTATCCAAAGAACAAGCATTCAGGCGTGTACCTCCTAACTGAGCTACCGCTGCAAAATCACTGAATTTTTACATTCCCCCATGCAATAGAATATACTTTCTGCAAGCTGACCTAATGTGCGAAAGTTGAGCCGTGTAATGGATATATGCGTTCATCATTTATGCTGCAATGGGTGTATCTGAGTTCCAGGGCTCTGCTAAATTTCTTCTTTAGATTGTTCTCTGGGAGCTTTTAGATGAAAATGCTGATTCCATGGACCTGGAAACAAGCACATATACAGCTCTGGAAAAAATTAGTTTCACTTATTTCTCAGTTTATGGGAATGCATCTGTGTAAAATATATATTTTTTTGCAAACTCCAGCCTGGGTCTTCCTTGCTTCTCATTGATGAAGGGCTTCTTCCTTGCATTAGGGGTCTTCTAGGAGTCCTAACTGTCCTAGCAGTGCACTCTACACCTGCACTTAATGTTTCCCATTCTTTTTGAAGGTCACTTGAGGTCATCCTCCAATTTATGAGGCACTGTTGGATAAGTTGACGGTCATCTCTGGCATTAGAAAGTAGCTTCTGCCCTCTACTTGGTTGGTTTTGGGTCATTTCCAGTGTCTCCTGATTCACCTTGTTCTTGTGTACTGCTGTCTTAGAAACTTTGAGCCTGGAAGCAGCCTGGAAGCAGCCTGTCTCACAGCGTAGCCTTCTGCCAGCAGAACTTGGGTTAAACCAGGATTTGAGAATGCAGATTTTTAGGAAATCTGGAGTCTCTTCATTTTTTCCACAGCTGTAGATGCGATTGGTAGATAAAAGCCAATCACGTTACTGAACAGACCCATGAGATTTAGACACATAATACAGTCATTTTGGGAGGCATTGCCTTTTCAGAATGAGACCATGCAGGATGAACATATAAGTCCAATACTGCCCCAGGGAATACTGCTTTTGGGTTACTATTTAAAAAAAGCAGACATGTAGAATCATGGTGAATGAGGAATTTACAAAAATGCTGACATGGATGTCATCCCCTTCCTTGTTCACAGGAATACTAGTTCTGTACCATAATCATTTTCCACAATAAAGTTCTCCAGTTGAGACAAGCCATCTCCCGCATGTCATCTGGTGCAGAATATACACAGAGGTGAGTCAGCTGAAGTTGACTGAATCACACTGGAGGGATATTCTTATTTTTAGCTCATTTTTAAGACAGGCAGGCCGCACTGCAACTGATGCTGTTCCTCTGGCTTACATGGCAGCCATAGCAGGTACAATTAATAAGCTGGACAGCGATGGCCGGCTATTGTTGTATTTCGATACCTGATTTGTTGGCAGGTCCCACATTTCACTATTTCTCAAGAAGGATTAAAACAAACGAAACAAAACAGTATACAAACTACATAACACTTACTTCCTGAAATCAAAATCAGTAATAGCGCAGTTTTTGCAGAAGGAAATGCCAGGTAAATACCAGGTTATGCCAGAAGTCAGAGCGGGAATGTTGAATGAAATGGGATCAGTGATTCTTTCCTCATTTGAAGGGATACAGAAAGACCTGGCATACTTTCCTTCTACATTCTCGCTCCTTCTCAGGACACTGAGGTGACCTCTGACCTTTTTCATCAAAATAAGCTTTGCCTACACCAACAACATGGGGCATGGGGACGACGGGGCCCGCTTACGCGAGGACGGGCATGTGCTGCTAAAGGCCTGGCTTTAAAAATTAATTGCTTGTTAATTTTAATGCCATTCGCCAGTTTAAAAGTTAATTGCTTTTTTGTGCCTGAAAGGCCTGAGTGACACTTTCGGTTACAGGGGCCGCCTTTTCTCCTATTGCAAGATGTTGAAAGCTGGCCGACTGCATCTGCATGGAGAACAGAAATAAATAGAGAAAAAAACATGTAAATTAATAAATGGAAACACGCAGGCAGTTTAGCCTTCTTGGCGTCCGCTCATGAGACAGTGCAGTAATTGGATTGGCACATTAAAATTATTAATCTGACACCAGGGGACTTTAATCAGATTAAGGAGCCAGCAGGATCTCGTCCCCAAAGGCGCCGTTTGATGGGAGTGTAAGATGGAGTAAAAGGTAGGACGCTTGTCAGTGATGCGCTTTTCGCTACGCTGCGGCGGGGTGTGATGAGGGAGTGTGCGCGGAAAATATTAGCAGGCCGCACTGGAGGGAAGTGCCTGTCACCACTGCTGACTTACCCAGGCTGCTCGGCTGGGCTGCTAACGTCTTGAAGTTAGCACCACAGGTTGGTGCCATTAGCGTTGATTCATGCCTCGTCTTCTTGTTGCTGCCAGAGCCGCCTGAGACAATGGAGAGACTCAGCAGCATTTAAAAAGCAGCACAGTTAACCATCAGGCAAGATGCAGAACTGATATAACTCAGCTGTACGGATTAGGGAAATCCTCTCCCACACTGCGCGGCGATCTCAGTACGACGCTCGGAAACAGCGCGGGAGCAGAAAACGTTTAGCTGGCTGTCTTTGACAGGGAGTCGTTTGTTCAGGCCAAACTGCGGAAAAGCAAAGTCCACATAAACCCAGACAGATCGAGAGTGGAAGGAACTGGAGCGGCAGATGACAAAGCTGATCGCAGGAAGCGGCGGACGCAGAAGACCCCAGAGATGGGGACCTCTAGCTCCCTGGCGAGTGTGCACGACATTAGGGGGAAGATTGATAAATCAGCATGGGGCTTGTGTTGAGGACTGGGAATCTCGGGGCTCCCTGAAGCTCAATCGGTGACCTCGCCAAAATAGTTATTTACTGAACAATGGGATTTCTTTGCCCATGGGACTCAAATGACGTTTGCAGAAAACAATGAACACCTCTGCTCTGTGTATGTGTGGAGTTTGCATGGTCTCCCCCATGTCGAGTGGGTTTCCTCCACGTTCCACACGCATGCATTCGGGCTGATTGGTGTCTCTAAGCCGCCCAAAAAGTACGACTACGTATGTAACTTGGTGCATATACTGTATGTGTCCTGCGACAGACTGCATCTCATCCAAGGGTGTACCCTGGCCTTGCGCCCTGTGCTGCCCCAGGCACTGTGCTGCTCCTTGGTTAGAATATGGATGGATGAAGGAAAAGAGGAACATCAGGAAGATCAAACTGAATGATACACTATCTGTAGAAACTGGTGCCTGAAGCAACATGCTACAATAATGGATGGGTTACTTCCTGTCCTGAGTCTGGGGGCCATACAGACGTGGACACTTTCAAAATAGAAACTACAATTCAGATCTGTCAAAGCTTTTGGCCTGGATTGATATGCCAATCAGTACCATTACCATCAGACTACATTATTAATGAGACATCAAAGTATTTGGATACTTCATCTGGGTAGAAAAGAACACAATGACTGATGTATTTTCCTTTATATATTTAGCATACATTTTTAGCAGGCGCTTTTGCCCAAAGCGACATACAAGCAAGACCAATAGTACATTGTAAACATTCACTCTGTCAAGGAGTCAACTAGGTATAAGCTAGGCTAAGTTTCCAATGAATACGCAGGTTCAAGTGTAAGCAGTTTTGGAGCAGGAGCTACTTAAGAGCTACACAACTACACACCCAACTCTGACACCCAGCATTGCCTGATGGACAGGATAAGGCTAATCAGCTGGATGATACTGAGGAACAGAGAGGTGGGGGGACGGTAGCTGACTTTCGCTCTGTGGCCCTGAGTCCAGCAAGCCCCCCGATGGTGCACACTGTAAGCCAAATGGCATACTGGCACAGCGAGGAGGACGCCCTAGAGCCTGAGTGAGCCCTGTGCACATCTGAAGCACCACAGCCATCCTAGTACACCAGAACCTACATGTCCTGTGTCCCACCGCCATGTTAAGGAAAAGAACAGTGATGAGGGGCCCGAATATAATACATTCTTTACCACAGGAAGGTTCAGATATTAGCCCTCTGGTCATCAGAAATTACACTCAAGAGGGACCGAATGCTGATTAGGCTCATACATCTCACGCATTTACGTTATGATGAGAACGAATCCGAAAAACGGCCTCATCACAATTGTTAACGAGGTTGACTTTACGAACTTAGGGTTTTCATTTGCGCCCTGCATTGCCTGAAAAAGAGCAGTCTTTGTAATGGATGGTATTCTGCGCCCCTGGTGTACCGTCTCAGTCTGCATCTAGGCTCAAATAAAGTGGGGGAAAGCAAGGCAGTTAACAAAACAGTTCAACGGGAGGATAAGCTCATTTTTCTGTAGAAGCTTCACTCTGCTGGTGAATTTGTGGACAGCCTGTGCTTATTATCCATGAAAGATAATCAATGAAATTGACTAAACAGTTATTTATGGCTTAGATAAGAACTCCTAGTTATTATTTTTTTTAATTATTTTTATACAATATATAATTATAACCCCAGCATTCTAGCCGGAAGTGAATAATGAAAGACTTTGCTGAAATATGCATACAACACGGGAATAGCTAGCTGAATTTAACAGGTTAATTCCTGAACTATTCAGTACTTAGAAAATGTTACAACTCTATTTTCTTTTGATCGTTCTGATCAGCCAGAGTTTCAAATGTGCAAAAATGTTATTGCAGTCACACTACAAATTGCATAATAAAATCATTATTTAATATTGATGTGTTACTTAGAAGGGCCAAAACCTAAACAGACTCAAATTGCGTGATAGTTGCGCATCATACAATATTGAATAGTAAGTTGCTTAGCTGATGCAGTATGTATCTAAAGCAACTTGCCATTCTGAATAAATGAGGCGGCCTGGTCTTTTATTGAAGAGTCCCCAGTGAGATTGGGGCATCAGCCTTCTGTGTTTGTGTTCTTAAACACTACGGCCCTTTTTAATTTGTCTATGATGCCTATGTGATAATCCTTATTCACTGATTCCTCAGCTCCCTCCAGGAAAAGGGCCCTAAATCCATGCTCACGGGTGAGATCAAACCGGTCTTGTTGTCATTCTAGATTCTAGGTGATCAAATAAGTTTTGCTGTGATCCTCTTCAACATGAGAATCCAACTTCTGTTCTACTGACTTACCTCCAGCAGTAACACCTGCAAGGCTAAAGAATGCCTCAGATTTTATTCTTCTGAAATTATTCTCTATCCAAAGAAAAACAAGCAGGAAGGGAAGTTAAATAAGTCCCACCCGAGAATCTGTATGGACTGTGGCGGCACCTACAGAGAATCGGGACACACTGAGATGATGTTCTGAAGGTTTCAGGCTTCTTCAGCACCTCCTGGAATGAGTGCCGACCTAACATGATATCTCTCTGCCCTGGGTCTCTGCTCATCCAAGGTCACTTCTGACTGAGAGATAGGCTTTGTGACCCACCTGTCCATCTGCAATCGTCAGTGCTTAGCGTGAGAGATGAGTCTTGTCTTTTGAGCCTGGTGGAAAACCTGATGTTTCCTGCCCATTTGACTGTTTGATGATTTGATGAAAGCCTTCCTACTCAGCACAGCGATAACTACTACCTGCCCTTTCACAAGTGATGAATAAAAAACACAGGAAGAAAATGCCACAGGTCCGCACAGTTATGCTGGGAAAAGTCTGACTCCAAGCGGAATGGTGTGCGACATTATATATGCGAAAACCAGCAGGCATACAGACTTTGTGACTTTGACCTTGGTCGCGTGCATCTCCAATCTAGCATC
>JAODLD010000014.1:408759-428055 GCA_026781065.1 Mormyrops boulengeri
ACTACCTGCCCTTTCACAAGTGATGAATAAAAAACACAGGAAGAAAATGCCACAGGTCCGCACAGTTATGCTGGGAATTATATATGCGAAAACCAGCAGGCATACAGACTTTGTGACTTTGACCTTGGTCGCGTGCATCTCCAATCTAGCATCCATGACCTACATAATTAAGGGAGCTTTCCAAAGAAAATTCCCATGCCGCATGTCTCTGGTAATGACGGAGAACAGAACTGAGGACAGGGATATAGCTGCAGGAGATTAGAAGGAGGAACAGTATAATGACAACTGTAAACTAAAATGATGCCAACTTGGGAACGCAAAAACAAAACATACTGGCATTTGGTGCGGGATAAACAAGCGTGTCTGTGGAACTCGGAGTAGATGATAACACTGTCCCTCTCAGCTCCAGGAAAAACAAAGCAGAACTCAGAATTAATTTATTCACCCACAAGGAATTAGGGGCAGCTGTGCTGAATTAACCCCAGTAACCACAGTCACTTGACGGTCTTACAATGACAGACGGCAGCCTGCACCCCCCCATCATCACTGCCCTTCGCAAAACACTCTTTGCTTGAGTGTATTGACTTATGTGTGAATGGCCTGAACAAACAACCGATAGCTTGTGTGAAACCATCAATACCAATTCATTTACAATAAAAAAGACCTTGGTAAGTGTCTCTGAATGGACTATTGCTCAGTTCTCGCTGCACTTCACATCCTGAGGTGCTACAATTCAGAACCTATACTGTGTTGAAAGGCAATAGTCAGAATCCATATTCGACACACAGTTACGTGTGTAAAAATAGCCTTATTGGTTTTGTTCACTGCGGCTTCTGCTTTGACCCGAGCGGCCCAACGACAGTCTCTGCTGACGTCCGGGAGGTCGCTTTCATTTGACACATTTTATAAAAGTGCGAACACTTGCAGGGTTTATTATACAGTTTTCTGAGTGTTTGAGCGGAGGCCAAATTATTCAGCTTTTAATGCTGAGAAACCCATTTAGCCCCTAATTACTTCGGGCTGCACCACGTGTTAAAAAATTTACAGCTATAAGAGTGTTTACAGCCAAAGCTATTTTAAGCTACAGTATGCGTGAATAATAAGTTTTGGAAGTTAGTATCACAATCAGTGATGGCTTGTGTATATACACAATGCGGGGAATGCAAATCAAATATGGCTGTTCTCCTTCAAAAAAGATCTGCTAATGCTAATGCAGTTTATCAATTTTTTTGAGAAACCTATAGTATTTAGCATAGTGAATATCTATGGTATTTCATTTAGAGATGACCTCTTTGGCTGTGTTGGAATAACAAATTATATTTACATTGAAAAAAATATTCATATGCAATAATATTTTATTTCAATACTGACTTTTTTTTGCTAAAACTTGTATATCATATACACATGCAGTGGAGGGTGTAATGCATTGGTATTTGGTTAAGAATGACTATGCAAAACCTTCTTATCATACTTGTTTGCTAAAGGCAGCTGTCTTGCCCATTGTGCAGTTTCTTGCTTTGTTTTTGGATTCGGTCGTTGCGGTGTGAGCACCCTGGAGAGGGAGGGGGGGGGGGGGGTGCGAAAAGGAGCACCATTCCGGGCTTGGTGTAAACACACATACACACACACACTCACTCATAATTGCGCAAATGGCAAATAGAATTTAGTTTCATTTTTTCAGCAGCCAGGGTGTCAGCTGTGGTCCCCCCCCCCCGCCCCCATCACTTTGAAAAGCTGCTCTTTTCTTCTTCCCCAAGTCGGCAGGAAAATGGAGCCACCTCGAGAAGGTGGGCGGGAGTAAGGGCGTGGCTTGGTTCGGGGTGCTTGATTATTGGTCTACACGTGGGTACTGAAATATTGACAGGTGGCTGCTCTCCGGAGTCCCGGAAGTGTGGCCACCTGTCAGTTGGCCGGGTTAGCAAAGGACGGCAGGTCTCAGAGGCGGCGTTGTGATGATGTTCGTCTCCTACTGCAACTGAGCTTGTTCGATGGCACCTTAAGATGTGCGCTACTCATTTTCCAGGGAGGCCTTACTGTGCCCCACAAGTACATGGTTCGATGGCAGTTTTCTGGATTACTGATGATAGATACGTTACGGTTAATGATTTCCCACAAATCGCTGGACTATATGCTGCAGTTCAAAGGTATTTAACAGTTTCCTTTGTTGGAATTCCACATTCTACTTACAAATTTGACTAATCTGAAGGCACTTCATAACTGACTGAGACAAGAACTAAGCGATAAGCACTATACAAGCCTGCCGCCCTGTATTTACCTTGGGGTCATATCCACCTGAAATTCAGGGGGAAAAAAGTTCTTATACTGCTTAAAATTTTGATTTGATAGGAAGAGGAAGTTTGCAAGGTCACACCCCCAGACTGTGATGTCATCGTAAAGCCCTAACTATAAGGTCCAACAGGACGTAGAGTGGTACATATAATACGATGAGCAAAAACATAATGTCCTCTACAGAGAACAAAAACGGATTGCTGGACCTTAGGAATATACTGTATTTCATGGCAGTTATGTACTGATTCCTATAAGTAAATACACACTCTGAGTAATCTGATACTCTAAGTATCCCACTGCTGAGTAATCTGATACTCAGAGTATCCCGATGCTGAGTAATCTGATACTCTGTGTAATCTGACACTTTGTGTAGTCTGATGCACTCCAAGCCCCTAAAGGTACCAAAACATGAGGAAATATGCAGAAATGCATAATTCCAAAGAAGTTTCCAGAAAGCCTGGCTTTGCTAAGAGTGTGTGTTCCTCACCGTCGTAAAGTCCTGTTCCAGAGGGGTGTGTGAGGCGGCCAGGAACCCCACCACTGCATGTGTGTCCTGGAGCTCCAATGAATCTTTCACATAACAATGTTTCATGCCATTCTCTCTTTATGATCTCTGACGTCTTCACTTCCGTGTCTTTGAAGAAACCTTCACATCTTGAACATTTTAGAAAAAAGTTTCTCAATACCTACTGACTTCCAGTTTGGTCCTAAACTGTCCTCACAGCCTTTATCTTTACAGAGCTTCTCCAAATTGCTTCTATGGTAAAAAAAAAAAAAAAAAGTCGATGGCATTTGGAACAGGATAAAGATAAAATCCAGTTTCGGCTACAACTGAAAGTCATATCTCAAGATGTCCTGAAGTGATACAATTAATAAACCCATAGGTTTTGTGGAAGTGCCCTAACAGCCCAAGGTGCCCATCGCACCCAAGGGATACTTACAGCCACATCTCCAGGCCAAAGAGCAGTTTACATCAGAGCCACTTCCAAACTGAACGGGGCAGTTAATCTCAGCATTTGGTTAATCTCAGCATTCTATCAGCATTCTCTTACTCATATTATCAGAGTATATTGTCGTTGTTGTTGCGTTTTTGTTGCTGCACTAGTCAGCAGCATTATAGTGAATCATATCATGTCAGTACAATATTGTTTTTCATTCCTGAAAAGTATTTCCTTAGATTTTTTTACATATTCATATGGGATGTATATTCATTATACTTAATTTTAGATTTATTATACATAATAGTACTGTAAGCCATGTATTTAATAAATACTATATTGATATACGTTTCATATATTTATTGAAATACTTGTATTCCTATGTGTAC
This sequence comes from Mormyrops boulengeri, assembly GCA_026781065.1. Lineage (NCBI taxonomy): Eukaryota > Metazoa > Chordata > Actinopteri > Osteoglossiformes > Mormyridae > Mormyrops > Mormyrops boulengeri. The sequence continues at coordinate 412,376 of JAODLD010000014.1, forward strand.
ATATTTTATATATTTTATGTATGCTCTTTTTTGGAAGTACTCCTCATGCAGATGCAAAGTGAATTTCATTGTACCTGCTGTGCACAAGGATAATAACGGCATTCTATTCTATTCTATTCTATTCTATTGCATTCTATTCTATTGCATTCTGTTCTACTGATTTGCATTTTAGTTTTTTCTAGTGCTCAAGGGAACCGGTTTTCTGCTTTTACACTAGGTTATGCATCACAATTATGCAATTAAAGCACTGCTCTGTGGCGTCTTTGAAATTCTGTTAGCTGTTTGGGTATTGCTTTGAAATCTCACAGACCTCTTTTATAACTGACACTGCTAATTGGCATTCCGCTTAATGGAACTCACCTGCATTTGTGATGCATTCATGACTTAGTTATTTCACAGTTAAAGTCCTTTTTTCACGTGTGGACTCCATAATTAGGTCAAACTGTTGGATGATGCAACTTACAACTTTCATCACGGCAACGGTGACATGAGACAGAGCAAGATTATCATTTCCTGCAAAGTCTTTACATGTAGACAGTGAAACTAATCAAAACTGTTTACTCTTTCAGGGACTGTTAACATATTGTGATATTGTGAAACTACAAAATGTCAGAAAGGTCAAATGTAAGAAATGTCAGAAAACATCCCGTTCATCTGCATATATTATCAGTCATTATGCAGTTCGATCCAGCCACGGATTCTGCAAAACGTGTTCCCTTCGTTCTGTCCTAAGCTGCTCACTGCCGTCATGTTCCCAGCACCGAAGGCCATGTTTCAGGCCATGCTGATCATCCCAGACAGCGGCTGCCGTTCCTGTAGTGCTTCCCGTCTGCTGAGAGACACCATGTGCCAAGACAGACTCAGACTCAAGATAACAGACAAATTTGCTCATATCAAACCAAGATGGTACAGCCTTATGTTACCATTGTCAACACACCAGAGAAGGAAGGCCAAGACCTAGGGCCAGTTCCACCTTTTCAGGGGCCCTAGGCGAACCTTTTCTTGGGACGTCCCCCCCCACCAAGAAAACAGATGATCATTTCAATTGCCCCGCAACATGAGTAATCCGGGGCCATCCATTAACACCCATGCATTTGTGATCCCTGTTGAAATGTACATAGAGGACGACGTTTACCACCTCAAGTGCGCTGAACAAAATATTGAAGTGACCTTTAAAGATCAGACTTAGGATCAGCAATCAAACAATCTCAAAGAGACCACAAATCCAGAAATTATAGACAATCCTTTGTATCATTATGTATTGTTATCTACATGAACTGCTGATGAACAATCTCAAAGTGCATTTCAGTTCGCACAGTTCGCTATGTTTTGTTTTCCCTTCCCTACTATTATTACCAGTACTGAAATTTTAAGTATGCATACAGGGAGTCCCCAGGTTATGAACGAGATCCATAATCCTGAGGCTGATGTACATTTCTGTGTCAAATCAACGCCATAGGTACAACATAGCCGCCTGTCCTACGCTGTAGCATGACGCACACCTCCCCAGAAATTTAACTACCTATCATGGCAACGTAGACCCCCCACCTCTGTGATTGGTCCACTTGGAACCATTGCACTTCCTCCTACGCAAATGTTTTGTTGCTGTTTGTTTCCAACTGGGGGTATTCTAGTGTGGAACAAGTTGTGTTTAGCTCGTTGCTAGCCTGCTGTTTTTGCCACAGTTACAGTGGTTCACATGATGATATTGGAAAATTTTAGATATCGCGTTGTGGTTTTTTTTTTGTGATATAGATTGTCATTTTTATAAAGCAAAAAAGGACTTCAAAACAAATTTCTCCCATAGCCACCTATGAGTGATTTAAACAGCAAGGTTGAAAATTAGTATGATGTCTTAGAGAACAGATGCAAAGCTCATGCGAAAGCAGCAGAGGAAAACGCTGAACTGATTTGTAATTGTATGGTTGAAAATCGTGAAAATGAACAATCATTAAAATTGCAAATTTGCTAAGTTTCATTTCCTATGCTATAGTAAAATGTTCTAGCAAAACGTAACCCCCCCACTCAGCTAACTAGCGTTTCGGTGGTATAATTGCAGAGTGCGGAGTTAGCTCAGTCTAGGCTCGATGCAGAAGTGTAAATCAGCCTGTAGCCTAAGGCAGACCTATCCAGATATGTAAGTACATGTTGTGGCGACACAGACGCAGTGGTTGGCTTTGGCGGTGTAATCGCAGAACAACACAGACACTCCATCTAGCAGTGATATGATTCATCAATGTGCATCAGTGCACCAGCAAAAGTTCACAATGTGATCTTCCCAATTAAAAACTGAACTGGATACAATTTGGGATGAATTCAAGATGCATCATGTACAACATCTTTGCACTGGAAAAATCGTATTATTATATTATTTAATTACAATTTTATAATTATGTAGTAAAAAATTAGATACTTATTGAGTGTCAGTACTAGAGACGCAAATGTGTGAATTAAAAATGGCAAGTTAATTTATGATTTGCCATATGCAAAAGACGAATGAAAGAAACAAAATTAAACTATCTGTATCATACTGAATAGCATTGCATCATATTCTTTACATCGCATTATATCTCGTTGAATTGCACTGTATTGCTATAGGGGTGAACCATATCGTATCACATTAGTCGTTTCTTCATATGTATCTTAAAAGCATCAAACTGTTTGTGGGGCTGGCATGGTGGCCCTGTGGTTAGCACTGCTGCCTCACAGCAAGAAGGTCCTGGGTTCAGACCCGGCTCCTTTCTGTGTGGAGTTTGCACGATCTTCCTGTGTTCATGTGGGTTTTCGTCAAGGGCTCCGGTTTCCTCCCATGGTCCAAAAGTGTGCAGGATAGGTAGACTGGTGTCTTTAAATTGGCCCTGCGGTTGTGAGTGTATGTGCCCTGCGGTGTGTTGGCGACAGCCCAAGGTTGGTTCCTCCCTGCACCCATTGTTCCCCCCCGTGACTCCAGTTGGGATTAAGCAGCTTCCGAAAATGGATGGATGGAAGCTGTTTGCGATGCATCATGTTGGCCTCAGTAACAGAGAGGCATAGCCTGTGGTTTGTCTTTAAGTTGAATAAGTAGGTAAATCGGAATAATAATAATAATAATAAAAGTAACGTGCCACATTACAATAAGGCTCCCCATATAAAGAGTTTATGAATGATTTATAATCTGGTTATTAATTAGGTTGTAACACTGTAAATTATTAATAAACAATTTTAAACAAGTTATAACAGTTTTCTTTTTATTAATGAGTTACTACCATTTACAAGTGGCAACAGGGAGCCTTATTGTAAAGTGGTACCAAATAAACAGACTACATACAGTACAGTACTGTACCTCCAGCCGATGAACTATATGAATTATATTTTCAAAATATAATAGGCTTTATGGCAGTCTGCTTGTAAGTACAATTAGTCCGTAAGTCAGATGTTCTTAACCTGGGGGGACAGCCTGTAGCTGAAAAGCTGCGTGAATCCTACTCCAAGATAACTGTCATGTGATACGTTAATAAAATATTAGAAATATTAGAAGCCTGGCTTTAAATTGGCACCAAATTTAATGTGTATGGGATTCTTGTTTTAGTTTTGATGTCAACCTTTTTGGGGAAACACAACTGAGGATCGCAAGGCAACAAACTGGAAGACGTCCTCAATATGAAAAAGGAAAAATTTCCCAGAATCACCTTGCAATACCTTTGTGCTTATTTTAATGGTTAATATAACTCAGTTATTAAATATTTAATATTTCACATGTCTTATAGCATAGGACTTGCTCTCAGTGGGACCGTAAACTGAGAAATGTGACATGGAGATGAAAGGAAGGAATCTGGAATATTTTAGGATGGAATTGGGGAGGGAATAAAGGAGAACAATGAAGACAACGAAAACAAACGGAATCTGCTTTAGCATAAACACGGAGAAACTGGATGCACAAAAACCAAAATGAGAATTTGCACAGTTTGGTTACCATGATTTTTCTCACCATCGCCAACAATGATCACTGAAGCAATCAAATTTAAAAAATCCCTATAGCACAGTGGAAGGGTTATCGAAAATTTGGTCTCTAAACAATGGAGGTTACAGTGAATTAAATAGCTAATAAAATGAATCAGTAATACATGAGTTGTAAGATATATATGAGAAATGCATACAAAGGTAGAAGAATGAGGTATAGAATTATATTGTCTGTCGTGATGTCAGCAGCATAGAAGAGAGTTTTGGTGGCAGAGGGCCCTGTGTCCCAAGGGGCCTTTGAATATGCCCGATAAAAAAGTCTCATTGGAGGAAGAGTGTAGTAATCAGCCTATCAAATACTGGCAGGGGCTCACAGTCACTCGCTTACAGAAAATACAATTGTGGGTGGTCGATAGGATTTGGGGGGTTTAAATGGATTTTGCTAAAACACAAGATCTCAGTGGGGCAGCAAAAGAAAATGAAGCAAGAGGTGTTTAATTGCTTCATGTGCCAGAAATAAGCAAGTTTTTTACAAAAATCAAGTCAAAACAAAATAAACAAAGCCGGTGCTGGCACAGATCACGCATGCAGGTGTTAACAGTCAGGAATTAGCAAATGACATGTAGGCTGTCCCCGGGGAGAGAACATCCAACTTTTGGACAACTCATACTTACAAACAGACTGCCATAAAGCCTATTGTATGAAATATTCAGTTAATACAATGGGTCTTGACAATGAACGCACACACCAATTTATGACACTCATGAAAATATTGAGTACTGAGTACAGTACTATAGTTTAGCTGTATAATAATTACGCTTATTATTATTATGTACTGTATTATTGTTTTTCCGACACCTACAAATTCGATAGATCTTTTTCGTAACCTGGGGACTGTCTGTAGCTGTTGCTAGTGCCAGTCACTAACAGTGTGGGGAGGGGGGGGCTTATTGTACTGGTGCCCATGTCCTCTTTGTCCCCCAATTCCTGTGCCCCTGTCTGATGTCATCAGCTTCTGTGGGAACAGCTTGTCTACTTTTGAATCGTGTGAAGTTCCGTTCTCATAATTCTTTGGAGCATCTTGACATGTAGATGAATTTTGAGAGTCTGAAGATCTAAAAAAGGGGGAAGAAAGAACTAAAAAAAGATGAGGCACTGGGAGAGGATGGCAGGAGGAGGGTGGAGCAAAGCACAATGTGAAAGAGAGAGTGCTGCAGAGGATGGAGGAGGAGGACACCTCCCATTTTACACCAGGGGTGTGTGACGTGCCAGAGGTGGAGTCCTGTATCTGTGTATAAAATGTGCTACAACAATAAACTTCCCTTGTCTTAGAACAGAGTATTGATAAGTCTGCATGGCAAAAGAGTTTGATTTCAGTCAGCTGACCCTGTGTACGTGAGAAAGAGACCCCCAGTTAGCCTTTGTGGGGTGAGTGAATCAAGGGCAGCCACCCTCTGCGATGTAAGAGGGACCAGCCCCCCCCCGGCAATCTAAGAGCAGCAATTCAAACATTAGTGTACTGGTAGTCTTTCAGTGTTGTGTAGGTCATATGCAGAGGCGCTCCTAGAGATTTTACCCCCATAAAAGCATATCATATTGGGCCCCCAACCCAGGCCGATCTAATTATGCTCCAATTTGTTTAGGGTCCCTGTCACTCAGGGGCTCTTGGCATCATCCTGACACCCCCCCCTCCCCAACAGTACTCTTGCTGTTGCATTCTTTGAAAGGTTGACTTGTGTCCATACATGTTGGTTGCCAGAGGCCTTAGAGTACAGAGTCTGTGATGCGCTTGTTCATTTAGCATTAGCATCGTTCTGTTGTTTTCTCTCTTCGCTAACCGCCACCACCGCTGTAAGACCTAAGCATGACATGTAGTGCCTAAGCCCTGAGTTCCGCTAACGTTTTCTGCCTTTTATACTCCTGCAGTTATTAGTATTATTATTCCTAAAACGCATTGCAGCTTTCATTTTTCCTCTAGCTGTGTACCACTGATAATTACGTCATTCTTTTTTGTTGCTTTGTATCAGAATTACAATGTCACAGAAAATATTCTCATTGGGTTTAACTTCATCACGATGTTAAATTTAAATAACTGAGGTACGGCCTGTCTTGGTTTACCGCTGCCCAACAAACAGAGTACTACAAAAAAAAGAGAAAAAGACAGAACAAACAAAATATAACCCTGACACATTGTTAAACAACAGCCATCTATCATGTCCGATTTACCATTCCCACCCTTCCGGAATCATTATCCCAAAGGACTTGCATGGATTGGAGGCGCATTAAAACATGCCACCGACTACCTGTGGCATTCCTGCAGGAGTATATTAGGCCCAGTCCGTGACAGAAAATGGATGGGAGTACATTATTATCAGGACTGAATCACTCTTTCATACATTCTTAATTAGGTCCTTGGTCTGAAACGAGAGCTTAATCCATTATGTTCAACCAGGCTGCTACCACAGGTTGGTTCAGCTAGCGTCTTGAGATGCCTCTCAGACTTCGTTTTTCTCAGGTTTGTTTCTAGGGCCGTAGGGATCACATAACAAATAATTAACAGGTTCCCCAGATTTTTAAGAATGCGCTGTGGATTCCTGAACACGTTGGTGTAATAGTCTTACTGCTCCCCTGAGTGTGGTTGCCATGATTTATGGGTGAATCTCTGCACAATGCAGCTGAGGCTGTGGCTATCACTGATGAATTCATAGGTCTGGTATCTGTCTTTTGCTGTATAATTCTCATTACTATCCCGGCCCGACTGGTAGGGTGCAGTCTGTGCATTTCAGACACACCAAGTGACATTATCTTGAGTTCTAGCTGTCCTGTGCCAGCACACTTTGGTGAGATCGCTTGATTGTACTGCATAATTTGTAAATAAGAAGTTGCTGGAACGTGAAGGGCATATGAGAGTGGGGACGGGGGGGGATGAGGCAGGTGCAAGTCCCGGAAGGTGTACAAAACAATATGTCGAAAGCATGCTATCTCTTTTTAAAAATATATCTGAACTAATAAAGGATGTGAACCTGTGTGAAAATTGGTCCGTAAATTAAAATATGTAAAGTACAATGTAGTAAAGTACTTATATTATAATTATTATTTTTTTACTTTACATTATTGCAGGTAGCATAGTAGTGCAGTGCTTAGCACTGTTGCCTCACACCCCCGGGTTCAAGTCTCTGCCCTGGCTCAACATGTGTGGAGTTTGCATGCTTTCTCTGGCTCATCATCCGGTTGCTCCAGTTTCCACGTACAGTCCAAAATCATGTTGAGGTTGACTGGAATTACCAAATCAAGTCATATGGCTCTGCGATGGGTTGGTGCCCCATCCAGGGTTGTTTCCTGCCTTGTATCTGTTACTTCTGGGATGAGTTCTGCCCCCCCCCCCCGCCCTCCATGACCCTGAATAGGATGGATGGATTTTTGTTTTTATTTTTTCAATTAGAGAGCTGCCGGTTCTTTGCAAATAGGGCCCGAAACGTGGACAGTCAAAAACAGAGAGGTCCCAGAAAGCGTTCCAGCTGAATGCGGCACAAATTAAGCACGGGTTACCTCACTCCAGTCATGGATGGGCTGCAGGACGGCCAGGCTGTGCTGGACCCTGATCGGCAGGCAGCACACAGAGAGTTAGTCAGTGCTGCTTTGGAACTGTAACAAGTCTTACGGCGGAGGTCAGAATGGCAGTGCGGCTGATGTCTGCTTCAGCTGTCAGTGGGGCCTCGCTGCTCCTTCGATGTTCCAGAGGAGCTGTTCACTCGCCTTCGAGTTCCCCGTTATTTCAGGGTAAGCAGATAAAGTCACAGGGGTTGAGTGATCTGGGCTGGTCGACATAATGACGACTGCATCGAGGGCTGTCCATGACGATCTACATGGCTAATTGCTTCGGCCGTACCGTTGAAGTCTCCAGCATGTTTCCTCGACCCTGTCCCACGTGTGCCAGCCAGACAGAAATAGACAAAGGATCTTCATAAACAAGGTTTTGACATGAGAGAAAGAAAGAGTGAGAGAGAAAGAGAGCGAGGGGGAGAGAGAGAGAGAGAGAGAGAGAGAGAGAGAGAGAAAGAGAGAGCATGCTGGGCACAGACCGATCTCTATTTTTATTCAATTTTCTTTTATTTATCCAGTCTTTTTGTCTTTATGTGTGTTTAAAAATGTGTATTTCAAAGAAGCAATTAATAATGGGACTTCAATATATTTGAATTTCATTTCCAATATCTGTTTTGTTCCAGAAAGGTTTTTTTTTTATTTATAACTATTCATCTATGGAGCCTTCCTGTGCTCATTGTAGGATGGTGCAGATCATTTGCAGCTATGTTTCCAAATTAGCAATTTAAAATAAAACTGGCCCGTGTGACAGCATGCATCCCAGAACTGAACAATGGTATTTTTCAGTGAAGAAAGTCGTTTTTCTTTGTGCTGAAGAATTCACAGTGAGGTTTGTTTCAAGAAGAAAGGGATGAATGAGTTTTTTTCTGGGCTGGAGAGATGGAGAGAGAGGCTGTCAGCAGCGGTTGGCGCCTTCCCCCAGCCCTCCCTTGCAGCAGATCCTCCCCTGTAGTGATTTACCGCCTGCTCCCGTCTGCCCACACCCCGGCAAGAGCTTGCAGTGCCCTACAGGTGATTAACGACCTGTTGTGCGCCTTCAGCGGGGAAGGCGGCGGCCAGACACCCACATTATAATGACAGCACCACTATCCGCACAGGAACACACAGTGCAAGTAGCTCCTGAGCCGGGCGACAGCGCTAGCTAACGTCGGAAGCAAACGTTCTTCACAGCTTTGGCCACGTAGCACTTTTCACACTGAGAGATCGGTCAAAAAGGACACTTTAAAGATGTGGATAATTTACAATGGATGTCTTACAGAAAAAAATATCCCAGAATGCAGCATGGGCAGGGCACAGGATGCAGTAAGCGAAAGTAGGAAGTAGCAGACTGCAAGCAAAAACATGAACAAAACCAAACTGCATTTTTCCTTTACTTAAAATCTGAACTAACTCTTAAATTCACTGCAGATATATTGCATAAAAAATAGTTATCATGCGTATGTGACATATTTTCTGTTTAGCACAGAACCCAAAATTGCACACTCTGTGTTTCAAACAGTGTTCACTGGCGGGATTAGCAAGCAACCTTTGCTAAAAGCTAAACTTCTCTGTTTGCTAATGATTTGCCAGCCTGTAGCTAAGGGAAAGCGCTGGCCGTCGTGTGATGTCACGTTGGGGTTAGCAGGTGTGGTATGAAGGACACGTGTGAAGGACAAAAGCTGTTTTTACAACTCCATCCATAACCGTAGGACTTCTCGCTATTAACAACTGAAGAATAACACAAGGTTTCTAGCAGAAAGTTAATCTTACTGAGTCATAATCAGTCACATCTGATTGTAACTCTTAGAGCTCTGTGTTTAATTGTCCTGGTGCACAGCGGATCTCTAGGCGCAGCGGAGGCTCCGTCAGCACCCTGTGAACCCAAAAACGACGTCCCCCTTGATGCAGACCATAAAGAGGCGGGGCAGCATAATAAATAATATTTCTTGACTGGATCCTGAGCAGCTGGATTTCAGAATGCAGCTCACGTTTTGATATTCTGTCACATTACTCAGAAGTAAGACTGCTGGGGAAAGGCTTTAGATTGGGTCAACGTGCATGATGTGGTAAGCAGGCAATGGATTGGGGGGGGAAGGGTGTGGGAACCACTCAGATTCAAAAGGGGGGGGGGATTGCAATAAGACAAAGTTGCTATTTCAGCTGAAATTGACAAGCTTGCTCTGCACTGTACTGCAGGACCCCTTGACCTGTTCACTAGGGACAAAAAGTAAACCTCAAAAAATGATGAAGTGGTGGAACCCCCCCGCTACAATGGATTGAACCAGAGGCCCATCCCTTCCTGAACAAGGTCTTTGCAGCCATTTGAGCACAGTCTCCAGAAATGAAAACATCAAGAAAGGTCATTTTTCACCGTGTTAGAGGGCGAGCGTTTAGATGCCCGCCAAAGTGCCGGCTTCTCCCTGAGCCCAGGGTGATTATGGGTAATCCCTGCCGAGACCTTTGAATCCTTGGCTCGCCTGTCTGTACACGGTCTACAATGCGGGGGCCCTGTAGCAGACAAGACTTAGAATGCTCGATCCACACTGGCAGCCATGATGAAAAATTGCCTCTTTTTATTGCTTATTAAATCTAAGCCTTATACAGGAGTGTGGTGTTTTCTGACTCCACCCATCCGGAACAGAATATTATTGAATAAATACATCCTACTTGTCCCTTTCCTTCAATGAACTGTCCTCAAACTCTTCATTTCCCCATCTCCATCCCTCAGGTTAAAATCTCTTGTAAATGGTTCAACCCGCTTACCCAGTACAGGATCTCAGTGTGCCCACAGCGCATAGTCCTGCCAGCACAGGTCCATCACAGGGCTACGAAGAGACACCAATTCACCTGAAGCAGACATCTTTAGAGGCAGAGGAACCCAGAATCACTCCTGCAATCATACAATGAGGGTGCTGGGCAGGAGTCGAACCCACAACCCTGGAGGCATGAGGTCACAACGTGATTCTGAATCGCATTTCAACAAACCTTTTCCATGGAAGTGGTTTCTCTATAGAAAAATAAACAGGTACCATGTAACAGTTAATGCATGCAGGGCATTATACATTTTTAATCACAGCTGCAGAGCTGAAGAACTGGCCGGTGTGCAACGTGCTTATAAACACATAATGCACGGCTTAGAGAGACTGTAGAGTGGTAGATCAAGATGATGGTTTGGTACCCGAGACAAGTGCAGCTGTTGTACCTTTGATATAACCTATTTGGGAAGAGGTGGAAAGTTAAGGTTCAGAAAGTACAAATCCAGACCAAGGTTTGATTTCAGCCAAGTGCTTGGTTGAAACAAAACCTTGGTCTGAATTTTTGCTTTCTGGACCTGACCCTGCAGCTATAGAAACTGATGGTCACTCTGAATGCACCAGTTAAGTGATACAATGATAGCAATAAATGGATGCAACGATGAACCAGCTTCATCCTTTTGATCATAAGGAGGTGCTCAGATCCGCTGGGGAGGAAGGCTTGTTGGGGGTGGTGTCAGCTCCACTGACTGTTTCTTTTAGCCCAGCTGCCATGATCCATTCTACCAAACAAAAAATATAAAAAGAACTACATCAGATCTAGAGAGCTCAAAACACACGGCCCAGAGATGCTAAAAGAACAGGCCACGTGGGTGTGTGATTCTGTTTATAACTGGAAGCAGGGCTGCATTTTGGGGTCCCCCACAGTACATTTTGCTAAAGGTGGGGGGGCAATAAAAATTTCGCTGGCACCCATACTCATTGGCCCACTGGGAAAATGTCAGGTATGCAAGATAGCCCAAGTGTCTTACACCCAATCAGGCACTTCCACAAATCGCAATTAACTCACTTAAGGGTCAATGCCTATGAGAGGAGGCTAATAAGTATCGGAAATCAGGAACCACGCTGGGGGCTAGAGCCAGTACTTCAGGTAAAACGGAGCTCACTGAAGGAATGGAATTCTGGTGGAGGACTGCGCAAGCACCTCAGAATCCCTCATTAATTGAGTTGTCTGCATAATCACTTTGCCGAATTGCTCAGCAACCAAACAACGTTGGAGGGCTCTTTTCTGGGGAATATTATCAGCATGATTAATCGTATCATCAAAAAGGTTACGGCAGATCGTTAAGTCGGGTAAACATTCCTGTCGCGGTCGACTCCTGATCCGAGCACCGCTCAGCGTCCCTAATCCTTAATACCATCAATCGCTCCTCCTAGCCCTGCCCTCCTCTCCTTGTCTGGATGCCATAACAGACCCCCACCAGGGTCCATTTAAATTCTGCGCAGAGGGACGGCGTGACAGCTGATTTCCCCCCTGTGCACGCTCAGGGTCCAACACAGGCCTGGAAGGCGTCCGCACGAGCGCCATCCCGGTTTCATCTTTTGTTTCCTCGCTCCCCTACCCCCCCCCATGCCAGCAGTATTTTTAGCCGACGTAGTTTATTTAATTATTTATCGACAGAAGACAGAGCTTCCCTTAATCAACAGGAGCCATTATTTATGGAAATGAGTTCACTTGCAATTAAGGGATCCGTCACGGCCTTAAGCGAGTGAGAGAGCAAGGGGGGGATGACTGTTGACTGCGAGTGACTGCAGTCCAAATAATTTCTTTTGAAGTCTACCGGAGGAAGGACCCCAGAACTCACCAGTTGCCCGCGAGCACCTCCCAACCTCCCCTTTGTCAGACAAACATGCAGACTCTCGGAAGCCGAAATTTTGGGAGATACGGAGTGTGCGTCAGAGATGACTAACCACAGGCAGCTAAGAACGCCCGAGACAAAGTAAACTTCAGATATCAGATAACCCAGAAAATCCTTCACCTCTTTCCCCTGCTTTTTGCCCTTAAGATGAATTAAGGAACATCTATTCAGCCATGTAGTCCTGTGTCCTTAAAATGAAATCAGTACAGCAGCGAGAACCTTAATCTTATCTGTGATTTTATCATTCATTTCCCAAATACTGCCTTTGGACTCATTTATGTGATCTTTCCTGGACTCCCTTGGTCTGCCGGCGTCCCGGATGTGCATGTAATCGCTTTGTTAAGCCCAGTTCCGCCGCGGGTAACGGCAGCCCTGCACGCACGGATTAGCAGGGTGTATTTACTGCACCCGTCCTGACATATTGCGACCGTGTTCTCGACCGAAACACACACTGCTCTCCGTCTGCGGCACGTTTGAATGTAAATAGGATTACCATTGAGATTAATGCGGTCTCCGACAGCTCTGCCGCGTCTTAAATAATCCCCAAGGGCGTCTCTCCAGGAAGGGGGGCGGCAATTTTTTTCCGGATTAGGAGGCGTCGAAATCCCAACCCCTCTGTCTTGCCAGTGCCATTCCCCAATCGTCAGCATCGCACTGTGCATTTGTGCTCACCATGTCTCTCAGTCCAAATATTTATTTACCATACATATTCCAACAGGCTTCTTAAGCCAGAGAGTTTAGGCCTGAATTTGCAGGCCTGAACAATCGGGCCGCGGATATGAATTATGAATAGTAATCTTTTTGATTTTCATTTTAATCTCTCAACTTCGGGCTTAAATGCATGCAGACTGGGAATTACATATATAATTCAAAGGCTTAATTAAAAAAGCACAAGGAGATAAGTGTCTTACTGGAGAATAAAAGCTACAATATTTGCCCCAAAACCTCAGTTTGGAGCGACGCCCTTCTAGCTCATACATCGCTCAGCGCCTCTAAATGAAGGAGGAGTTTCAGCAGCTTGCTTACTGTTGGCCGTAAGGCTTCTCCATCTGTGTCCAACTCTGGTAGCCCTGTACTGCTTCAGCTCTTCAAACTCCCAGTGAAAAATGCAATTTTTTTTCAGTCGCCCTGGAAAGTTTTATCAGACGCAATGGCCCTTGGCTTTGTGTTGCTGATAGAATTTGGCCCTTGTTGAAAAATATCTGGGGACATGTCTTTGATCTTTCCAGCCACGATATGGAAATGCAAAACATTTACTACAATCCGTGTTCTTTCAGAGAATTTTAATGACGCTGGATTTGCGAATCTTAGGTTTGGGACGGTACCGAATGTCAGGTGGTTGTTCCATCTGCACAGTAAAGAAAATTCTGCAATTAGCTTGATGGTTTAAAAACAGTTCATAACACATGCGGCAATTAAGTAATAAATGGAGCGACGTCCGATACACACAGACACACAGAGCAGTGCTGCCGGAGGTCGATAGCAGGACGGAAACCATTACAATCTCGCCTTTAATCTGAATATGATTTACAATTCTGGCATCGTTTTTCGCTCGGTTACTGCAACTCAGAAAAGCGATTACGGTCGCATTAAAAAGCGATAATGCCGCCCGGGTCTGCTGCCACGGTGCTCTTGGCCTCCCTGCGACTGTTACGACCAATCAGGAGACACTCAGAGCGAGGAGAGCAGCCACCGCAGAAACGCCAGCATTAGAAATTAACCGTGATTAATTTCCACTGCTGGAAAACATATTCAGCAACATGTCGATAAGAGCCGCTGCAGTAAAAGCCCTCACATCTGGCATTCAAATAACTGGCACAATTCTGAAATATCAGTGTACAAATGAAAAATCATAATAATTAGTGATAACACATATTAAATCTAACAAAAAAATGACAAAATATAACAAAGAAAAGCACCTTTCAGCCTATATGCTATAGCTATTGCGTTGTTGGTTTTTGGAATAACATTCAGCAATATGGAAAATGTATGTGTCCACAATACTTTGGTACTGATGTTGGTGGATATGAGAACTTTTACCATATTTACAGCTGGGTAAACAGAAGCAGCAGAATCAGGGATAGGGTTGCACATAGGACATGCATCACCCTTGCAGGTAACCCGCCATTGGCTATCCCGGGTTACGAGGATGCCCCTCTCAGACTCACTGCACTCACGCTCAGCTCAGTCAGCTTGTGTGCAGGTGACAGCCTCTCTGGATGAGTGATTAATCTAATTACACAGCGCTGCCGTTTCTGCCTAGTATTGTATCATTACAGGCAACCTGTCATACATAATGATCTCGATTAATTCAGCCTGACACAGGCATACAGCTGTGCAGCACTGTTATATATGTTACAGGTATTATAAACACAGTTTGCATATCTGGGTCAATCTGCCAGAGACAGCGATGGTGCACTTCGACTCTGGCTGTCACTGTGCCCATCCTCTGCTCCAGCGTCACCGTCTGGGTCCCTAACGCCAATGCCAGCGAGGAATGCAGGCTGCAGCGCATCATTCGCACGGAAGAAGTAGACGGGCTGCAGTCTGCCATGGCTCCAGGACCGGCACAACCCCCAGGACCCCGAAGTGAGTGGCAGGTTGCAGCTGACGCCTCCCACCCTGAGCACGGACTTTCACAAACACTCCCCTCGTGCAAGAGATTTCGGTCCATCAAGCTAAAAACTACAGTACTGTGCAAACATCATAGGCAGCCAAAGAAATTCTTAAATGATCTTTATATTGGTGTAAATCTATGCTATTATGCTTGTTAAAGTGTGTCAGCTTAGCCATTTCAAACCCTCAGCTGAAACCACCCCATTATTTCCAGCAGACATCCCAAACACCCATGTATTTTTTTGACTTGACTACTAGCACAACTCATATTGCTGATCAATACCTCACTCACTTTTTTCACTAACTAATTAATTAAGTGAGCTAGTGGTGAAATTTAATGAATACATGGAATGGCTGAGGTGCCCCTAAGGAGAGGTTTGGAAACTGAAGCGGTGTTCATCTAGCCATCCAACTAGATATCAGTAACTTTTTGGAGAACAGAAGAAATTCTCATTAGTTTTTATTGGGTTACTCTTTGTTTTCATATGTTCTAAAGTTAAACTGTGTTTTTTGTTCCTAGAAAATGTCCACTTACTACCCAGATACATTGCTATAAATGTTTCTTTTGACTCCCTAATAGTGCTGTAGTTCTCGAGACCGGTCTTGGTCTTGAGACCAATTTTTTGTGGTCTCGGTCTTGACTTGGTCTCGACTCTATTTGGTCTCGGTCTTGTCTTGGTCTCGACTATTTGGTCTCGGTCTTGTCTTGGTCTCGGACATAGTGGTCTCGATGGGATGGGGAAAAAAAGAGAAAAGAGCGCATCCTCACAGAACAGTATCATTATTTATTACGCGCCTCAATTCAAATGCAACCAGTCAGATGCATTTATGAACATCTTTCTGGTACATCCCATCTCTTTCCCTTGACGAG
>JAODLD010000014.1:439782-451936 GCA_026781065.1 Mormyrops boulengeri
CCCACCAAGGGGCCACTCCGTGCCATGAAGCTGTTTCTCTTTGAAGTCCGGGAGGAACGTGAGGTAAAATTTGGACTGCCTACTGATGTTTTTTTTTATTTTACTCGCCCCCCCCCGCAACACCGTACCAACCCCTTGAGTGCCCCCCCAACCCCCGATATGCAAACAGATGCTTCTTTCTTGGCTCCTTCTTGCCATGGCAACTCTGAGACCCGATAACGAGATCTGTGCCACCGGTCCGAAATCTGGACATGCAAAGCAGCTCACTGGTACCCTTTTTCCCTCCCACCCCCGTCTCACCCCATTGCTACCCCTCCACTCTCCCCCTCAGTAAAACAGGTATCGTTATCCACCAAGAAGTGAATCGGCTGCCAGATCAAAGGTAAGTGCAGGCGGAAGCTAGGATGCGGTGCGTCACATGACCTCCAGCAGAGCAGAGATGCGGCCGGGAAGCGGGCTGAGGAGGTATGACGAGATCAAAGCCGCATGCCGGCAGGCTCGCCACAGTTACGGCCGCGCTGGTTTTGATCTCGGCTGTCCGCGTGGTGCGATGTACCGACCACTCAAGGCACTGTGAGCGGCGCTTCCTGAACGTTTGGTCACTCTAAAAAATGCAGCATGTGACGTCTCAAAGGAGGCTGATAAGGAGAATCACACACCGCGAGCAGTTACCGCGGAAGATGGGGGCTGCCAACCATGTGACGCTGTTAGGGCCACCACCCGCTAACCATGTGACACACGTTTGCCCCACCCACTGACCTGAGCGCTTGTAGGATTCATGGCAAGTGTGGGTAATTTCGGCAGCCAGGTCCAGGTAGTGCTGCCTTTTCTCGGGCCTCCCGTCGTCTGCGCCGATCGCCACCATGCCACCAGAAAAGCAGGCCAGGTGGCCCATCTTGTGGTCCAGGATGCCACCTCTCCACTCCGCCAGGTAGGTCAGGCCCCCGGGGGACTTCTGCACCAGGTTGGATTCTATGGCCTATGGGCCAGGGAGACAAGAGCTCAGACTTTCTGGAGCACTGCCCCCTACCTAAAAGGGACACCCCCCCCCTTCACTGTGCATGGCGGAGCATGCCTTGGGAAATGCGAGTGTGTGTGCCGCTTTAAATTTCCTTGACACACGGGTCTTTCTCTCTGTGGTGCTTCAAAGCGAGCATTTGGGAGAGTAAACAGAGAGGAAGTCGGCAGAAATGCGACAAATCTGCATATTCAGGCCACTTGCTTGCTCCGCCAGCGTGCCACCTCCGCCTTGGGGTTTTGTGTCAGGACAGAGCATCCCCATGAAAGGCTCAACTCTAACGCCCCCCCACCCCCACTCCCTACTGCCAACACTTCAAATGACTGGGGGGGTGCTACCGAAAATCGTAGAACAGTGGTGCTCAATTAATTTTCCACCAAAGTTCCAAATTCCATCAACAACACAAAGCCAAGGTCCACTGCACCTGATAAAAATTTTCTGGAATGGGGGGCGGGGGCAGGTTGGATTTCACTAGGTCTGGATTAAATTGTGTTTTGGTCCAGGTGTGAATCACGGTCCACCAATTGAGTACCGCTGTCCGAGACTGTGGGGGTGATGGATGCAGATGGAGGGGAATGGAAGGAGGTGGAAGGAGAAAGTGCGAGATAAAGGGAGATAGAGGGAGATGAAAGGAGAGAAAAGGAGGTGAAGGGACTTGGAGGGAAGTGGAGTGAGAGGGAGAGAGGTGGAGGGAGAAGGTGGGAGGTAAAGGGAGATGGAGAGAGAGGGAGGGAGGTGGAGGAAGATGAACAGAGATGGAGGGAGAGGGAGGTGAAAAAGTGACCAAACTTTGCAGGAAGGCAAAGTGAGCCCTCTGGCCTTTTTAAGAGATCAGAATTCTCTCTTATTATTAATTCATTTTATTATAGGACCATTACATTCCTCAAGGGCTGGAACACACACGCCTAATTAAAACCTGTTTGCGCTAATTATAGAGTGAAATAATTGAAAATAATGTGTTGCCTCATACAGTATCTTCATTAGAATTTGCTTTTGCACCAGGGCAGGAAGTGTTGGGCGGAACGGTCCGGATGCTCCCAGGCTAATTATTTCTAGAATGGCTCCGAGAAACAGATGATTTCCTTCCTTACGATTCTATGCTTCCAGCTGGATACATAACAAGCGGAGAAACACACAGACTCCCTCCCGGCACAAAGGAATCATTCACACCCAAGGTTTGCCTAGTGATGGGCCCCCCAAGGACCTAACACACTGGGCTGCCCCTTTATGGCTATAATAGCCTGTTTAATTTGTATTTACCACGCCCCCACTCATTCTGCCTGCCGCTCTGTGCTCGACTGGATGGCTGAGTGATCAAATCAAAGGTCGGTCAAGGTCACAGATCACATGACCTTAGGGACCATCAGATCCAGGCACCTGATGCTGCAGCATCAGTAGTAGCTCTGTTTCAAACAGCATAAATGAAGGATCTGATAAAAACATAACTCACCTCATCACATGTGCCCCCCCCCTACATCCCACACCCTACCTGTCCCCCCTAGGGTGCAGGTCTTACCACCTTACTGCCCCTCGCCCGCAAAAACAGCCCATGGGTCGCACCTCCAGCGCACTGTAATACATCTTCTTGGCCTCCTCATCCTGCTTGTCCGACATCAGGTATGACTTGACGAGGTACTCGTAGAAGCTGTCCCCGAGCCCGCCGACAGACACGTGATCTGAGGAAGGGCAATTCAGAGGCTTCTGAGCCTGGCATACGCAAAGGGCAGCACTGAGATTCAGCCAACACAACACAACACAACCATCCATCCATCATTTATGGGTGGCGCTAATGGCTGGGGGAGGGGTTATGGGTTACCTCTTCTGGATTTTTAAGGTGCAACTCTTTACAATTCAGGGCTGCACAGTCGGGGCCAGCGAAGACGAGAAAATCTCTCGGTACTGAAAATCGTGGTTCATCTGAGACCTTAACATCTCTGAAAAAGGTGGGTGTGCTTCTCTCACACGGCCATTCTGCCCAGATTAAAATGCTGGCTGCATGCTGGGACACTCCCCCCCTCCCATCCCCCGAACTGCCCACGAAAGGTTATCTGCTGGACGTCAGCTTGACCTTCACAATGAGATCTGGGCAGGTCTTCCCTCATCCCTGAGGCATTTGGCCGATAAGACTCAACCTTTTATCGCTCATCCTTTTTCGGGCCAGCAATTAAGCTGAATAACTGTCTCCGGTCCAAAAAGCTTCTCACATTGGAGAATACAAGACGATTCATTTTCTGGAGCAACAACATGCGAGACAGAGTCAAATCGAACGGATAGGAGACGAGGACTTTCAGTTCCAATGAGCATTAAACCGGAGGTCTCCGTGGGGATTTTAGCCTCGCCAGATCCCCCCTCCATGTTCTGGCTCCGTCCAATCCGTGGCCGTCTCCCCGGTAACTACGGTGCAGCATTAAATGAGCTGGCAAGTGGGACCGTTCTCGCAGATGGGGGAAACTGGGTCTTTACGCCGGCTCTGTGATTTGCTTGGATGTCCGTCCCACGGCACTCATGTAAAACAGACAGCAGGGGCTGCGATCCCAGTTAAGGCTGGCCAGGTAGGTGTCTGCTAGTGGGGGGAATCGTCAGAGTAACAGAGAGTGGATGCTGTTTAGGATAGGTCTGCCGGTCTGCAGAATACTGGGGGTTTTGGGGAAGGGTTGGTTAATTTCCAATAATGAAGTATATCCTTCTGAAATGCGGGGGAAAAAGTTTTTTAATTCAAATTTATTTTACACAAATTAAGTGTTGGGATGGTAAAACGCACCACCCCCACACACACATGGTATCATGGTTAAACTTATTAAATCTGGCTCGCTGTTTGATCCACTGCCAGCACCAGCCCGCGACATGTTTTGTATGATGTGAACCAGTCGGACATCGAAAGTTTGGGAATCGCTAGGACTCAAAGATTCAGCAACCAGAAAAGAAGGCCATGTGAGATCAGTCTGTTTTCAGTCTTTACACCGCCAATGGCAGTCGCTGATATCCCGGCGTTTCCATACTCACGCTGAACCCAGTTCCCAGTGACCGGACTCAGGAAGTTTGGGTAGAGTCCATGTGGCTTCTCGATTTTGTTCAGAAGCTTCCGGATGTTCATCACCTAAAGTAAAAAAAACCCACAGGCATGAGAAAGCCCTTCTTGAACATTTTTCTCTTGTGGGCCTCCTGGGGACAAATATTACAGCCCTCAGTAGATATGACAGCAAAGTATTTTGTGTCAATGCAACATCGAAAGCAAGACATTAAAAGAAAACAAGGATTTCAGACTGAGCCAGTTTTATCTGCACAAAATGACATTCTGCAAAGAAAGTGTCTCGGTGATAACTTTCACAGCCTCCTCCATAACTTCCTGGAAGTGTCTGATGAATTATGGGATGACTCACCTTCTCGGTGAAGACAGGATTGCCTGAGAGCTCGGACAGGTGGACGAACTCCAGGTGCAGGGTTCCGAACTCGGCCAGGATGCTGCTGCCCGCTGAGGCCCAACCCCAACTCCAACTGGTGCCGCTGGAACAGAGTCGAGGTGGGACAGGGGCGTCACACTCACGCGTGAAACCCTCGGCACCCTGGAGCTCGCCGTCCGTCCTCCTGCTAAGCTTCCGGCAGGACCCCCCACTGCGTTTGGCTGACACTGATCTCCTTCCTTCCACAGCGATTCATTTCTCACTGTTTCCTCGGTTGGTCCGCCTCATCTGTCAGTGCTTTGACTGGGCCAGACCTGGGATGTCTATGTCGCTTGATGGTCCTCACAATTAAAAACATGCTCACTTGATAATTATTGGGAAAAAACACCAGCAGGACCAGCCTCCCCGTTTTCCCTGGAATTACCATTCTCATCTTCAGCTAAGTCTGTGTCTCCAGTTTTCCCGGTGGGTGGAACATGAATCTGATTCAAATACGGCATTAAGGGGCAGAGAAAGATTTCCAGACCTCCAAACGCACACAGAAAAGCCCCGACGTGCATTACAAACGAGCTTGTGATTAGCAGCCCGAGTCGAAGCTCGACGCGTGAGTGCGGCGGGGAAATCAATCGGCAGCAGACCGATGGCTCCTCCCACCTCCGCCATTGTAGCCTTAATCCCCCCGACCCACCCGCATCTAATCAGAGGCAGAGGTAAACACAGAGTGCCATGGAAGGACAGGAAAATGGGGCTATTACGCATCGAAGTATAGACAAAGAGGTGGGGGCTGACGGAAGAGGGCCCCCAGAAAAAGGTCACAAGCTCGCCTGCACCGTTTGGGGGGGGCTGGTCACCCGTTCTGTGACATTCAGAATAATGTGATTCATGACCATGTTGACTTCCGATAACATCCAGAACTCATCGCCAGCCCAGTCAGTAGACAACCGCCGGCCCAGCGATGCAGCTCAAAACAATCTGGACGGAGCCGAGCGGAAAGGCGACCCTCTAGAAGGTAACGGAGCGGGATACCATAGCCAAGGCTGGCTGCCAGTTCCGTGCGCTGAGGACTGAGGACATGGAGCAGGTGCTGGAAAGAGCCGCGGTTCTGAGCACCACTGCCGCACCGCTAAGCAACACAAAAAAAGCCAAGACTGGCCCATCGTATACTGGGTAGGAAACACGGTCAGTTGATCGCCATGAAGCCGGGCCACGGGGCCCACGTGACCAAAAAGAAGCTTGGGTCTCCGTCTCCATCTCCATGAAGGGTGTCGGAGCCAACAGCCTATCCAGTGCGAACCCCGCCTCAATTTTGGCCCCCGGAGTGCCCCCTCCCCTGTCACTCACTGATTCAAAGTACATCACTGGCTACTGAGAAGGTTGGTCCCTCCGTATGAAATATGAATTATTCCCCCCACCTTGAAAAATTCTGGAATCTCCCCTGCTTAGTTCCTGACTGACTTCACTAACCAGACCAGACAGGCCCATTATGGAGGTCAGGCAGCTAAAATCACAGCCAATGCTCGCAGCCCAGAGAACACGCGTTGCATTCTGGGTAGAGGAAAGTGAAGAGGAGATCTCAGAAGCTGGCTGGTCTCGTCGGCTGGTGGGGTGGAAATAAATGGACTCTGACGACATGGGGTGAAATTTCTTACCCAGCATGTGTGTGTGTGTGATTGTGAGTGAGTGAGTGAGTGAGAGTGTGTGTGTGTGTGTGTGTTTGGGATTCACAGATTCACAGTCCGACAGTGTGGATCTGGTGGGATGCACAGGCAACGGATTTTTCTTTGTTACTGCCACGGTGGTTTTGGTCCATCTGGATCACAGACCCTCGTTACCTATCAAACTGGAATCATTTCTGCAGTCGGTTAATTAAATTTGCCGGCAGCTGTCCGAGTGAGCTGGCGGGCTAATTGGGAGCAGGTGGGTGGCGGGGGTGCCAACGAGAGCGAAAACACAGCGAGAGGAACTGAAAGGCAGTGAGCGGCAGCTGCTTTACCCCCATCCGCATAGCCGCCGCCGCCAACCTGACCCCCCAGGACACAAATCGCCAATTAGCGCTTTACCTCGCGAGGATGTAGTGTCAAAAATGTAGCCGGGCGGTTGTGCTGGAACATGGTGCCGTAGGGTGGGGGGGTGGGCAGTGGCATGTGGGCTGCAACTCACCTGCCCAGGTTGATGACCCCTCGTGGGATGCCCGTGGGTGTGTTGAAGGCAGGCAAGAGCTTGTCGCCCAGCTCCAACACCTTCCTCTTGAAGACCTGCAAGGGGAGCAGAAGCAGAGCTCTTGTTTTGAGAAAGTCTGCGACTCGATGCACAGGGCCTCCCCGGGAAAGGTGCAGGGACTGGCACAGCACTGGACCTCCCCTGCTGCCCGCTGTCGCCCACGATAAACCGCCTCATTACCTCGCGGGCAGCAGCAGTTGGGCGGGGGGGGCACAACAGACTGCCAGCGCTGCCTGGGCATGATTAAAAGCTGTCTTGTTGATGCGATCCACAGCGGCACAATCAAACAGGCCAAACTCCTCAGAGCCACTGGGGACGGCCACTCTCCATCCGGAGGCGGGCTTAATGCCGCCTCCCCAGGGCCAGGCCGCACCGAAGGGCAGGAGCGGAAGCGGCCTACTTCAGGTCACATGACCAACCCTCCGTAAAGAGCCACCTTCACTACTTCCTGTGTCAACCCTTCTCTAGGCTAAAGCAACACTGGATGCAGGGGGTGGGGTTGACTTGATGAAAGTACCGTGGTATACCATAGTACTGTGATACAACCTATCCTCCACCTTCCCAGTCTGCTGTTAGGAATATGCCAGAAACAAGTAGGACAGTGCTGGTGAGACAGAAGGGGCTCAGTACCCATTCCTGAGGACATCCAATAGACAGGCTTAGCTTCTATTTACTCACTACCAGCAGAACATCTGCCAAGTATTAGATGTTTCCCCCAAAAGGCATTATTTAAATCATGCATGACATCAGGCCAGGTGCTGAATTCCATCACACTACTCGTAAAACTGAGCGCTGACAGATTTTCACAGGGATGATGTGTGATTCGCCCGCTTTTTAGCATTAACATCAGGAACATCGTTGACCGCCCACACCGTGAAAGAGGGGCACCATTTGAATGGCTTCAGAACACATGATTCTACTAGGTTATCTTTGGATAAGCATCTGCTAAGTGGAGCAGTGCATGAATAGCCAGGCTCAAAGCCCGCCTCGCTGCGGCCACTTCGCTTAGGTTTTCCCATCCACGCTTCACCCAGATCCCCCACCATCCTTTGCTGGGGATTTGCACCTGCGGTACCTCCTCCCCAGCCTTTCTGCCTGATTTGCACGGTGCATCTGCACAGGCTACGCCGACACGCCCTCTGTGCCAAAGCTGCAAAGCAATGAAGCCCCCCGGATGGGTGACGACCCTTCTGTTATTGCTCCTAGGATCCTCACACTGCCACAGAATATCCAGCATATTGGGAAGGAGACCCCTAATAACCTACTACTGTATTTTACTCTGCCCCTGGTTAAATGGGCGATGTGCAAAAGTCCTGTGTGGTACCGTTCTCTCAGGGGGTCTTTCTAGGTAACCATGTTGGCGTGTGAGTCAGTTATGAAATATCCTCATTTGGTGTCAGAGGACGGCATTCCTCTCTTAGCTGGGACTCCAGCACCTGGCTAGAGTAGTTCTGCTCTCACTGAGCTCCACACTGGGGCCTGGTGCCACCAAGATCCATGTTTAAATCCTGGTTCTGCTAAGACCCATGTCTTAATTCATGTTCTGTTAAGATCCATGTCCGAATCCCAGTTTCACAAAGCTTCCTGCCTGAATCCCAGTTCTTCTAAGCTCCGTTCTTGAGTCCTGCATTCACAATAAGTCAACTATAAAGATCCAACAACCTACAGGACACCTACAACCTACTGTACTGGATTCTTTCTGTTCTTTTAGTATTTCCTCGAGCATTACCGCCACGTTGTACCTTTAGGTTAATCAGCTTGTCCCTGAATTCAAACCAGGTAAGTTACTCCACATTTCAAAACCGCCTCTGTGACCCAGACTGCCTCCCTTCATTATACCATACAAATGTGAGTCTGTGGAAACATCAAAAGGTTTAACTTTTTCCAGCGGAAGCTCCCCTTCAAAGGTGCGGCGTCAAAGCAGACCAGTGATGACATTAAACAAGCTACAACTAATGATCATCACACACAAGCCAAGTTCTCTCTCAGGAAACACTGCCAGATACAGACAATTTAGGGTGATAAATGTAAACGAACTCTCAGCAGGCTTAAGGTAACAAACAACTTGCTAACTATTCCGTCATGGCTGCAGAAAAACCGAATCACCCAGAAACGCAGCCTCAAACCAGGTCTGATTTGATTGGCTTGGGCCGGTCACGTGACTTGATAGCATCATGATGAAACTAGTGAGAGACACGCTTGCTGTTTGTGAAGTACGCGCTGGAGAGGACACGGAGACGCAGCTCAGCATCTTTCAGATAAAGCCTGAAAATACCGAATGGGTTTAGAAATCTGTCTTATTCTGAACACAATAAAATGCTGAGTAAGCCAGTCATACAGGCACACACGCTGAAATGGGCTGTGCAGACCCCATCTCTGACATGGGGCACATTCCCCTTGCTGAGGACCACCTGGGACTCCGGACACTCTCGGTGTCCCCTGCAGCCACAGAAGCCTCCGGAAACTCAGGTCTCCATTAGTGATGCAACATAGGCCACTGAGTTCCATTTATGCACATATAACACCTTCTCCTTCTCCCCCCACTTGAAAAACGGAATTACAAAGCAGAGGAAAATAAGAGAGGTTTAATAAAAAAAGAAAAACAAGGCCCATGTGATGCAATCAGATCTGACTTCTTTAACACTATAGCAGCAGTGGATGACAGGACACCAACCAATGATCTTAATGTCACTCGCTCTCTGGAAACATAAGCTGTTTAAAAATTCTCTGTCATAGATTCCTCCTGTCCTTCAACCCTTGTACTTTGGTGCCCCCAAGGGAGGGGAGGGGGGCACTTGGGGGTTAAATCAGCGCAAGCCGAAGGCCAAAAGGCTTTGTGTTGTTAGATGACCTACACCCACTAGCATGGATGCTTGGTGCATTTAATTTGCTTCAGTTATGCACTAAGTTTGCATGTTGACTGTTTCATCCTGCAGTGCAGTGAGACTGGGACACTCATTCCTACACAAGTGCTGCCCCTCCCCTCCCCTCTGCCCCCTCCCCCCACCCCAGGTTTTAAAGCTCACATACAGCCTCAGGCTGTTTTCAGAAGCTGCACATTGAATAACTGCTGTGTTTCACTGGCGATCTCACTGCGTCTCACTGCGGCTGTTTTCTGACTGACTGCTGGATCTCTGTGCCCATACCTGACAGGCCGCTAACCGCTGACCTCTGCGTTCAAGGTCAAATAAAATTCTAAGGAACGATCAACATGGTCCAGCCATTAGCACTAATACGATGCGAATAGACTTATGCACCTTCAAAAATCGGCGACTTTCACAAGGAAGCAGCCAGTGATCATGTGAGGATAGAGAACAAGATGTAATAATAATGATAATGATACATTATTAGAGTTACATTAGAGTTATAAAGCTTTTCAAAACCCAAAGATTTTAACAATCTTCAGCCTCACAAAGCAATCTCAATTTATTCTAAGCCAAGGAATATAATGCTTTTGCTGTTTTTATGCAGCAGACGCTATCCAAATCCGAAGTGATGTGTATTTGTTGTTGAGAAAGCAGGGTCAGACAATCCCTGGGGCGACTGGGGGGGGTAAGGGCTTTGCTCTGGGGCGCTATGAAGAAGTCACTCTCTTGTCTCTGAGATTTGAACCAGCAACCTATGTAACCCCCATCCCCCGAGCCACAGATCAGCTCGCGCACCAAGCTCAACCCAAGACAAACCCATGAACAGCAGCTCCCCCGTGTCACCAAACACGCCAAAGTGCACGCAGACCCCATGTCCCGCACCGACCCAATAAGCCGCAGACCTGCCTCCCCGCGGCACAGGGCATGCCGGCTGTTTGTGAGTTTATGAGTATAATTTCTTTGCCCAGCCAGACGGCAGACAGAGATACATTATGCATAATTTATCATAAGTGGTCTCACTCGAGAGACAAAATACTGAAAAAAATCAGATGAATTAGATATGAACCTTTCTAGCAAACAGCATCAAAGCTACATTTACTACCAAAATCTAATATATTAGAAAAGAAACAAGTAAAGATGGATTACACAAACTTCCTGTGGAAAAATGACTGTACGGCTTAATAGTTATATCTGGAACAAATGTTACTTCATGTGTTTAACTTTCACAAGGTGTTTGTACATATAAATTGCTTCCTAGTTTGTCAGGATAATATATGCGGCAGATTGTGTATCTATTGCTCTTTCCCGATGTAATTCTGCAGCATGTCAGACTGAAGAAAGACCTCCTTGTCTTTATTTATCAGTGTCGTAACTACGGCTCAACCAAGTACAGAAGGACCTCTCAGTGTACCGGGTAGGCGAACGTATCAAAAGTAAAAGCACTCGCGGATACCGTCCCATGTGATCCACTCAATGAGACGGTGTGCTTGTGCTTCGACTGCTTGTCATCAGGTGGCGCTGTCTGTTACACTACAGCGCAAAATTCTATATTCCTCTTCTCTTTCTGCATGCATTTTTTATTACGCATATATTTATCGCGCATACTTGTCTAAACCTTGAACTAGTGGCCATGTATTACAACAGAGACAAAGATATTAATATTCAAAAACAAGTGTATTTAAAGAGTGAAATGATTAAATATTAATTGATGACTTTAAGCATCAAAGTGTTTGTTCATGCGGGATGGCGTTGAGCACGGAGCCCGGGCGTATGCTTGTGCGGCCATGACGAACGGGCTTCTGGTGCCTTTTCCCTGGGGGAGCCAGCATCCGGGGAGAGTTACAACCCCATAAAGCATCGGTGGGGCAAATTTTCCCACGACGACAACAGGAAATCGAGCCCTGGCACAAGAGAACCAGCCCGCCTTTCTCCTGCATTACCTGTTACTGGCGGGGGGGTTCTCTTACGCACGCTGTGCCCCCTTTTGGGACAGATGACATCAGAGCAGAGAGGCTTTAAAGCCAGAGTGGGAATGAAGCGCTTACGTCTCCATGCGCGCACACACACGCCCACGGATGCAGGAAGCAGCAGGAGACGGAGAATTACATTAACCGCACACATTGATTAAATAAGATAAATCAAAAATAACATCTATGCAACGGAGTTCATTTCCTCGCCCCAAATAACTTCTGTAAGCCCAAGCAGAAAGATGGGAATCTGGAGTTTAATGGGACACCCCCTCCCCCCACGGCCAGAACAGCAGCAGGTTCGTATATAAACCGGCGTGGCGCGAAAACGGCGACGCAGATCTCGTCCGGAACCGTGGGGACAGCTGTGTCAGTCAGCGGGGGTGCGAGAGCTGGGTGGGGGGCATTACTGCACCCATCGCCATGCTGACATCGCCCTTCCTGCTTGTAAAAACCACACAGCCCCCAATAGTCTCACTCTAGGGATATGAACTTTATGCACAATCTGTTGTTTTCTGCAAACTAGTAAACGTAAGGGGAAAAACTTGCAATAGTCATAACTGTATAGAGCGGGGGGGGGGGGGGGGGGGTGTTGCCCCCAGAAATAACCCCGGTGCCCCACAAATTGAACAAGCAAAGGTGTTGTTGCATCGGCTTCTTGTGTTTAAATTATACATTATT
>JAODLD010000014.1:462870-473664 GCA_026781065.1 Mormyrops boulengeri
CAATACAGCTGGCGCCACACAGTCGCGATTAATCTAATTGCCCTCCACTTCCCGAAGCAGCAAAGTCGAGATGAGGACTGATGGATGCTCTCCCATGTGAGGAAGTGAGAGAAACGTAACACAGACATATAGAGAGCGGGTCTGGACCGGCTCGGCGGGACAGAAGGGGATCCAGCTTGACGATGACTGCGAGGCCCGGATGTCAGGCGAAGGTAGGAGCCGTCCCTCTGCCCCACGCATGAAGGGCACCTGCACCCCCCTCGGGCCCCCTGTGGCCCCCTGTGCTGGCCTCTGTGTGTCTGCTTTCGGAGGGTCTGTAACCAATTTTCTTTCGATTCCAAGTAGCATGTGAGGAAGCCGGAATTTGACCTTTCAGGGACCCCTGGGGGGATCGGAGTACAGAGGGACAGCGAAGTTAAAGCAAGGCCGTCACAGCAGGGGAGGCTCCCCAGTCAGGCTTGCCGTGATGGGGGGGTTTAAAACGCACCACAATCCCACGCTGGTGCAGAAAACCACTTCACTGAAAATGAATGCGGCCGGTTCCCTCATAGGTCATTTTGCCTTTTTCTGGTGTGACCATGACCTCTGATAACCCCACACACAGACAGGAGTGATTCAGAGTAATTTCCAAAGAGTACAAGTGTGTATCGTTACTGCCTCGCTTTCCTGCACGCAAAGATTAAAGCACAATAAGTAGACGATCCAGATATCGAAATATATTCACCTGCTGCGTTTCGGTTTTACAGTCTATCACGCCCAAAGCTCAGCAAATTGGCCTTAATTTCCCTAAGCAAACCCGTAAAAGACTATCTGCTGTGATTTATGAAATCTTTCCTATGTATACAAACTTTAGAATAACGGCGGCCGGTGCTGCATTCAGATAAGTCCCATGCAGGGCAGGTGCCGCTGTGACATTTCGCGCTCAGAGAGTCATGTGACCAGCAGAGCGCCGCAGAGGTAGCATGCCTGAAAAGACACTGTGTGCGTTTTGAAGAAATGAGCAGATCCCCCATCAGTGATGCAGACACCCAGCTAAATATTTATATATGACTGCTCATCTTATGTATTAAAATACCCACAATTCAGTGTGTTAGTGCATGCGTGTGTGTGTGCGCGCGCGCGCGTGTGTGAGACACAAAGCAAGACAAAGAGGAGGCAGGCCTTTCCCCCGCACCCCTATTCATCACTGGCCGAGATGCCAGGTTTGCCCCTCCGAAATGGACCAAAAGGCGCCGATTCCAAAGGCATTGTTTGGGGGGGGTAATGGGCGCTGATAAATCTTACCTCCTCGCCTGTCAGGTAGTACGCCGAGAGCAGGCCGGCGACATAGCGGATGTTCACCTCGAAGAGGGATGCTTCTCCATTCTGGAGGGGAAAGAAATATACACAAAAATCCATCAAAAATCCAGAGACACCTCACCCTCACCTCACCAAAAGAATTCGATCATACAGTTTAAACACACACCAGGCACATGTTCCACTGCTGGGACTTTTGTGTAAATCCCATTTAAATGTAATTAACAATCCCTGATACACTTTGAAGCAGTCAACAAAGCACAAATGCATTTGTCAACGTCTGTGTTTGCAACAGTCACGCTTGCACGCGACCTCCCGCACCCCGTCTTTGTGGAGATCCCAGACAGCAAATTGAGCAGTCTTCTTTTGTGTTTATTTTTTTTTTTCATTATTTGTTCACTTAATTTCCATTCACATTTTCACTTTATGCTGGCTGGGGAAGAAGAAAGGGTGATAAAAACACCTTAAAGTACTAAGGGCTGAAAACTTCAGGGCCAGTGTCTGAGAAACAGTCCACGGCCATGACACTCATCCTACACAAATGTAATTACAAGGGGGGGAAAAAAGAGTTTAAAAACATCGCCCCAAGAATGCACAAATCATTGGAGGCTTAAGTTTTGAGTCGCTATTAGGGTAGAGCTAGGTTTAGTGTTGGCATTGTGGGTAAGACTAGTTAGGAGTAAGTTTGGCATTTTGGTTAGGTTTAGGGTTAGGGTTAGGGTTAGGTCTAAGATTAGGTTTGAGAGAAATGTTCTTTTTACAGTTTTCCAAGATGCATGAGCAACCCTCTCTGCTTACACCAGCACAGGTCCTGTTGCTCTTCTTGGGTTTAGGGTTGCAAACAGGGTTAAAGTTAGGGTGAAATTTAGCATTCACTATAGGATTAGCATGCAGATGCTGGTATATTGCCACTATGTTTATGGCTAGCTTAATTAGCTTTCTGACTATATTTAACTATGTTGAGATAACTGCATTATTTCAGCTATCAGCCTTCATCCATTCGTACCAGCAGTTTGCAACCAGGAATTTATCAAATCAATATCCCCCATCTGTGTGTCAAAGCAGATTTCCTTTAACAAGGGGTGTTACTTCTGATGCGTCTCAATCTGCCACTCTAAAGTAGGGAGTGACTTTATTTGATCATCTGTGCTTTCTGCTGGATCCCGGAGCAGTCAAACAAACGACGGCAGCCTGATAGCAGATGGTGGACATTTGAGGCTGATAATGGCTTTGTCAAGACCCAAACAAAAAAAAAAAAGCTTGTGGCCGCCCGGTAATCACAGAGCGTCGGCCTTAAAAACCGCGTGCCAGTTTCCAGGCGAGCAAGGAACTGTAAGTGCACAATATGAGTGATGGTGATGGAAATAAGGGGTTTCCGGAAAGGATTGGCAGGGTCACGGTTCGCCGAGGCAGTACTGGCCCACAGCAGCTGAACTGTGCGACCCTCTGGAGTAACGCAACCGAAATGCTAGCAATTATCATGGTCCCCTGGCAGATAAATGCAAACAGAGTGACAGGACCCAAGCTTTGGGCCTCTCCCTCCCCCCTCCCATCGCTGCCACTGGTTCTGTCTGCTGTAGGCTTCACTGTTACCCCTCAGTTAATAAGTACACAGATTAGCACAAATCGGAAGCAGAGAGAAAAAAGAGAGAATCACAGAAAAGAAAAAGAATGAGAATAGTTTATTAATCCCCGTGGGGAAATTCTCTTTTCGCCAAGCCCATTCGGCTTTCCATGAGACACGCGGACATATATACGTGTGAGAGCAAGCTTGGAGGTCACAGTACAGGGTCAGCCAGCGTGATGGGCCTTAAGGGCCTCGCTCAGGGGCCCAGCGGCATCACCCAGGGTTTGAACAGGTGACCTCCCAATCACGGGCACGGAGTCCTATCCTGCGGACACACCCTCCCCCAAAACGAGGGAGCTTTCGGTCACTGGGGGGGCTGATCTGTCAGCTTGAGAGACGGCCAATTAGGGGATGGCACTCGCTGAGGGGCATTTTCAGCACTGTCTGGGATGGATGCCTGTCTTCTAGCAGAATGACAGGTCAGGCACCCCTCGCTGTGACACTGACACATTGACAGGCATTTCATCTGCTAAAGGTATCTATATGAGCCTAATTAGACACCGCCCCCTGCCATTTCTCACTGGTTTTCATAGCACAAAGTAGCCTGGGGCCAGTGGGCCATCGCCAAAGCCGAGCAATTTATTCCCGGGCAGAAGTGCTACGCAGTGATGCGTATACATGCCATACGCAATACGGCGCCCCCTAGCGTCTGTCTTGAAAATAAAAACCTTACTTTTACGGAGCTGGAAAATCTGTCCCTTAAGTGTAACGGCCCAGAATACTCTGCTCAAAACCCAAGGGATCAATGTCATACTTAAAAAGTTAATTTAGGAAGAGGTATCGCTGCCTTGTTAAGCACATAACTTCCCCGACGGGTAAAACCACCTTTGATCCATGGAGGGTCTATGACATACTTCAGGTACTTAAAGTATAGTCTTAGCATCTTCAAAGATCATTATAAGCTATATTATAGCTAGAAGAGGAGACTTGAAAATGTTTCAGGTCGCCAAGGCGAATCTGAGGAGATGCGAAGAGAATGCTAAACAGGACACGGCGCAGCGGCGGGGGTTTCCAGCCTGCTGGGTGCCATCCAGAGGGAACAGGGGTGCAGTGGAGAGCCAGCTGCAGAAACCCCCCAAAACACAAACACACTTCAGAGGAGTGGCCACCGAACATTACATTCATACAAAGGGCAAGTATGAAAACAAACGAAATTACATTTTATTACATATTTGCAGAAGGATGAGTACAGGGACACTGGAATGCTTCTTTTCACATATCCCATCAGGCTCTCTTTTGAGAGATTCATACAAGTGAGGGTGAAGCTTGCGGTTCCAGCCATTTATCTGGCACCCATAGAGGATTCGGGCCCTTACTCAAGGGCCCAACAATGGCATCAGTCTCCCAGGTCTGGGATTCAAACTGGCAACCTTCTGGTCAGGGCCACAGAGTGCCAGGCTGCTGAACCACACTGGGAGCCATGTCACACCATGCCCCTAAGAAGCAGCCAAGGAACCTGGAGAATTCTCCGGAAGGCTGCTCCCGGAATTATCAGTGACTGACAGAATAAACAACAGTAATTACAGCACATTTCAAAGCAAAGCGGTATAGTAACTGTTACCCCTCCCGACGCAAATCCTATTCCTGCCCCCCCAACACTTTTCTTCACACAAAACTCATTGCAATAATCTAATCAGATCACCACATGCAACCCTTTGCCTAAACGGGCTATTTATATCCAGCCCTGTCTCAAAAGAAAATTAAAATCTACCTGCCCCCTTTTGTTTTGAGACTAGAATAAAATGGCACCAGATGTCTTGGGGACTCCTGGACCATAATTAATGTGCAGAGATATCAGGTTACATCTCTAAGTACTGGCTCAGCAAATGGCTCTTATTGTAAGATGATAAGCTGTCTGGTTTACATTCAGAAGCAATGGCCTGTATTGTGACGGGGTGGCCCCTACACAGGAGCGATGTGGCCCCCTGTTCTGTGCGTGCAGGAAATGCTAATGGCAGGGAACTAACATTTAAACGGCATGGCCTAGCCGCAGAGCAAGCAGGCCGTGGCTGGGCTGCTGTGTCAGGCTCCTCGCCAGGGGCACAGTAGGGCCCGGATACCCTGGCTGCTTTAGGGGGGCCGAGCTGCCACCAGTGCTTGAAATGGGCTGGAACTCATAGGTACGCAATAGCAGGACCTCTTTGTTTTTCTCTGTACTGACACCTCTCAATATCTGCTGCTACTGAATAGCAAGCAGAATACCGGCACCTAGTACTGAATATCAAGGAGAGTACCGGCACATAGTACTGAATATCAAGGAGAGTACCGGCACATAGTACTGAATATCAAGGAGAGTACCGGCACCTAGTACTGAATATCAAGGAGAGTACCGGCACCTAGTACTGAATATCAAGGAGAGTACCGGCACATAGTACTGAATATCAAGGCGAGTACCGGCACATAGTACTGAATATCAAGGAGAGTACCGGCACCTAGTACTGAATATCAAGGAGAGTACCGGCACCTAGTACTGAATATCAAGGAGAGTACCGGCACCTAGTACTGAATAACAAGAGTAGTACCGGTACCTGATACTGAATAACAAGAGGAGTACCAGCACATAGACCTGAATAACAAAGTACTGAATAACAGAGTACTGGCACCTCTTTTGCCCAACTTCAGGCATTGGTTGCCATCGATCCCAAATGTTATTGGAATTTCTTGCAAAATAAAATGCCTTGCTCTTTATTTTCATACATATACCCCTTCCGGCAAATTTTACCATGGGACCCCCCCACTCTGCAAAATTTTATCTCAGAGGACCCCCCCCCACACACACACACACTACCCCCCTGCTCCCTAAAGCCCTTTGGAAGTCCTTTCTGCAAGCAGGCTGAGCCAATCACATCTGCTGAACCCATGCCTTCCACCACCCTAAAAAGGTTTCCACAATGTTCTCATAACATCCTATACATGTAATACCGTTCCTTGAACAATTTACCTGTATGACCCTAGTACAACATTCCCTTAACACCTTAACGGTGTGATCCTGGAACAACGTTCACTTAACACCTTAACGGTGTGATCCTGGAACAACATTCCCTTAACACCTTAACGGTGTGATCCTGGAACAACGTTCACGTAACACCTTAATGGTGTGATCCTGGTACAACGTTCCTTTAACACCTTAACGGTGTGATTCTGGAACAACGTTCACTTAACACCTTAACGGTTTGATCCTGGTATAACGTTCACTTAACACCTTAAAGGTGTGATCCTGGTACAGTGTTCCCTTAATACTTCACTGATGTGATCCTGGTACCACATAGATCAGCGTGTACTGTAGTTCCGCATGCACCGCCTTGGGCTCTTTTCAATCTCAGTGCTCAATTAATCCCTTTGTCTTTAATTAAAACAAAAACCAGCCCTTCATTTAAAAATCAACCTACGTAGAGATCACCTGTCATCGGCGCTAAGTGGTAATTACAGGGACCAATTAAATCAAAGCATCCAGGTCCCGGTAGCCCTGCACACGGGGGTACTACCAGCTCTGCCATTCCAGTTCTCCCACTCAGAGAAGAGTCTGCCTCACCTCCCACCAGTGATGGATAAAGTCACTGCTGTATTTAACATGCTCTAATTAGTAGTTTGATTAGTTTCCCAGACATGAGAAGCTGGTTTCCAAGCATTCAATTAATGCTCATCCAAAGCCTGTTGCATATGGGGGGGTGAGGGGAACAGAATCACCCAGAACTTCAAATATCCATGAAATTCACGATAAGCTTCTTAAAAACCGAGGGAGGGGTCCTTGTGCTGTTGTGTTAGGGGTTTTCCAAGACTGGCAATCCATAGTACAGCATCCAACCCCACCCAACCACAGGACTATTTTTTTTTCACCGAATAATAGCAGTCCTGTCTTGTCCCCCAAGAAAAGGCCTAACATAACCAAACACACAAACAACATGATCGAACAGAGACTAATTACCCATAAACACCCTTTGACACATTATGTTTTATCAGCAATTTCGACAAAAACAGACGCCCGTCAAATCGGCAGTGAGCAACTGGCAGTGATGAGCGTTTATATGCTAAGTCTGACATTTCGATGACAAGTGCAGTGTTTGCTCGAGAGTGAGTGTAGCCCCGTGCGTCGGGGGGTTGGGGGTTGGGGTGGTTGACACTCAACTCCGCGGTTCAGCTGCGTTCTGAAGACATGGCTAAAATAGGTAACGGACACAAGCTCTCAAAGACAACATGGTAGCAGGACACGTTCCTTATTATTTACACACAGCTAATTTGTTGATATTGATCTGGTCAACATGAATTTGGCACTGGTAATAAAATACGAAATTGGTATTGGTACCGAAATACAAAATTGATATCAGAAATGAAATATAAAATTGGTATCAGTAATGAAATACAAAATTGGTATTGCTATTGAAATATGAAATCGGTATTGGTACTGAATTATGAAACTGATATCAGGAGTGACGAGCACATTAGCTAGGTTTCTATCCACGAACCGCAAGGAACAGCTTGTCAAAGGCTGTTATTTTCAGCTGAGGCTGCGCCTCCCCCCCCCCGAATATCTGCTGACATTGGTGTCAATGTCCAGGGCCGGACAGGCACAAGCCCCACAGATCCAGCTGCAGAGCTTCATCCAGCAGCAGCTGAGTTCCGACACATTTAAACGCAAGAATAATTAAACGGGAAATCCCACCCCCAAACAATTACACCGAAATTATAGACCACTCTGTCTGAACTCCCCCTCACTGTCAGGCAGCGTTATCAACACAGCTGTGATACTTCAGCTCTTTGGTGTGTGTGTGTGTGTGGGGGGCGGGGGGGAGGGAGGGTGGTGGCAGAGAGGGACCCAATTAGTATGGGAAAGCTGGTGGAATTTAAACTGAAATGTTGGCATGGAGACCCTGACATAGCTCTCTGCTGAGGTAAGGGTTTGTTCGTGCCCCCAGAATGGGCTGGAGAGCAGCAGACCAGCATGACCAGGATCTGCCAAAGGCATCAAGCTCTCCATCCCTACTGAAACATATCCACACCACCTGAGGAACATGAGTCATGTGACCTCCTGTAGGCTCCGGCTGCTTCTACATAGAGAGGCCTGTCTATAATTACCCTGAGGAGAAGCTTGTGTTCCCGTCAGGAAGGATGTCGGCCTGCCGGCGAGGCCAGGAACTTCCCACAAACCCAGGTTAAGAGGTACCGCTTAAGCAGGCCAGCTCCGCGATCCAGACGCCAAATCAGATTTCTTGTCCTCACTAATGGATGTGTAATCAGCATTCCCGACGAGTAGGCCACGATACTGGCGCCTGGACGGAGCCAGTCGGGGAGGCTGTCCCAACACAAGGAGGAAGCATGTGGAGGCCACACCTCACAGTGGGAGGCGGAAGAAAGTGAGGGCAAGGTGAGGAGCCTAGTTTCGACAGCAGTTCCTCCCGTGGGCCAGATGGGCGTGCCGTTACCGGGCAACAGTAGCCTAAGATGTGGTAGCACCCAGCACGCAGTCCCTTAAGACCCCTGAGTGAAGCTCTGACAATGTCGATTCTGCTTCACTGATGGTCCGAAGTCGCACTGCCTGCTCCCCCCCAACTCAGCCTGAGGTCCCAGTACCTCTACGAAAGTGCATAAAAGAGGCGTGTTTCCATTCATGGAGGGTCTGCTCTTCTGCTGCCCCAAGAGAATCCATGTGCCTCCATCTTCTTCCTCTTCTTTTTCTGTCTTCTGCCTTTGACATTTTTTTAAGACCCATTACCCCAGTAAACCTCAGGATAACCACCCCGTGCACCAGGGGCAATTCCTGGATTCTTTAAGGGGCATAAGAGGGACCATAATTCACTGACAATGATATGTTAAGAATCAATGACATACAGGGGAGTGGGCACTCCATCGACCAATCAGCTTTCAGCTGGGGCAATTGGCTCTGTGGCCCCGCCCCCAGTGCATCCTCCTTGTAGCCTGAAGCAGACCTTCTCCTGGTGCTCCACTCTGAGGTGACTGCCTGTCCATCAGGAACCTCACTGGTGTCTCTGCACACTAACGCACCAATCTGATCTCTGCCTTCACTCCCTAAAGCAGGCCTCTTCAAATCTGGCCCTCAATTCAAAATCCAGGCCTTGTTTTCAGTTCTCCCAGGTAGTTAGTTTAATAATTACTGATTCTGATTGGCCACAGGCTTCACACCTGCCTCACTGGTTAAGGAAGGCTGGAAAATCACCAGGGCTCAGTCCTTGAAGACCGTGATTCGAATAGCCCAGGTCTAAAGCCTCTTATTTGATCCTCATGGAAAATATGAATTACGCCATTCCCATTATCCTGTACATGCAAAGAAAAGGAAAACAGGCCTTTCTCTCAGGATAACCATCATAACATTAAGTATTTAAATTAAAAACCTAATATATAATAGATAAAGTGCCAGGCTTATAAAATATTGAACAATTCCGAAACATGCTTTTAAAAAGTACATATTACATTATGCCTTTCATTTTTAATTGTAAATTTTCACTCATTAAGGCATAACTGCTCATAAACATCCCACTTGGCATTTCCGTTCCCGATAACATTCCTGGAAAGTTTCTCCATGTCTCCAGGCATCTCTTTATACTGAAATACCAAACAAAATGTTAGGGGCGGCCCGATTGCTGTGGACAGGAGTCTCGGCTTCCCCACCTGTCTGTCCACTCCAAAGTGGAGAAGTTTCAGCCTTCAGATCTCCTTAAACCAGACAAGAGGACAGCTTGTCTCCAGCAGGGTCCTGACGTCAGACACAAAATACCCTGGGGCTTGGGGGCCATGTGGCCCACATCAGGCTGTTTGCAGATAAATGCAAACCCCAGGTTCATTCAAACCTGTCACTTCCTGGCTGGTAGACATATTTCCTCCTTTTAGGTTTCTGGGACAAATGATGTGAGAGATATCTCCCAGGAGGCCACTACAGAGGACTTGTGCTCCAGTTTGCCCACTGTGGAGTTTCATCCCCAAGCAGCAGTTTGACATGTCATTACCAAGCACAGGCTGGCCTCCCCAGAAAGTGACCTAACCCTAAGACTCAGACAGACTGTGAAAGATACGTACACACACACACACAAACACACACACACACACACACACACACACACACACACACACACACACACAGACACACACACACGGGTTTATAATTATATCTTTGACGACCTTAACCCCTACCCAGCCCTAACCTTAATCATAAGGAACTAAACAGAAAGCAAGTCTTTTGGCATTTTTAGCTTTTTGATTGCATTTACAGATGTTTGTGGGGACCTGAAAAATGGTCCCCATGATGTAATATAAACATGATCCACAAACACAGACACACACAGACACACAGACACACAGCACATCAGCTCATCTACAGAGGAACTGAGGAAAGTTGTTTTTAAAAATTGCCATTTTCTTTTGGCGGGGAAGGGGGGGGCATAAACAATGTCAATGGATCAAACACACCGAGAACCAACCCAGAACCTGAGAAAACTTGTGGGGGGGGGCAGGAATCACAGACAAGCGAAGGGGCAGAAGCGAGCCTTCATTGAGGGGGGTAGGATTAACCCCCTCTGTCGCACACGAGATGGGGGCTGGCAGCCTCATCCCTCCTGCCAACCCCCTCAACCTAAGGGACCCACCTGGCAACACGGCCATGCCCGCAACACCTGACTGTCCTCACACTGGGTCGTCCCCCTCCCCCCCCCCAGAAACCACAACAAGTGATAAAACAGCTGCAGACAGGAGTTTCACTAATGTCCAGGCATCTCCACCTGTGGGGGGGGGGGGCTTTCTAGGCAAGGCCCTGTCAATCACAGCAGCAGGAACCAGCTCCACACAGCCAGCATGGAAAGTGTAATCAGCGCCGTAATTTTCTGTGGACCCATTTCTCAAATCAGGGAAGGAGATGGGGGTGG
>JAODLD010000015.1:0-11572 GCA_026781065.1 Mormyrops boulengeri
AGCACAGGGGAGAGGTGTGGAGGCAGGACCAGCTCAGGCAGCCACATGATGGAGGTCCTTCCCCAGAGCAGGGAGCATGTTCAGCCTCTATAATCATCACACACTCACAGCTCAGCAGGGAAATTCTGTTCTTCCACTAACTAGAGACTGGAGTTTGTGTCTAGGCCTGAAATCTCATAAAACGTTGTCTTCCTGTATTACTATAACCCTAACTATTATTTATATTGATTATAACATTTAGCTACCACAGTTATCTGTGACCTAAGATTAGTGGTTATGGATAAGTGGTTATTGGAGATTAGTAAATGTACTACCAAAGCAAAACCAGTTGTCCACAGTTGCCCATAGCTCATGAAGCCATCTCCTCAGACATCACCTTAGCCCCTTAGCCTCTGATTCTCAGGAAACATCAGTGAGGTGAGTTCCTGCTAAAGCATTTCCAACAACAATCTGGTTCTCAAAAGCACTGGAATCTCACCCTTCAGCTCCAGGTTTGATAATTATGGGCAGCCGGGCCCAGTCCAGGACTTTTATATGTAACTCAGGAGCCACACCTACCTATAAGCACTTATTTTCTTCAACTCATGACTTTCCTTTAGAGTAATATGTAGAGTTTTATTCCCTATCACACACCTTCAGCTCCCATAAACCATATCAGTTTTAAACACCTTTTTCCATGCACTCTTGCTATTTCAGCACCCCCTTGTGGGGTTCACTGAACACTGCTGGAGAACAAAATGCAGATGTTTCATCACTAGATGGCGCTGTTTTCAGGCTGCTGACATACGCGCATCCCTACAGAGTTTATTTTTGTTTTTTAAATTTCAGTGACATCATTGGTGTGCTTATATTCCAAAGTCACACCTGAGAAGTAAGGATCCCTTGTCATTAATGTCAGTGTATAAAGGCTTGACCCGGATACCTTATTCTTACCAGTATTGTTCATTGAGGACCCCTGAAAACATATAACAGGTAATATAATGTTCATGGTTCAGGAGAGAGAGTTTTTGATCTGACTAATTATCTGAAATCAAATCACAGAGTAATTCTTTTAGTCTTACAATGTTCCTTTCTCATTCATACCATCTGCTTTACTGAAAGTCAAATGTCATATACTTAGCTGATTCGATTGTCTGATAGCAATTTACCTTATATTTATAAGATAATACCACATATATTAAATAATACTCAGGTAGTTATTAGATTATATAATAATCAGGTAGTTATTAGGATAGAATCACCCTTTCATTTGTAGGATGATTTGACATTCTTATAACTTTCAATATAAGGTGAGAAATGAAATTAGTAACTTGAAATGTTTTCAGGCTGAGTCCTGGACTCCCTGTTAAAAATACATAATGCAAAATGCAGGTATATACAAAAGGCTGACACTGACATTCTGACTGGGGAAAGGATGGAATTCTGCTGAAATTCTTGGAACAGGATTAATCAAACGTGCAGGTTTGGGAAGTTGTGTGAATTATAGCTCAACATGACAGATACAAAGACAGAGACTCGTAAGGACTCAGCTCATAAGGGAGGTACTGAGGATCACTTCAGGCAGCCCATGGAGCATGAAGGTACACCGTGCCCATGTTCAGAATGAGCTCCTGTTCCTCAGGATGTCTGACTGATGTTAATGTAGTGAACACGTTTTCCAAGGCTTATAGAAGTCATGCCAATTGTTTAGTGTGTTCAGTACATTTCAGCAGGTCTGTACAACCTGACAGTCCAGTGGTAACGTGCTGTTTACCGAAAATGAAAAA
The DNA here is from genome assembly GCA_026781065.1 of Mormyrops boulengeri. Lineage (NCBI taxonomy): Eukaryota > Metazoa > Chordata > Actinopteri > Osteoglossiformes > Mormyridae > Mormyrops > Mormyrops boulengeri. The sequence goes on from JAODLD010000015.1 coordinate 1,767, forward strand.
CTCAATTTGCACATTTTCTCCTTCTCTTTGTTCTCAGGACACTGAAAATGGTAGACAATACGACAGGAATAGCAAATGGCAGCAAATGGTCAGAAATTCTCTCGTTCGGGCCTCTCATCACAGAGGTGCTGGTGGGCATCTTCTTATACATCAACGGCCTCATGATCTTCACCTTCTTCATGAAGGAGGCCTTTCGCACTGATACCCGCTACATCCTTTTTGCCCACATGCTCTTTGTGGATTCCTCACTGCTGGTGGTGACCAGCTTGGTTGCACTGCTGAACTACTACAGAGTGGCGATCCCCTATGAGGTCTGCATAGTGCTCAACCTGGTCATGATGTGGCTGGAATTTTCCACACCTCTGACCTTGGTGGCCATGTGCCTGGAGCGCTATGTGGCTGTGTGTAAGCCCCTGAGGCACGCTGCCATCTCCACGCCGAGGATTAGAGTGGTGGGCCTGCTCCTCATTTGGGGGCTGGGCTGTGTACCTGCACTTGTCATCCTCCTTTCCTTCGCAGCCCTGGTCTCAGCTGAGCAGCTCACCATGAGAGTCTTGTGTACTGTGGATTCGCTGTTTGTGATTGAGTGGCAGAGGTATCTCCAAATTGCTGTGTTCAAATTTTATTTCTTGCTCATGTCCATGGTCATCGCCTTCACATACATCAAGGTGGCTGCAGCTGCCCGGTCTGCCTCTGGTGAAAACAGGAAGTCGAGCACCAAAGGCACAAGGACAGTGGCTCTCCATGCCATCCAGCTCCTTCTTTGCCTCATACAGCTACTTACGCCTTTCATGGACATGGCTCTGCTAAAGATTAGCGTGGTGATCTACATCTATATCCGTTTTGTCAATTTCATAATGTTTGTGGTAGCTCCGCGTTGCCTGAGCTCATTGATATATGGTTTGAGGGACCACAACTTCTTCCAGGCACTGAAACACTATGCTGTTTGTGGCCTGGATAAGAAGATTCAACCAGCTGCTTCTCATTCCAGGAAGGTGGAACTGAGGCATTAATGTGAAGGAAGCCTTAGGAGACACACTGAGTGGACTGGGAAGGACTGCACATACTAGCTGTTATTATTATTATTATTATTATTAGTGCCCCTTTATTATGCAAAGTTAAACTGCCTATTCCTTGTTTTGTATATCATGATGATATGTTAAACGTTAACAACTACAGTTCATCGTCAATGTACGACCTATGAGATTTACAACTGATTGACTTTTCGACCTTTCTGAGACGGCAAATATGTGGCCACGACTACGCCATGTCTAGCAGCGTGAGTGTATTACAGTTTCTTCCCCAACAGCTGGCAGCGGTAGCATCCCAGAGATTAAATGGTGATATAAAGGTTAAAAAACACCAAGCAATATGACTGAAAATGATGTAGCATAATAAAAGTATACAATACATATGATCAGTTTCGCTTATGACCAAATACGACTGGTCAGTTGCAACTGATTGCAGTCATAAAAGGACGACGACTTGAAAATTGTGCATTTTAATTGGACTCCCGCCTTTGGTTTCATTTTAAAATTACAATCATCTTCATGCTTCCTCTAATATTTATTAATAAAGAAGATGCTAAGATTTTATCAGCACATCCATCTTTCTACTACTTTTCCAGATCAGGGTCGCAGGGAATTTTCAGTCCATAAACTTAACAGAGCTGTAGAGATAACCTGTGACCTGACAATAATACTGCATTTTACCTTCCCAGCAGATCCAGGGTGACTCAGACAGCTGATGATTTGAATGACCAAAGTACATCAGCTAATATAACCTGCAGTTTGTTCAGAGTTCAGTGAACCTGTACTGTTACCTGTATAACTCATATCTGCAGGTATCGTACAAGGGGAACATCTCACTGTAGTATTAGCTCCTCAAGGCCATGTTTGTAGTGTTCCTATAGTGTTCTCACTTTCTGAAGTAAAAACCCATTTTGCGAAGCCGTAAGTGGTTCATCACCACCTTCTTTTCCTACCTGTACCATGCCCGAGTTCATAACAGAAGTCCCCCAGTCCTTAAAACCTACAGTTTGTTTACAGTTCAATGAACCTGCACTGTTACCTGAATAACTGATATATGCAGGTATTCTACAAGCAGAACATCTCACTGTAGTATAAGCTCCTCAAGGCCATGCATGGTCATTTCCATACCCTAACTTTTAGTCATAATTTAGGGTGAAACCACAGGCAGTTGCAACGTAGGAAATATGCTACTAAAGTATGCTAAACTGTGGTTTCCTATCCTATGGGGGAGCAGACCTGTCATAAAAACACATTTTGATGACTGAAATTGTCATACTTTTTCTAACCCTAACCCTAGACTCAGTTTGCTAACTCTCGCCTTATGGTGAAACAAAAAATATGGTGATTTCCATACTCTGACTTTCAGAAACATGCAAAAGACCAAAAAATCTTCATTTGTTAGCTGCAATTCACTAGCGCTTCCCACAAATATAACCTGCAAGCGCTGAGGTACAGTTCCATATATTAGCTGCTATGCTCCTTGCAGCTGAGTCACACACAGCCCTTTTCATAAAATTAGAAAGGCAAAGATACAACTCAAAGCATGTTAACAGGTGTTGGCCTCTGTTTTTACAGTTATTACTTCTTCAGTACTGCATGTGTAGGCAGCAGAGTGTATGTGATGTTTTCATTAGGTCACATTAAGGCTGCAATCAGGCCTGTTGTTCAGAAGGCCTCAGCACTGACTAGGCCCAGGCTGAGAGCTGTGGGGTCCTGCACTGTCACAAGGCAGCTCATCTCCACAGGGAAGCCCTGTTTGCTCAGCAGTAGAACAAACAAGCCGTCCATCACAGGCCTGACATTAATAATTGATGAGCGTTAATGGCAGCACAGGGGAGAGGTGTGGAGGCAGGACCAGCTCAGGCAGCCACATGATGGAGGTCCTACCCCAGAGCAGGGAGCACGTTCAGCCTCTATAATCATCACACACTCCACAGCTCAGCAGGGAAATCCTGTTGTTCCACAAGCTAGAGACTGGAGTTAGTGCCTAGGCCTGAAATCTCATAAAATGTTATCTCACTGTAGTACTATAAGCCTAGCAAATATTTATATTGATTACAACATTTAACGATCACAATATTAATTTTCTGTGGCCTGGGATTACTGGTCATGCATAAGTGGTTAAGAGCGATAAATACATATACTGGTAAAGTAAAAAGCCCAACATCATAGCTGACACTGAACCATCAAAAGCCATCAGTAGAGGCGTATGAAACTCTGTTGGAGATATATGACATCATTCGTCCATCATGTGGTGTTATGGGAAAAACAATGAAAAAACATTGCCTGGGGTAGTGTTGCAGAGTATCCTTCATTTGATTGGAATAAAGTGACTGTGATAGTCATGGCAGGGGGCTTGTATTGTGCTTATGGAACCATTAAGTCACGGTTGTGCCCCACACTCGACAACTCAGCAGGGAAAATCTGTTGTTACGTTAACTAGAGACCGGAGTTTGTGCGAAAGCCTGAAATCTCATAAAATGTTGTCTTCCTGTAGTGCCGTATCCTTAACTAGCATTTATATTGGCAATAACATTCAACTACAACTATTATCTGTGACTTTGGATTAGCGGTTATGGATAAATGTTCATGGGAGATGAGTACATGTACTACCACAGTAAAAAGCAAAGTAAAAGATTTCCCCTTACATGGCCAATAGGGTGCACTTCCAGTTTGAATAACATAACACTCACCACACAAAGTATGCTGGTATCAGCATTTCTATCTCCTAAAGTCCAAAGGTTGGTAAATCCTCTAAAGTAGAAAAAACACCTCTGTAAATATGGTGACCATTACGTCACCAGTTGTCGCCTCTGGATTTCAGCATATACACTGCGCCTACATACGATTCACTGTGTCCAATACGTAGCCATTGGCCTACTTAACAGAATCCGTTCGGTCAGCTCTGTATGACAAGCACCTTGTAACATGGGGACTGCCACCTGTCCCATTTGATGGACCTCTCGGCCACCCAATATCCTACAGCTCTTGAACCAGAAAGAAATGAACAGCCTAGAAAAAGATGACTTCAACAAAATATCACAAGGCCCAGCTTGTTTTAAAACTTTGCAGCACAAAAGCTTCATGGCCTCAGTCACTTTGGCAGCAGGGATAATGACCACTGAGCGGAGGTTGTGGCGGGGGTGAGGGTTGCTGGAAATAACCTTGAGAAATTACAAAGCCAAGGATGAATTAAGCAGAAAAAAACTACAATTAAACATGGGTAAGGCACTTTTTTATACTTTCATTTGCTGTTTTCAAGACTGGGTAAGTCGGACATGGCGTGGGAAGAACTGCTGGCGTGTCTCCGTTGCTGAAACAATCAAGACAAGATTTATAATGATTCTTCCAAAGGGTCTGAGCTTTCAAAATAATGTGTTTGATCAGGAACAGAAGTGTCAAAAAATACTTATGATGCACATTAATATGTCTGTGAGCACGAGTGTCACAATCAGCACGGGGAAGCAGGAGCAGGGAGACGGAGGATTGGGAAGTATGGGGATTAATCAGGATACAGCAAGACAAACCATGAGACAGCAACGCAACGTCAGTGACAGGACTCGGGAAACGTACTCGAACGCAGACTGAAATGCACTGAAATAACAACAGCAAACGGAAACAGCTGGTGAACACGGGGAATCCACACGAGGTTAACGAGGGGGCGTGGTCGACGAGAGGGTAGGACGAGCGGGTCATGACAACGTGTTTATTTACAATTTGCGTTTGTTTATCCGTGTAAGTAAAACTCTTGGAAATTGGTTTGTGTTTGGTTTGCACCTTGTGACTGTCAGGATTTAAAGTAGAACATGTTGTGGCAGATTGTATTATGGTGTTTAAAGCATTTTATTTCAGGAAGGCCCAGTTTGTAGTGCTATTCTCAAATAAGCACCACAGGCTGTAGCTACAGTGAATAAAAAATATCATTAGACCACTGGATTACCCATGTAACTATGCCATTAGTATTTTCACAATGCCAAAATTATACCCACCATACCGATACCATTTTAAGTGTCACAATACCAAAACTGTGTGCTTCTCAGGATTGGATGGACCCAGTATTTTCTCTTTTTTCCAGCTTAGAAGAGAGAGGGAACCACAAAATCATTCTCACTGCATGGCGATACCATTTTGCCTTGTATTGTGAATTTTTGCAATTATAGAATAAAATGCATCAGACTCAGCGTGCAAGGTTCTTGTAAACACTCAAAGTTCAGACTGGTGCGCAAAGGCCTTGAGCATAAGGAAAGCACTGGGTGACTCCTAATATGAATTTTGAGAGGACACTGCGTTGCGAGCAAGCCCCCAAAACGGTAAAATGTATATCTTCCATGACCAAACTCATCACCATTACTCTCCACTGTAAAAAAAAACGGTAGCAAAAACAGATAATGAGATAAGCGCCCATAAAGGTTACAGCAGTTTCTTCTGCTTTCTTCCATTCACCTGCTCAATAAGCACATAACAAACGTCCAGCGCAGTGCACCTTGCTTGATGATTTAACCGCTTAATTTAACTAGCTGACATTATAGCAGCCATCTTTATAGTAGTCACGTCTTTTTATGCAGAGCATTTAGAGCGGACAAATCAAATTTGCTAGTTTGCTGAAACGATATGCTATATAGAATGATACATGCAAGAACTGTAGTATCGAACAGCTTTCGAAAATGCGATACTGCCACACTTTTTCAGTACCGGCATCCCATGCCACATTATTCGCCATATCAGAATTGTGTCAGTTTCCTCTATGATGTCCATTAAACACTGCTGAGGAACAAAATGTGGATGTTTGATCATTAGATGGCGCTGTTTTCAGACTACTGATATACACCCATCTCCACAGAGTCCATTTTTATTTTTACATTTCAGTGACATCATTGTTCTGCTTCTATTCCCAGATCACACCTGAGAAGTGCGGATCCCTTGTCATTAATGTCAGTGTATAAAGGCTTGATCAGGATACCTTATTCTTACCAGTATTGTTCATTAGGGACCCCTCGGAGCACATAACAGGTAAGGTTCATGGATCAGGAGAGGGAGATTTTTTCTAGATGATTTTCCTGAAATAAAAACAGGCACAGACGAATTCTTTTAGGGTCTTGCAATGTTCTTCTCTCATGTGTGTGGTCTGCTTTATTTAAATATTAAATAGATAGCCAATTAGACTGATATACTTTATGCTTTATTCGTAACAGATTACAACATAAATTATATAATAACCAAGTAGCTGTGATGATCATAAAATGGAATGTTTTGACGCTGAGTTCTGGACTCGCTGTCAGAAATACGCAGTGGAGAAAGCAGGTATAAACAAAAGGATGACTGATATTCTGGCAGGGAAAAGCAGGGAATACTGGTAAATTTCTTGGAACAGGATTAATCAAACGTGCAGGTTTGGGAAGTTGTGTGAATTATAGCTCAACATGACAGATACAAAGGCAGAGACTCGTAAGGACTCAGCTCATAAGGGAGGTACTGAGGATCACTTCAGGCAGCCCATGGAACATGAAGGTACACCGTGCCCATGTTCACAATGCTCTCCTGTTCCTCAGGATGTCTGACTGATGTTAATGTAGTGTACTGTTATTGTAGTGAATATTGATTTTCTGGGAATCTTTTCAGTTCCTATACATTGACTCAATTTTTGTAATGTATTTGTCAAATAACTAGGACATGGTTCCACTATTCTACCTGCTGAGTACATTTCAGAGGCTGTTTCAACCTGACAGTTCAGTGGTCACACCAATAAGAACCACTTTGCAGATTTTCTCATTTTCTCTTTGTTCTCAGGATACTCAAGATGGTGGACAATATAACAGAAATCACCAATGGCAGCAAATTGTCAGACACTATTTTACTCTGGCCTGTCACAATAAATGTGAATATGATCATCATACAGGTGCTGGTGAGCATCTTCTTATACATCAATGGCCTCATGATCCTCACCTTCTTCATGAAGGAGGCCTTTCGCACCGATACCCGCTACATCCTTTTTGCCCACATGCTCTTTGTGGATTCCTTTCTGATGGTGGCAACCAACCTGGCTTTGCTGCTGATCTACTACAGACTGATGATCCCCTATGAGGCCTGCATAGTGCTCAACCTGGTCATGATCTGGTTGGAATTCTGCACACCTCTGACCTTGGTGGCCATGTGCCTGGAGCGCTATGTGGCTGTGTGTAAGCCCCTGAGGCACGCTGCCATCTCCACGCCGAGGATAAGAGTGGTGGGCCTGCTCCTCATTTGGGGGCTGGGCTGTGTACCTGCACTCGTCATCCTCCTTTCCTTCGCAGCCCTGGTCTCAGCTGAGCGGCTCACCATGAGAGTCTTGTGCTCCGTGGATGCGCTAATTGTGATTGAGTGGCAGAGGTATCTCCAAATTGCTGTGTTCAAATTCTATTTCTTGCTCATGTCCATGGTCATCGCCTTCACATACGTCAAGGTGGCTGCGGCTGCCCGGTCTGCCTCTGGTGACAACAGGAAGTCGAGCACCAAAGGCACGAGGACAGTGACTCTCCATGCCATCCAGCTTCTCCTTTGTCTCATACAACTACTTACTCCTTTCTTGGAGATGGCTGTACTAAAGATCAACGTGGTGATCTACAGCCAAATCCGTGTTGTCAATTTTGTCATCTTCATGATAGCTCCGCGGTGCCTGAGCCCATTGATCTATGGTTTGAGGGACCAGAAGTTCTTCCAAGTATTGAGAAACTATGCCGTTTTTGGCCTGGATAAGAAGATTCAGCCAACTGCTTCTCAGTCTAGGAACTTGGAACTGAGGCATTAATGTGAAGGAGGTCCTGGGAGACACACTGAGTCAACTGGATGAGACTCCAGATATTAGTGATTCCATGTTTACCTATGTTACTGATATCGTTATTGCCATTTTTATCGCTACTCTCTTTATTATGTATGTTAAACTAGAGTACCTCATTTTGTGTATCATAATAAATTATTAAATATTGAGACTGTCACAGACCAGCTTAGAAAAGCCCTGTCGGCATCAGCCAGTTCATGCAGGCACTCCGCCTCTCATTAACCACACCCCCTCGAGGAATTCCCTTCAGCAAAGCCACCGACTTGGGGTAACCCTGTTCCACCAGCGCCCAGAACTCGACGGCGATCCTTATTTAATATCACGCCCCTTCCCAGCTGCAGTCAGAGTTATTTTACTGACTATTTTACATGGAATCATAGAAAGTGAAATAAAGGCAAAGCGTAACAAATTAAAAACAGTGAAAAACACCATTAAAATTAAATTCAAAAGAAAAACACAATTAAATACAAAACCCGGCAGCACAGCAAAAGCATGTGTTTGTTGTAAAGGCTACAGAGTATTAATTCTCCTTTTTGGAAACTGGAATCTCACCCTTCAGCTCCAGGTTTAATAATTATGGGCAGCAGGGCCCAGTCCAGGACTTTCATATGTAACTCAGGAGCCACACCTACCTATAAGCACTTATTTTCATCAACTCATGATTTTCCTTTAGGGTAATATGTAGAGTTTTATTCCCTATTACACACCTTCAGCTCCCATAAACCATATGAGTTTTAAACACCTTTTTCCATGCACTCTTGACTATTATTAACACTCTCCACTTTGCAGATCACAGTTATTCACCAAACCACAACCCCTCAGCCCATGACTGACTCTACACAATAATCCCAACTAACGTGTTTCAAAGCATCATCCATCTCATCACTACTGGCCTACAAGTACTCAACACTAATCACTTTGTCATAGGGGGGAAAATGGTACCTGAAGTTCAATGTCAGCCCAAACTACATTAGAGAGTTTTAAACCCATCCTCTCAATTACAAACCCAGCCCCAGGTTGTCATCTGTTTCTACAGTCTTAAAGTGATTATAAAAATTAACATTGGGGCTTTGTGTTACCCACTGTAATGTACCATATCACAATTGATTCATATGCTATTTCACTGCCCCCTTGTGGTGTTCACTGAACACTGCTGGAGAGCAAAATGTTTAATCATTAGATGGCCCTGTTTTAGGCTATCGATACACACCCATCTCCACAGAGTCCATTTTTGTTTTTTAAATTTCAGTGACATCATTGTTGTGCTTCTATTTCCAGGTCACACCTGAGAAGTAAGGATCCCTTGTCATTAATGTCAGTGTATAAAGGCTTGACCCGGATACCTTTTTCTTACCAGTATTGTTCATTGAGGACCCCTGAAAGCACATAACAGGTAATGTTCATGGATCAGGAGAGGATTTTCTGTTATGACTATTTTTTTAAATAAAAATGCAGAATAATTATTTTAGGGTCATACAGTGTTCTTCTCTCATTCATACCCTCTGGTTTACTAAATGTAAAATATCATATACTTAGTTAAATATAGTCTGATAACATTTTATGCTTTATAAATAAAAGCATAAAGGATAAAAATCACATTAATTTGTAGGATGACTTGACATGCTTACGACCTTCAACAGAACATGAAAAATGAAATTAGTACCATGGAATGATTTGATGCTGACTCCTGAACCTCCTGTCAAATATCGATAATGTAGAATGCAGGTACATACAAAAGGATGACACTGATATTCTGACAGGGGAAAGCATGGAAAAGTGCTGAAATTCTTGGAATCAGGACTCACCAAACGTGCAGGTTTGGGATGTTGTGTGAATCATAGTTCAATATAACTGCTGTATAGAAAGGCAGAGACTCATACGGATTCTGTTCATAAGGGAGGTACTGAGGATCACTTCAGGCAGCCCATGGAGCATGAAGGTACACCGTGCCCATGTTCAGA
>JAODLD010000015.1:20705-34660 GCA_026781065.1 Mormyrops boulengeri
CATTGATCTATGGTTTGAGGGACCAGAATTTCTTCCAGGCATTGAAACACTATGCTGTTTGTGGCCTGGATAAGAAGGCTCAACCAGCTGCTTCTCATTCCAGGAAGGTGGAACTGAGGCATTAATGTGAAGGAGGCCCTGGGAGACACAATAAGTGGACTGGAAATTCTGGATATGTCAGTCATGTAATGGTTACATATGTTATTATGCATGATTATTATTATTATTTTTTTTTATATATATATATTACTACAGTTGCTGTGTGGGGTGGCGTGGTGGTACAGTGGATTGCACTGCCTCACACCTCTTGGACCAGCATCCAAGTCTCTGCCATGGCTCTGTGTATAGAGTTTGCACGTTACTCCCTGTGGGTTTTCTCCAGCTTCTCTGGCTTCCCCCCCCCCCCCGCAGTCCCAATACATTCTGAGGCTAATGGGACTTACCACATGACCCATAGATGTGTGAGTGACTGGTGTGTGTCTGTGTTGGGTTGGTGCCCCATCCTGGGCTGTTCCCTGCCCTGCGTCCGTAGCCTCTGGGATGGACTCTGGATCCCCCGTGACCCTGAATAGGACAGGCGGTTTCAGAAAATGTATGTTGTTTTCATTATTATGACCTCTTTGTTATCTTTCTTATCATCCCCTTTGTTGTCTTCATTTTGTACATCATAAATAAAATGTTGAAAACTAGAATATGCTTTTTAATGGGTCTGAGTATGTGGATGTGGTTTGACTTTAAATTTCCATTCATGTTCAGGTTTTCTCTTTTTTCAGTACAGGCAATTTCAGTTCTAGTTTTTCCCAATGGTGTTAAATGGGGTTGAGGTCAGGGCTCAGTCAAGTTCTTCCATACCAAACTCACCCATGTCTTTATGGACCTTGCTTTGAGCACTGGGGCACAATCATGCTGGAACAAAACAGGGCCCACAAAGTTGGAAAGAGAATTGTCCAAAAAGTCTTGGTATGCTGAAGCATTAAGATCTCCCTTCACTGGAACTAAGGGGGTCTAGCACAACCCCTGAAAAACAACCCCATACCATTATCCCTCCTTCAGCAAACTTTACAGTCGGCACAATGCAATCAGGCAGGTAACATTCTCCTGGCATCCGCCAAACCCAGATTCGTCCATCAGACTGCCTGACAGAGAAGCATAAGTCGTCACTCTGTAGAACAAGTTTCCACTGCTCTGGAGTCCAGTGACTGCATGCAGTGATGGTGTGCAGTCCAGTGACGGCATGCTTACATCACTCCGACGCTTGGTATTGCGCTTGTATATGTGAGGCTTGCACGCAGCTGCTCGATCATGGAAGCCTAATCCATGAAACTCCCAGTGCACAGTTTTGTGCTGGAGTTAATGCCAGAGGAAGTTTGGAACTCTGCAGTTGATGAGTCAACAGAGCGTTGGCGACTTTTATGCACTATGTCTTTCAGCACTCGGTAACCCTGTTCTGTTACTTTACATGGTCTGCCACTTCGTGGCTGAGTTTCTGTTGGTCATAGATGCTTCCACTTTGCAATAATACCACTTACAGTTGACCGTGGAATATCTAGCAGGGAAGAAATTTCACAAATTGACTTATTGCGAATATCCTACGACAGTACCATGTTTGAATTCACTGAGCTCTTCAGAACGGCCCATTCTTTCACAAATGTTTGTAAACCTGACTGCATGGCTAGGTGCTTGATTTTCATACACCTGTGGCAAAGGGGTCTGAATGGAACACCTGAATTCAATGATTAAGTGGTGTGGCCCAATACTTGTGTCCATATAGTGTATTTTCCCAAAATAAGAATGACATAGATACAACTTAAACCATGTTAACACTGCAGTCACAGTTATTACTTCTATAGCACTGCATGTGTAGGCAGCAGAGTGTATGTGATGTTTTCATTAGATCGCATTAAGGCTGCAATCAGGCCTGATGTTCAGAAGGCCTCAGCACTGACTAGGCCCAGGCTGAGAGCTGTGGGGTCCTGCACTGTCACAAGGCAGCTCATCTCCACAGGGAAGCCCTGTTTGCTCAGTACCGGAACAAACAAGTCGTCAGCCAGAGGGTTGACGTTAATAATTGATGAGCATTAATGACAGAACATGGGAGATTGTGTAAGAAGAGGACATGCCTGGGTGCTCATTGGCCAGGCACCCAGCCCTCCTTTAGAAAATGGCATTGAAAGTTATCAGCTCTTTTTGCCAGTGGGAGAGACTTTTTTTCTTCATTTCATATTATATGGATCATTATGACTGCTTCAGAGAAAGTGGAGACACTCTGCATAATATGTACACAGGCCTGAAGCCCAGTGGTCAGGGCAGCAGTGTGGTTATGCAGTGACCAATAGATGGGGCTAATTCATGGCTGTTTATGCATTGAATACCAAACAACCTTTGACCTTGTATTGACCCATTTGGTTAAACAACACCAGTCAAGCAGTCAAAACAAATGATAGATCTCAAGAGGCTGAATCAGTAGCTGCTGATCATTTTTTTTTCATGTGGCAAATGAGGAATTTTACATAACTGTTTCTTGAAGCATGTGCTAGTTCTCTCTTATCTCAGCTCTTAATCACCTTCTTAAAATAATTAAGCAGAAGGAAAAGCACGTCACCTGGACGTTCAGATGCAGAGCATGCACCAACTGAAATGTCATCACCAACTGGCCCGCAGTTCATCCCTAATAGGCCGCAGCTGTCCCGTTTACTCCAGAACGTTGGCTGTGCCTGAATTCAGGGGCTCGGTCTGAATTCAGGTGTCGCGTCCTTCTAAGGCTGCATTTGAAGACCGGACGCGTCACAGAAGCACGACAAGGCTGTCCCATTTCGAAGGCCCCTTCAAATACAGCCTAAAACTGCATCTGTCTTTTGCCAAGTATCCGTTTGATTCTTGCATCCAGACATTTCCCAAGATTCATTGCACAAATCTTTGAAGAACGCACTCTACAAAATCTACACAGACCGCATCCTTCGAAGGATGTAGCTCCTGAATTCGGACACAGCGACAGAGAGCTCAAACCTGGGAGCGCAGTGATACTGTGGGACAACTGTATAGGAAATCACATGTCCATTAACACAAGAATATGGATCCACCTTGATATGCATGGAAAGGGACCCAAAGGGGTTATTAAAGAGCAGCAATCAGTATTGATTTGGAGAGTACTGTGGTAATAGAGAAATTTGGAGCATGTTGGATATTGCTGTCTGAATAAATTTATCTCCAAATTCTGCGGACCTATATCATTCTCTACTTAGTAGAGCACCAGGATTTCCCTGCTGAACTGTTGAGTGCGTGATGATTAGACAAACTGAACACGGCCCCTACTCCAGGGACGGATGCCCATCATGTGGGTGCATGACCTCACCCTGCCTTCAAATAGCCCTTCTGTACTCTCATTAATAGTCATCAATTATTAACGACAAACCTTCTGATTGAAAGCTTATTTGTTCTAGGGCTGAGCGAACAAGTCTTCCCTGGGGAGACGAGATGCCTTGCGACAGTGCTGAGCCCCACAGCTCTCAGTCTAATCTGTATCCATTCTAAGGGCTTCTGAACAACCGGCCTGATTGTAGCCTTAATGTGGCCTAATGAAAAAATCTCTATTGCCTACATATGCGGTGCTAAAGTCTCCAAACCAGTTCAAACTATGTAGAGATGCTAACACCTACTATCTTGCAATGGTTCATTGGTCCGTTTACCCCGAGCTATTTAAAGCTACTGAGTGCCACTTCTTTAACCTGGTAAGGCCAAGATGGGGAGGGGCACTGATTTAGCCATCACCTGTTATCACCCCCCACCCCACCCAGGCTGACAACCATTACTACCAACCTAGACGATAATCTTTCCTTTTGCCGACACCTCCCTCACCCCTTCCCATGGACAGATAACACCTTTTATCAGTCACCAACCACCCCAAGTCAGTTGGCATGTATGTGTCTGAGTCAAAGTGAGATTGGGTGGTGAACCTTCCTGGGGGGGCAGCAGTGCCTTGCCTAGGCAGCAACATGAGCTTTCACTGCCTCTGCCTGTGATCACCTGTCCCTCAAAGTCTCTGCACGACCCTGTTCTAGAACCCTTTTTCTGATTGAGATATATAGACAAAATACGAAAATGAAATTAAGACTAGGCAAATGTATTTGAAAAAAAGGAGTGTAATGGGTACTTCCTCTACCAATCTGTATTTGTTATTGAACGCGAAGTTCACCCCTCTATGTTAAGTGGCATTAGCACCATCTTGTGGCCGAATTAGGGCATGCCTTCTATAAGGCCACAACTAAGCCTCCTAACATCGAATACAACAACAAACACTTCCATGGATCCATTTTCTGTAACTGCTTATCCTACTCAGGGTCGCGGGGACAACAAAAAATTGTTAATCATCATTCATTGGGCTATTTATATGAGAAGATTTAGCCTAATTCTTCGCAAATAGACCATCTTTGTTGCCCTGTTGTTGAAGAACTTGACCCTTTTCCACCACGTCAGCTGCACTGAGTGAGATTTCCCTGAGATAAAACTGAACTTTGAACAGACGTCTTGATGGAAGGGAGTGTTGTTCTTGTTGCGGTTTTTCCTGACCTCTACCCTCCTTCAGCCTAAAACGAAAGATGATATCATAGAATCTTCCTATTTTATTCCACATTATTCACGACATTATTCAGGCATCATTAGAACGTTGCAGAAAACACCACCACGTTCTTCTGAGGAAAGTCAAACGCGTACTCGGATAATTAAGCTATTATGTCATCGACTTATTTTTGCTGTACAGACAGTGCATTCAATACACTGGGTTTGAATTGTAATATATGTAAATATTAATGAGGTTCTTTTTATAGTATTTGTAATGACCGCATTTCTGATCTGGATTGTGCAGAATGGAAGCTATTAGTAAATTATTATTAATAATAACAACAACAACAATAATAATAATATTTGCACGATTTATACACTAACATGACTTGTCTTTATTTCCGATCTTATATTTATATATAGTATCTTTAAATACGGGTATTATTTATATAATTGTAATTCATTTTTCTAATTTTATGTCTATTTTTATATGTTGTCTGTAAAGTGGCTAACTATGCACCAGAACAAATTCTTCGTACTTGTAACTGTCCTTGACGAAACAGTGATTGTGGATTTTTACTTCTCGCTTACGTAACGCCTGGGAAGCGTTTTGCGGCGCGCGCGATCGATAGCGGGGTCGGCGAAGTTCAGCTCAGTGCATAAATACACGCTGGAAATTCAGTGCCCACGGTTGCAAACACCCCGATACAATACGCCGATTATATGCTGCATTAAAAAATAACATTCAACATAAAGTAATATAAATGCTCTTTTTTTTTTTCGTTGAAATTCCGGGGAAAAATCTATTTGTCGTTATTGGACAGTCTTCGGCAAGATACACTAGTATGAATATCAGTACTAATTTTTCATAAAACATTTATAATAAGTATTGAATATATCGGAAAGGCTTGATTTAAATGGCGGCAACATAATATAGCCGACTGCAACTCCTGATCCGAAGGATCGTCCCAGTAAGGATTATTAAAAGTAAATTGGCTCAGGCCGCGATCGTTGCAGAGGAGCATCATGCCGCTGCTGGGCTGCCTTGGGACCCGGCGCCTTTCACAAGGCAGCGCCTATTTCCTGCTGCCCCCCTCCAACATGGCGGCGTACAGGCGCGGCTTGGCGGTGCTGAGCTCTCTCAGGTCACACATGCATTTTATGCTGACATTTCCTTTGCTATCTATGGGCTTTCCGCTCTGTGTTTTGCCTTCTGCGATCGGTGTTTATTATAGTGGTACATGAGTTTTATGGAGTTTTTCCAGCCTGGTATAAGATGCATGAAATAAACCACGAGTGCGTGAGGTTCATGTAGTTTCACTATGGCCTAATGGTAAATGCATGGAATGAAGTGAAGCTGACAGTGCAAGGGCATTGTGTGAAGTTTAAAGACGGTGCGGTGTGGCATGCAAGGAGAAAAACTTAAATACTACAAGTAATAATGCGATACAGTTTAAAATGTAATAAATAGAGGTAGACTGCGCCGCTGGCGTTTCGGCGGCCGCGCCGTACCCGTCTGTCCGCGTACGGACCGGTGTGCAGTGTCCCTGTCCCCCCAGATGCAGCATCGGGGCAGTGGTCGGCTGCAGCTCGTCGCCCCGGCGCCTTGCGAAGCTGCCCGCGGCGGTGCGTCGGACCTGCGTCTCCCTTTGCGCGGCTGGTGGGCTCTGCGCTGTACCTTTTTCACTGGTAAGACTGGGATAGCTGACGTTTTGTTTACAAGACCTTTCCATTAGCAGCTGGGTTTTGAACAGCCAAACTGGTCTGCATTACCCACCAGCAGGATGACCATCTCTCACGCATCTGGCGTTACACTCAAGCAAGAAATTTAACGGCAAATCTATATTATTTCATTATAAACCTAAAATTAGCTACGTCAAAAGCATTGGGGTAGTTTGCAAACCCTATTGACCATATACAAGGTCATAAAACTGTTATATATGTAAATATGTGTGCGCAAACTAGTCACGAATTGAAAGTGTCACGCCAACCAGCTGAGCAAAGTTGGCAACCCCGCACCAGAACTCATCTTGTACTGGTACTAGTGGGGTACCGCAAGTCACTGGTGGTTTTACCGGGCGTGAAACTACACCCCCTGCTGGTCAGATAAAAATGCTATTTGAACATAGTAAGTTCAGTAGAATTAAATTATACTGTATTGTGAAGTTGTTTTGTAAAATATGGATTGTGTTAAGTGATATAAATGTGTGAAAATTTAATGCAAGTGTTTGCGTTTTTTTTCTTTTCTTTAATATGGAGGAATAACATCTTGGACTCTCACCTTGCACCCCTGGTGGGAAAAGCCTAGAATCGCATTTGGCTGTAGCTCAGTGCAGTAATCGGTGTTGCTGTGCAATTAGCACCTTCTTCCATGTGTTCCTCTGTCTAAGTTGGTAAACTGGTTTGGATCAGCTATAGCCTGTTAGGACCTATGACAGCTGTCTGATTTCTACTGACTCTTAAATTCAGTTTATGTGACTCTACTGCTGTGACATCAAGATGACATCAAGGTGCAGAAGTTATCTGTTGGTTTATCTGATGGAGTTCTCGTTACTGCCCCCAACACAAGGAGACATTTTCAGTATGAGCTATGTTTTGCTGTCTTGCGTCCTTGCAGTTGGTTGTATTGCTTTTGGTGGGACTAACCCTATCCCCCCCCCACCCCCAGAAAGACACAGCAGTGCTCTCCCATGAGGCCCTGATCCGTCGGGCCTCATCACTGATGACGGACGGTGCCAACACCTACCTGTCCCAGACCACCCTGGCCCTAGTGGAGTCCGTTACAAACTATGTTAAGGTGAGACCCCCACACCCTTATGGTGACCCTGTAGCTCAACAAGTAGAGCATTGTGCTAGTTATGCAAAAATCAAGAGTTCAAATCCCAGGGAGCGGACAGAGAAAAATGCAGCTCTCCCTCTTCTGTCGCTATGGATAAAAGTGTCAGATAAATGTGAAATATGGTGGGATTTTTCTCTCTTCATTTTGACAACTTTTTTTAAGTATTTGAAGTGTAATAACTTATTGCACAATGTCAAGTTTTTGCATTGTACACAATTAGCAAATTCTATCTTCCATATCCAGTTATTCAGTATAGGATCTTGGTAATCCTAGAACCTATGTACGGGACACCAAACAGGGGGCACTTTGGATGTGATGCAGGTCCATTACAGCGCACACACACTTACAGGATGAGCAAATAAGTCATGTCGATTCACCTATCCGCATATTTTTGGAGGGAACTTGGGAAATGCAGGGGGCATACAGTATCCACCCGCAGAGTCAAAGGTGGGAATCAAACCTTTCAACCCTGAAGGTCTGAGGCTAATCACTGAGCTGCTGTCATTTATTACTTAGATTATTTGGTAGTTAACAGTTTAACCAACATGCCATTTTAATATCAAAATTAAGTCCTGTGTCGTTTGCTGCATTGAGAGACATTTTCTTGCCAGTAATATTTACGAACTCAAGCGAGATGCTTCCAGCCAGCTGACTTCTCAGATTAGATTAGGTGCTTTGTCCCCTTGTTGTTTTGACCCATTCAGCGGAAAGGTCTGGTTCAGTGCTGGTACTACTTACCACTCTGACTGGCCTTATCTGACAAAGCCGGGGTAGATAACCTGTGGGTTCAGGTTGGGGAGGGACAGTGGTGGAGTTATGCGAGGTATCTGTTGACCATTGAGCCTGGCCTTGTATCTCGCCCTTGCACCCGCCCCCAATCAGGCGATGCACACACTTTTGGCTCTGCAGCAGCGATATGTGAACTCTGTCAGCAAGCTGAACCCCACAGAGGAGGACACCGTTTGGCAAGTGATCATTCGCCAGCGCCAGGAGGTGGGCTGTCATCCAGTCGCCGGGGTGGCATGGGAGGTCAAGAGGTCAAGGGACTCTGTTTGGGTTCATGTGTTGGGATTTTGACTTGTTGTCGATTGTGGTCGTATACGTCAGTAGCTCTCAAACTTTTGGACTGGCGAACCCCCCCCAAAAATAAAAAACAAAACTTGCTACCTTTTTGATATTGGGGGAGTCCCCATGATGAAATTCCCCAAGGTATGGATCAGAAATGATAAAATTTGCTCGGTATTTATTTATTTAAATATGTATTTATTTTTTTATTTATTACCATGCTCAGGAAATGATCTTACGACCCCACATAATTTGTTGATCGCAAACCACAGGTTGAGGTTGATCCCCACCTCTCTGGTAACACTAATCAGACTTAAAACACAATACACAACATAAAAAAAGAAAAACGAATGATGAATATGAGTAAGTAATCGTTTATAATGGGCTACAGACAGCACGAGTTTGAAATGAATAGATAATTGCAGGGTGGTGGCGATCGAGGCCCGACGGCTGTTGAACAGTCATGACTAGTGTGCTATATATAATAAAATATGAATTTCTACACCAGGAGCTTGATTTGAGGAAAACAGATCACCTCTGTTCTTTTCTGTAGGTGACGGACAGACGGGAGGAGTGCAAGCGGTTCGAGATGAACTGGATGAACGCGATCAAGCTGTCGGAGCTGGCAGCTGAGGCGGCGTTCAATGCAGGTATGTGCTTGCTCGGCCGTCTCCCACGCTGCCATGAAGGCGCAGGGTAAGGCTGTGTTCTGGTTACTCAGATAAACCTGTCCTTTCTGTAACTGACTTTGGCACCACCCTGGATTCGTAGGACTGGGAGAGGGAGGGGGACGACAGGAACCACGCTGGGAAGGATGTTGGGACTGCTTTTTGGGTGTGTTTGTGTGTGGCACTCTGCTGGATTACCTCGGTACCATGACGTCTCTGCCTACCCATGATGCACCGGGAGTGGGCCCACAGACAGACGTACAGCCAGCTTCACACTGGAACTACTTGTCTTTCATGACTAGAGGCATTATGATAAACAAAGACAATGCAGATGGAGCATCTTGTATGTCTCCTACTAGATCAGATGCTCAAATCTGGATTTGAGTCCAAGTAGCTTGACACCATGTTTCTATAGAGATTATTGCTGATTTTCTGTTAGTCTTTGAGAAATGTCTCCTGCTTAAATCTCAGCTGATTTTTTTCACGGCTGTTTTTTTTCCCCTTTTTTAAAATTCGTCAGCATCCCATTTATTTCATTATGGATTCTGAATATTTTGATAAATCATAAATCCTTTTTATTTGCCATTTGCACAAGTATGAGTACAGGTACACAGGAATGCTTCTCTTCACCTGCCCCATATTGCTCTTCATAGCATTACAGCACAGGGTCAGCCAATGTGTGGCGCCCCTTGACCTGGGCGGGGGTAAGGGTCTTGCTCAAGGGCCCGCAGACATGTGCCTGTTCTGCTGAGGCCGGGCTTGAACCGGAAACATTCCAATCACGGGCACAGAGGCTTATCCTGCTGAGCCACTCACAGCCCCCAAAATGGGGGGGGCCAGCTGAACGCAGAGCCTGTGAAGAAGTATCTGGCTCTCTCGTGTAAGTCTGAAAAGCTGTTCTGGGGTCTGTGCTGTCCAACAGTCTGTGGGTATGTCCATCCAGGGGCAGACCAGGCGTCTGTCACGGCGCGGACGAACCTGCAGGTGGCGCAGGAGCACGTGGAGCAGGTGCGGCAGCAGTCGCTGGAGGCTGAGCAGAAGCTGGTGGACACCAAGGCGGAGAAAATGGAGAGGATGTCTGCTGGCAGGAATGAGGAAGAAGAGGATATCCCTGATGCATACCTCCGGGAAGACTAGGCGCATACACAGTCAAATGCAGCACAACACCTCAAAGTGCAATGATAGACTCCCTATGCTACCAAGCAATCTTATCCAGGGGCTGGGGTCCTCAACTGACCTTTGACCTATAGGTGTCCTCCAAGTTGCCTGTTGCTGTAAAAATATGAAGGTCCTTGAAATGTGAAGGCCAGGGGGAAATGGAAGATGTCACCAGTCCTGCAGCAGTGTGCGTGTGTGTGTGTGTGTGTGCGTGCGTTTTCGCATGCATGCATGCATGTGTGTGCGTGCGTGCGTGTGTGTGTAATTTTAAGCTTCAACTTCACTGTGCAATCTAGAAGCTGCACCTCCCCCACCACCACTCTTCAGACCCAGAATAAGATGCACCATTAACTTGTGTAACAGGAGAGGAGCCATTTTTCGTGATGGAGTTGTGAGGCATTATGGGAGCAGTTTGGTTACTATGGATACTATGCAACGACAGCCTCGTTTTATAGCCCCATACAAAATGTAAGCTGGAGTTTTAGCACTTAGCTTACCCGTATTTATGTGCTTTGTTTTTTGCTGTAATTTAGGTAATTTCTGATCTTTCTCACCACAGGGATGAAATGTAAGTGCAATGTTATCGTCGTTAATTGTGTATTAACTTTTTCATGCCGAAATGTCGGGTTTTCTGTTGCTTAAAGCCCAATTTGTTCCGGGTGTGATTTCTAAATTGTATTTTTCCATAATACTCATATGTATAATGAATAAAGAGTATTTAAATGTGAAATTAGTGGATAAAGAAGCAAGTAATGCAAAGGGGTATCAAGGGATTTATGAGATAATCTTGGGTTTAATTTAATCAGACATTAAGATATTACCTGCTTGTCGGCTGAATATGAATTCATTCCTCTCTGCTTCGTTGTGGGTGCGGTTTTCAAGTTTTGATTTATTTTGTCCCATTTTCCGAAATGGTGAATGAAATTCTCATGGTACAGTTGCAGGGTAGGGTACGAGGGACAGGACAAACAGCAGGGCAATACAAGACAAGTGAGCGCGGGAAAACAGTGCGATATAATGAGTAAACAATAAATAATAAAGTTGTACACATGAAAGTCCATGTGGGGGAATGTCATGCCTGTGTATCCACCTCGACTGGGCTGCTGCTGTGAGCCCTGACCACAATGTCTAGCCTCTGCCCTGGAGATCTCATATATTTTCATTTTGTATTATTATTACTTTTCCCACAAACCCCTTGCTGGTTGTCTCTATTCTCACGACACCACCCTCCGGTGCTCCCCCCTCAGCCATACTACCCTTCCCTCTTTTTCTCACCGCTTTTTTTTCTGTGAGTACCTCATCACATTAACCCCCCACCCCCCACTGTGCCGTGAGTAAGCCGTCCCTTAGGAGACTAAATTTAAGAGTCCTGTACAAGAAATTGGAAAGGTTTATTTTTAATGATTTTTTTTTCCGTCTCTTTTGGAGAAAAGATGAAATGTTTTATAGAGCCAACTGTATTTTATAGCTGTACACTCACAAAGTTTCATTGAGACATATAACTATTATGCAGTTTGTAATTTAATGCCCACAGTGACAAGTGGAGTTCCCAGGGGTGGTGCTTTATTTTTGCCAGTCAGCTGGAAAAGTTCAGTATAAAATGTAGACCAGCATACAATTTTTTAACTAGCCAGTGGGCTGGTGGCCAGTTTCTTGTTCTCAGCCTTCATCAAAATTAGTTGCCTCAGGCAAGTATGTGAACTTAATTTCTATCTTTGGGAATCACCTATTTCAAAACAGATTTTAAATCCATCTATGCTGAATTTAATTGCAAAACATCAGAGGTGGAAAGTTCAGATTCAGTACAAATCCAGACCATGGTTTTGTTTCAACCAACCAGTTGAGCTTAAAAAGTCATAGAGAACTCAAGTGGCTGGTTGAAACAAAATCTTGGTCTGGATTTTCCACCTCTGCAAATGATCTTTGAAAAAGTCAGTTAATGGAGGTGATCTGACCAGCAGGCTGACTGACAGGCAAATGGGGTGCAGACAGGCACCTCACCTGAAGTGGGAGGGGGGGTCACGGGGTGTCATGGATGTGTTCAGAGCACATTCTCAGTCACGGTTCGTTAATGTGGAAAGGTCGGACAAACTGACCTCACCTGAGAACTGGTTTCGGATTGTGGATAGATTGATGAGTGACAGTCACCTCAGGTCAGAAAATGCCTCATTTTTCTCTGTTCACCTTTACCTAACGTTCTGTGATTAAGTTTTCGTAGAGCTATCTAAATAGAAAATGCGCTGATAAATATCACTCCAGCCAGCAGATGGCGCATTGAGCTCATATTTTTTAAAAATCACCCAGACAACGAATTCAGGAATAGGGGAAATAATTGATGCCTCAACAAAAAAACCCAAAAACCCACAAGTGATACACCATGCAACCTCCAGAGTAAAAAAAAAAAAGATATTTCAAGGTTATTTCCACAAATTAATAGTTAATCATGTTAAGTTTACAGACTGCTGGAGAGATAACACTATGCGTAGAGATGTATTTGAATAAGCGAGTTTACAAATACATGTCCTCCTGTGAATCCTCACAAGCCCCGTGCATCATCTCTTATGTATGATGTCAGCAGAGATAAATCACATCATCTGCCACAAGAAAAGGAAGAGGACTAAACGCGGCAAAAGCCAGCACTGATGCTATATAAACATTGCGGAAGTGTATTAATGTCTGTGTGGTTACACCAACACACCGATAAAAGGGCACTATGGCTGCGGACCAAAAAATGTCTACGGAAGCACAGAAAGGGTATAAGAACAAGGTCGAGGGCTTCTTTAGCAGAGAGGAGCCCCGCCCCTCCTTTGCTGATTGGCCAATTAATTGTGAGATTTGTTCTGAGTGGCACACACCGGCCAATTAGCATCACGTAGGGAGAAGATGAAGGCATGAGAGATGGCGGTTAGCACGCTACGAGGGTCTGATTTACCGGCCCCTACTAGGCTTATGTTTTGTTTGGTTACTTATGGTTATGGTTATGGTCAGGGTTAGGGCTGCGGTTAAGGGTGTCATGATTGAGATTATAGTTTTTCCCATAGAAATGAATGGAGGGTCCCCACGAACATTATGAATGTGTATATGTGTGCTGCAAAGACTGCCCCGTGTCCTCACACAGCCAAGTGCAAACACTCTATGCGCTCATGCGCCTCTGTGAGGCGCTGCGCTCTGTCATTCGTATGATTTAGGGACTCAAACAGGATTAAAAAGATAAAGGAACATGCAGTAGTTTTTACATTTTTTATGAATGATGTGGTGTTAAATATAGGGTGGGAGACGTGTGGGGTGTGACTGTCTGGAGGTGGGGGGCCAGGCGCTGTCCAGCTTCTGAGGCACTCGACGCCTCTCGCTCTATCGTTCCATTTACGGGCTTGAGCGTAATGGAAGAGAGGAGTCATCTGGCTAATAACTGGACCTAAGCCAGCCGGTGAGAAGAGAGGGAGAGAAAAAGAGGATGGGTAACAGAGCTGTGAAGACCAGCGGTGGACTGGATCCCCTCTATCCAGGTAGCAATTTACCTCCACAGCCAAGCCAGCTTCGGCACAGCAAAGGGGCCCAGAACCTGCAGCCTGGCCCTGTCATCTGTAACACATGACCAGTGTTGGGCAAGCTACTTGTAAAGTGTAGTGAGCTAAGCTATCAGTTACTCAACAATAAATTAAGCTTCA